>JZKD02S1617421.1:268537-286210 GCA_000966675.3 Picea glauca
AGGGTGTCTATACTCCGTTTTCCCTCTCAAACGGTGACTGTCTAATCTACAGTTAATTATCCTATCTACCTGCACTAAATCTAAGTAAATGCCTCAGCTACCTAAGGACGAGAGAATATCCGCTCAAGGTCCGTTACAATCTATAAGTGCGCTTCATCACATCAAAACATTAATGCTTGGCGCAGTCATATATTACAATGGTTCAAAAATTTGGATGCTGGCGCTTTCCAGCTGTTCCTTTTCCTCCACGCGCTGGCTCGCACGATGTAATTCGGATGCTCCTGCATCATTAGCCCTTGTTTCTTTTTCATTGGACGACCCTTGTTCACTTGTCCTATGACCCAACGATCCTGGATCTCTCTTGATCCTACAGTGGTGATCACTCCCGAATTCGAAGGGGGATGGTCACGATCCTTCGAACCCCTTACAACGAGTCTCTGACATTCTATCTCCTATGTAGATTTTGCAATGCCATTCCTCCTGAGCTTTTCAACTTCACGGTCAAAATTCGATCTCGACCCCTAAAATCTAACCAATAGACCTGGCCCATACCAACCCAATGTTTCAAATAGAATATCTGATACGAAACTGTAGCATACCCAGCCACCCACAAGCTAGGGCATGCTACCTACAAGCCCACCCTTAGACTTCGTACTCTTACTGATACCTTCTTTAATTAACAAGAATGCATAAGATACAAGATTTAGCAACATGCACAACAATATCCAGCAAGCATGAATAATCTAAGATTTAGTTAAACAGTAATTAAAATACACAACATAATACATTCATACACAGATAATAATATCACAACAGAGAGAACTTATCTTTATAAAAAGGAAACACCAACTAGTTGCATACCAAGGATGTTCCACCCAAACATAGACACCACTGCTCCAAATCTCAACAACAGTGTCACCCCCGAGCCAGGGCTAAGAATCCACAAGAATGGTTCCAAAGTGTACTTGCGCTCCCAATCCAGTCAGTTCTCAGGCTCTCACGAGTTTCCCAACACCCATAAAAATCCAAGTACCCAACTCTCTTCTACCTAGCCTATACTACCCAAGAGAATGGACCTCCACCCTTCTTTGCCACGCAATCCCTTAGACAGTCCTTCTCCTTTTTCCAAGGCCTCCAACACATCTGGTCTAGAATCTCAATGTTGGAACTCTCAGGACTCGTAGTTGTAAAAAAAATAGGGCACAAGCCAATTCATCTCAGACATGTAGGCCCCAAGTCATGGCTGGATTGCACCAACGACCATTACAACCAACTATCCCATGGCTAATATTCAACAACTTGGTTCCCTTTTCCCAACCAATATGCAGGATGAGGGTGGATCAATGAATGGGTGAGTGAGTGCAAGAAAGTGTGTGAGAGAAATGAATGAACGTACAAGAAAATCAGCGAACAAGCCATCAGTCGAACCCCCCCATCAGACCAGATGTGGGTTTAAGTAACTTCATGAGGAATCAAGAACATCCTATCCTTCCCCAAGAATCTCACGTAATCGATTCCCTTCCTTTGGAAAAAGGGTAATTAACATAGGAATAAACACTTAGCCCCTCAAGCCCCCTCTCTTGTGGAATCATAGCCCCCTATAACTCTAGTCCTTGTCCGTCTAGCAGTCATCGATGTATTTATTATTAATAATGATAGAAAACATTACATGGCTTGGGCACACTGGCCTTTTAATAATTGTTTGGGCACCCTGGCCTCTCAACATTGTAACAATACATTATTTAAAATGGGGGTTCGAAACCTGGGGTGTTACAATTATGGACACATGTCTTTTTCTTCATATTAATATTTGTATAGAATACAATCATTCTAGAATCCATGGTATGATATGTACTCAACAACCAACATTTTCAGCATTTTCTTTGCCTATGCTCAACTATTGGGTAATCAATTATCACTCGGAAGTACCTTATCTTTGAGTAACCTACATTGATTGGCAAATTAAAATTTGCACTATCATTAAGAAAGAATAAAATCAACCCTTTTCTTCCTTCATTGTGTGACAATATTCCTTAAAACTTTAGGGGACTTAATGGTTAGTTACCTCAAAATTTATGAAAAACATGCTTCTGACATACCGTACATTTCTTTCAAGTTGTACAGTAACATTGTTGTCCCTAGCTAAGTATACCTTGCAGACCCCTGTACTAGACCAAATAGAGGGGTGGTTGAAGCAGATTTCAGGCTTTTGTAGAAGGTATCTACAACATTAGCATCATCCCTAGTTCATTTTGTTGGAATGCATCTAAAAACATTCCCTTTTTGGCTTGGGCATCCTAGAATAAATCATCCATACCAACCTCTATATCATTTCCTTCATCCTCGACATGTGAATAACTAGTGTTACTATTGAGGTTTAGAATTGGTGAGTCGAGACATAATGGGAATTGAATAGGTAGTTGTTTCAACCATTCTTGGTATGCTTTCTCTCTGAGATATTTTCATTTAGAAGCAAGCTCATGACTTGACATTGTAGTGGGGTGCAAAGGTAGATGGTGGACAGGTCGCTCATGATCAAAATCCTGATTGTAAAATAATTTAACATTACATTGATCATATTAGTAACATAATGTTTTTAATATGTTCAAACATTATACCAAACACTTAATAGAAGCATGGACATTTTTTTCTCAATAATAAACATGAAACCAACCAATTTATAAAACATATGTCGAATTAATCAATACATTTACATTAGTTCCATTGAAAATACAAAAATAAAATTACTCAATCATCTTTTTCTTATGCCCTATAGGGTTGTCTACATAAAAGAGATCAAATTCATGTTGTAATACCATTGACCCAGGATGGTTGTTGGAAGATGGCATTTTAGGATTGGTAGGGTAGAGAAGCTATCCATTTTCATCAAAAATATTCTTGCGGTATCTTTCTTATGTTTGTGGAAATTGGATATGTTATGTTTGTGGCAATTGGATAGGGTAAATGATATGTTATGTTTGTGTCAATTGGATATACGATGGTTGATATTATGTTTAATGGAACAAGGTTTTGGAGGTTGAGTGTGCTCCATAGTTGGCTATGGTTGATGGCATTTAATGTGGAAAATAAGAAGCGACGTGCATTTACTGCACATCGTTCTTACCCTACCTCAATGCTACCACCTTCACTATACTCCTGATGCTTTTTTTGGTTGCTCTGGTTAGTAACACCTCCATTGTGCTCAACCTTTGGTGGAAAATAATTGTTCTCTATTAATTTTTTGGAATTCTTCTTACAGGTATGGTATTTTACCTCTTCATTCATGGATTGTTAGCTCTGCTCCAAATAAAATCGTCTTGCTGGCTTAGAGTTTTGCATGCAGAATGTTTTTTTTTCCAAAGTTTACAATGGATTGTTTGTGGGAATTATGGCTGTGTAACATGCATTTCGATTTGGGTTTCTTCCTGTTGGAATTTAAGTGTTTCAAACTGGAAATATCATTCAACATTCTATTATTTTTGAGGTATTTGGTTGTGTTGTTCCTAGATAAAATGTTGGTATTATTATGGTATGAATGTTGGCAAACATCTTATGGTGAATACATTCGGTTTCACTCATTTCTTATGACTAAATTTTAAAGGGTTTTCTCTATAAAATAAAGGGGAAAATAATAGTTGAGTTTCATGACTATTGTATTGTACACTCACCTCATATCCAGAGGCTTGTGTATTGTCTTGTAGTCACTTTGAGATGTTTTGAAGAAGTTTGTGATGGGAAGGAATTATCTTGTATTTTCTTGCATCCATTCCTCAAAACCTACACCCATATGTCTGATTCAGGCCTTGTTTCCCCATCCAATATGTGGCTAAGTAAATAAATGTAAACCTAGATTTGAATTTTCATTTATGGTCTCAACCCAACAATGGGAAATATTGGTTAGACCCACAAAATCGTGGCTCATTTGTTATTTATCTATGAGGTAATTTGGTCGATTTTGAAGTTAGTATGAATTTGATGAAACAATGACCACCAGGTTCGCATTGGGGTTTCAAACTCGCTTTGTTTTTGCAGTTGTTATTCGAGGTGGCGCTGTAAATTTTATATAATGAAAGGTCAATGGATTTATGTTTTTTTTCTCAACCTCTCATGCAGACTTGAGGCAATATGGTTATGATTATGACTGAGTCGAATCGGATTTGTTAACAGTCTCCTACATAAAGTTTTTCTAGTTTAAAATGATATCTATGTTTTAAAGGAAAAAGGGGAAAATGAAACTTACAAGTTTGTGAGTCCTGAAATTTTCTTTGAACTTTATATTGAGTAGCTTAAAATAATTTTTTCCATGTCGTGGATTTTGTGTGTTAAAGTTTAAAAACAATGTTGTGGCACAAACATAAGTTAGTGGGAGTTTTTTCATATTAGTTTGGAAATAATTGGCATGGAATACAATGAATATCCAAATGTTTTGGTGAATGATGGCAATGTTGATTTTAAAATCAATGAATGTTATTTCATGTAATAGAACAATAATCGTCTCATTCCCATTCATTGTCTCATTTTTCTCTCATTATATTCCCACCACCTTCCCAATAACATTTAATTCATGCCATGTTATGTTATTATGAATTTCATTTTTAAGAAGAAAGGATTCAAAAGGATTGGATGATAACTTGAGTTGCAAATTTTTATATGGAGACATTGCTTTTAGAATAAAAGGGCTCTGCATTTCGCTTGAACAATACTCATTTGTTGGTTCCCGTCCATGCTACCATTTTTCATTCATTACAAATCCCCCCATCTTCCCAATGACCCTGCAATTCCCTGTTCAATTTCAATTGATTATTGAGTTTGATATGTGGTGGGTTATGTCAATGGATGGATTGCATATGCTTCTGTTGTGAATGATAGAGCCAAAATTTTGATTTTATTTAGGTAGAGTATTAGTGAATGGATTGTTAAAAGTTTTCATATTCTGATCGGAATATTGCTTCAAGATGTGTTTTTTTAGCAGGGGTGACAATGAAAGAGGTTCAAACAGAGGTAGAGGAAATACTTGGCAAAGAGGCCATATAAGGCCATGATTCTCAATACATTTTGATGTTGATCCGAAAGAACTGAATCAACTTTTCCAAGACGGATTCTTCAATTTAGCTAGCCAAGAGATTTTTCAACCTAGACCTGAGGGGCTTCCTTACCAACCACATCAAAACTTCTCTAGTGTTTGTGTCTCCCCTCATGTTTCTATGTGGCCATGATACCATTTTTCATTCATTACAAATCCCCCCATCTTCCCAATGACACTATAATTCCCTGTTTAATTTCAATTGATTATTGAGTTTGATATGTGGTGGGTTGGGTCAATGGATGGATTGCATATGCTTTTGTTATGAATGATAGAGCCAAAATTTTGATTTTATTTAGGTAGAGTATTAGTGAATGGATTGTTAAAAGTTTTCATATTCTGATTGGAATATTGCTTCAAGATGCGTTTTTTTAGCAGGGGTGGAAATGAAAGAGGTTCAAACAAAGGTAGAGGAAATAATTGTCAAAGAGGCCATATAAGGCCACAATTCTCAATACATTTTGATGTTGATCCAAAAGAACTGAATCAACTTTTCCAAGATGAATTCTTCAATTTAGTTGGCCAAGAGATTTTGCAACCTATACCTGAGGGGCCTCCTTACCAACCACATCAAAACTTCTCTAGTGTTTGTGTCCCCCCTCATGTTCCTATGTGGCCAAAGCCACCTTCCAATTATGACTGGCAAGAGATTGTCCCTCATCATACTGCACATCATCATGGTTGGCCTACAATATCATTACCATTTCCCCCTCCTCCACCGCCATTCAACCTAAATTCCCAAGATAATCGTGTTTCCTCACCAGTCCAATCCTCTCATGCAATCAAGATCAGATTAAAAATTTCCATCCTCGAGCTAGAATTAAATAAAGGAAAAGGGGTGGCTAATCCCTCCAAGTCTTCCAAAGACTCCTTTGAATCAGTGTCCTCTCATCTCCACCTCAAATATATTTGCCCCCATGTCATCAATTAAATCCATCCACAAGGTTTCAATCAACTGAAAGTTGTTGCACAAGACAAATCAGAAAAAAAGGATTAGAGAAAGGCAACAGTGAAAAGAGGCAAACCGCCTCTCACAATAAATATGGGTTTTGATGTTATTTTTTTATAGCATATTTTGTTGGTATGATTACATAATGTTTTGGATAGCAAGCATACATTTTGATAGAATGTTTTGGACATCATGGATACTATTCTATTTTTGGCAACAATCATATTTTATTTTTGATACTAAAATATTTGACTATCTATATGAGAATGGGAGTTACAAGGAGAATATTTGAGTTAATTTTTTGGGTGCTATATTTCATATTTTGATGATCATTAAAAAAACGAAAATCGGAGTAACAAGGGGTCCCACCTATTTAGTTATTATTTAAATAGGCCCGTATTTATTTATTATTATTTATTTGTCTCAACTTATTAGTTAAGTTAACTAAACTTAACAAAATAAAGGTAGTTGAACTACCATAACTTATTAGAAAGAGAATAAAATCTCAATCAAAATAAGAGACAAAGGGAGGAGAGAGAGAAGAAGGAGAACTTCTGAAATAAGGGTCTTATTAAAGGCAACATGATTCAAAGATGAATCATATATTTCAATAGCTTGTTTTTAAAGAGTCAAGTGACAACCTATGCGATGAATCCGAAAGAACTTTCTGATCAAAACAATGGTCGCAAAAGTCTTAGAACATAAATACTGATATTTCCATGACAGTACCTATTGTGAGACAATTGAATATTGGAGATGGTATTCATGACCAAACCAACATTGCGTTGAATTTATTTAATACTATCTTAGAAACTGCTAATACTCGTGTTGAACTTCACAAATCTTGGGAAGTAATTTCCAGGGAAATAAACATAAGTGAAAGTTGGGAAGCCAGGAAAAGGAAAGCCAGAAACCAACAGTGACCCTTTTATGATAATCTCTTACCTGTTTACTCTTCTATTTCATTTCCTCTAGTTCTTGTCATTCACGAAGAAGGAGAGGATTGTCCCCTGAAATTACTCCTATTTTTGAAATAGGAAGGAGGAATATTGTCTTACAAACACAACAAAGTGTTATTAGGCGAGCCCTATCTGATTCTACCAGTTCATCTTCATCACCCATACTTATCACCTTCAACATGACTTCTTCAAGAAGTGGTAGTGGTACTGGAGGTTCTTCCTCCTTGCAACCTTCTGCTTCATCCGTGATTGGAAGTATATATATCCATCAAGTCCCTATCCAATCTACTACTAATCCTGCAAAGGTCATTAAAAAATATGGACTTTTTCAATTCGAAGAAGATTCTACAACTACCTTGTGGCACATGTATTCCCCTTTAAATCTCACACCAACCACTCAACCATTACCAAATTCAAGGATCATTTACCTAGATTCTCAAGGAATGGTATTGTCACCACAAATGAACACATGGTATCATTTTCCAATGCTTGTCACAACATASGGGCTAATRATAATGATATTTGCATGCGTCTATTTGTCAATTCTCTCGAAGGGAAAGWTGCAACATATTTTTTTGATCTCCYRCCCAAAATTATTTCAACATGGGAAGAATTGGTTTATTGKTTCAAATCYACTTATGGACAACCYAAGAGTCYARTTGATYAGTTAAGGGAATACAAWAATATTTCTTATAAATATGKTGAAAC
Organism: Picea glauca; assembly: GCA_000966675.3. Lineage (NCBI taxonomy): Eukaryota > Viridiplantae > Streptophyta > Pinopsida > Pinales > Pinaceae > Picea > Picea glauca. Next base: position 276,237 of record JZKD02S1617421.1, read on the forward strand.
CATTAAATCTTTTAACYTTYGTTTCACCAAGTTGTATAATCAAATTYYCGAACTAATTCTTTTTCAAAATCAAGCTTCCTTCATTCATTATTATAATRCTTTACCTTCTCCTTTTCATCATAGACTTGAAGAAAAGGATATTGACMATCTTGGTTCYTCCCTTMATKATTTTCAATAATATGAAGAGAAACTTGAAAGAACRGGTCTTCTTAAGGGAGACYTGGTCAAGAAAACAGATATSTTTGCAATTCTACAGCTCATGCAGGATATGAATAATAGGATGAYAGCCTATGAACAAAAAGGGATTTMKTCTTCATMTTCCCCCAGGGATTCTTCTTCCCTAGCRCCTTTTAGAAATACTRATGAAAKCATTTTTCATCCAAAGGCCATAATGACTCACACTTGGTGTAGCTTTTGTGAAGAAAATCATKATGAGAATACCTRCAAAGTTAACAKAAATTCTAGAAATAATATTTGTGGAAAAGGGCTCGATACCACTATCATTGTTTTAGATTGGGCTGAACCAGAGGATGTTATGGTAGTGAATACTAGGAATAAAGCTTACACTCCCAAGAGTAAATTTGATTCTCCTCGCACTTCCTCTTCCCTAAGTTCATCCTCTCAAAGTGTTGATACAAAAGTTGTCAGAACTTTTGGAAATCAAGGAGTATCTTATCCTCTTCCTTCTTCCAAGTATAACATCTTTAACCATTTGGATAACATCAAAGAGGATGCTACCCTTTTGGACATGGTTTCCATCCTAGAAAAATAGAAGCATCTTAAGGACTTTATGGAAGATAATATTTATATTGTAGCCAATCTATCTGAGGATTCAAAGGAACAAGACTCAACTGTAAATAAAATAGGTGTAAATAACTTTAGGAACCCTTTAAAAAAAAACCCTTTCTACATTTCTTTAAAAATGATGGACAAAATAGCTCATTGTTGCCTAATTGATGGAAACAGTGAGCTATCTAAAATGTGATGTCTAAAATCATCATGGAGGATCTTGGCTTATCTTGCACTAACAAGAATTCAAGAAGCATGATCTCTTATAACAATTCACAACAATCAACTATAGGTGAAATAAAATATGTAACCTTAGTTTTATTTTCACATCCCAAGATAAGAACAACTCTCAACATCCAAGTGATTCATATTCTCATGAGTAACTACTCAATTATTTTGGGAAGGGAATGGAAGGCCTTAACTAATAGATACCTTTCACTTGATGGTACACATTTATCCATCCCTAGAAATGGAAAGAAGATTATAGTTCTTAGGGAAGGAATAATTTCACCCTATATAGAGAGAATTCCCCAACCCAATGTAAATTATCTCGAAGAAGACTTGGGTGTGTACTCTATCTTTTCTAATGAAGGTGATACTATAATTGAACCAACTGATTTTGATGATGGCATGTGTCACATGCATTTCGATGGCTCATGTTCAAATGAAGGTAATGGAGTCGACATCATTCTATCTTCCCCTATAGGAAAAATTCACAATTTCTCTTATATATTCTAATTTTCTTGTACAAACAATGTTGTTGAGTTTGAAGCCTTATTGTTGGGAATTGAAAATACATATAATATTGGTTGTGGCCAACTTACAGTCTTTGGTGATTCTGAACTTGTTTTGAATATTGAATGGAAAATTTATGTACCAAAAAATAAGTTACTTAAACATTATACCCAAGCTATTTGGATGTTGATTTCAAATCTGTTATCATTTAAAATCACTCATGTAAAGAGGGAACTTAATTCAATAGCCGATAGATTAGTTGTTTTTGTAGCTTTTCCTACGTGGCATCTCTTACCTCAAAGGCATGATTTAACTTTTTAATCTCTTTACCATCCTCACCTTCCAGATAATGTAGAATCATGGCAAGTGTTCCCGAGTGACGAAGGAATTTGTGCTTTCATACAGAATGAACCTTTTAAGCACAAGGAAATCATTTCTCTTGAAGACGACAAGTTTCCTAAAGGCTTGACTTGTCTCGAGAGTTCATTCTTGTCAAGTGATGTAGGCCACAAAGAAACATAGAAGGAAGAGGAGTAAAAAAGAAAGGTTGTTGATACCATTTCCTTGAATATTGGGACATCTAAATCTCCAAATATCATTAAAATAGGTTCCCAATGTTCCGATGAAGAGAAAGAAAAATTTATAGAATTACTCCATGAATTTCAAGATGTTTTTTCCTAGTCATACGAGGATCTTTGTGGTTTTGATCTTACTCTTATACAATATTTCATTCCTATCAAGGAAGGGGTAAAACCAGTTAGTAAAAGGAAAAGAACTATTAATCCTATGCTTGAAGCCACCACTAGGAAAGATTTGGAAAAATTGTTGAAATCTCATATAATCTTTCCAATTAAGTATTTTGAATGGGTTTCAAATATGGTCCCTATTCGGAAAAATACCAGTCAGATCAGATTATGTGTCGATTTATGTGCATTAAATAGGGCAAATGTAAACAACCATTTTCCACTTTCTAATATGGAGATGATTCTACAACGGGCCATGGGGTCTCAAATGATGTCCTTACTTGATGGTTTTTCTGGATATAGTCAAATCAAGGTAAAAAGGAAAGATAGATATAAAACCACATTTACCATACACTGGGACACATTTTCTTATGAACGTATTCCTTTTGGCTTATCTAACGCAGGTGCCACTTTTCAAAGAGTTATGCAGATATATTTTGATGATCTAATCGGTAATATTATCCAAGTTTATCTTGATGATTTTACTATTTATTCTAAAAATCGATTGGATCATTTTGTTCATCTTAGAAACATTCTCATGTGTTGCATAAAATTTGGCGTTTCTTTAAATCCTTCCAAATATATTTTCAATTTCACGAAGGGTAAGATTCTCGGTCACATTCTTTATGATTCATAGATAAGTATAAATCCTGAGAGGATTACTGCCATTCTAAATCTCCCTGCCCCACTTCCAAGAAGGAAATTCAGACTTTCATGGGTACTATTAATTTTGTTCATAGATTTGTTCCCGATTTTGTTGTCATGGTTAAACCAATCCATAATATTTTGAAGCAATATCATTTCTTTTCTTGGGCATATGATGTCGAAAATGATTTCCTTAGGATTAATAAGGATATCAATTTAGCACCGGTTCTAGACAAACCAAATTTTGAGAAATATTTTATCATATATACCAATGCCACTGAGGAGGCAATTTCTGCTATCCTCCTACAATGTGATGACCAAAATAATGAGAAACTTGTATCTTACATGATTCGAAGTCTATCATATGACGAGATCAAATATTCTTATATTGAGAAACATTCTTTTTCTCTTGTCAAAGCTATAGAAAAAAAATTCCATTTTATTTTGGGAAAACATACACAGGTAAAAGTCCCTTTTCCTATTGTCAAGTTTCTACTTTCACAAACTTACCTTTCAGGAAAACTTGCACATTGGCTTGCCAAAATTCAAGAGCATGATTTGACTATTATGACTTCAAAGACAATCAAGAGACAAGACTTATCCCTTCACTTAGATAAAAATCCTAAACTAAGTGAAGAATTTGGTAACCAAGATAACCCTCTTTCAACCCTATTTTATATTGAAAATAAAAATCTCTTTATATCTGACCATCCTTGGTATAAAGATCTGGTGTATTATTTGCAGTATCAAAGGTGTCCAGATAAGTTAGACCATCATCACAGAAGGAGACTCCACCTTAAAGCCACTAACTATATCATTTTAGGAGACTCCTTGTTTAGAATATATGTTGATGGTTTGTTGCTCTAATGTGTAAATGGTGATGAAGCACATAAATTATTACAAAAAATCCATGGATCATCAACATTTGTCATTCATATTGGTGGCCATTTCTCTTCTCAAACTAGTGCTTTTAAGATCATAAGAAATGATTATTAATGGCATTTTATCTTTCACGATTCCTATAAATTTGTGAGGTCCTGTGATAAATACCAAAAATTCACTGGTAAGGAACATCTCTCTATCATGCCTTTACAACCTGTCCTTCTAGATTTCCATTTTTCTAAGTGGGGTTTATACTTTATTGGTCCAATCAATCCTCCATCGTCTGTAAGGCATATATTTATTTTGAAAACCACTGATTACTTTACTAAGTGGATTAAGGTTGTCCCTCTTAGACACACGCAAGATGAACAAGTAATTTTTTGTCTAGAGTCCAATATCTTTTCCAGATTTTGCCTTCCATTAGAAATCATTACGGACAATGGTCCAACCTTCATTTATGCAAAATTGACCCAATTTCTAACTAAATTAGGTGTCAATCATTTCACTTCATCTTCTTATTACCCTCAGGGAAATGGACAAGTGAAATCCACTAATAAGAATCTGGTCAAGATTATAAAGAGAAATATAGAAGACAAACCTCGCCAGTGGCACACACTTATAACTTATGCTCTTTGGGAAGACCATACAACCACTAAAGAAAGTACATGTTTTACTCCCTTTCAGATCATATACGACCAAGAGGGTATTTTGCCTATTGAATTAGAGATTTCCTCCTTGCGGTTGATGTTACAGACTAAAGAATTAAATTCTTCTAATGTTTCCCAAAGGATAAATACATTGTTAGCCATGGAAGAACAATGGAATTTTTTATTGGAAAATATGAAAAGGAGGAACAAAATGGTGAAGAAGTATTTTAATAAATGAGCAAAAGTTGCTAAATTTAAGATTGATGATAAAGCCTTACTATGGGACTCAACCCATGCTAAGAGAGGAAGGCATTATAAGTTCCAAAAGTTATGGCTAGGTATTTTCAAAATCGCTTCTATCCTTGGCTCAAATTCATATCTTCTTAAAGACATGGATGAGCGATGGTTTTCTTACAGTACCAATGGTTCCCACCTGAAACATTATGTGGAACCATATTGATCGTTGACTCTCTATTGTGTAAATATGATTGTTGTATATATTTTTGTCTTATGTTTTTTTCGTCACTTTGGTTTATTGAGTTTTATTTTATGTTGTTTGTTTTGCATGGTCATTAGAAATAAAGTATGGATCAATTTTTCAATAATGATATTATTTATGTAAGTATTGTTGATGAATTAAAATAAAGAGATACACAATTGTTACAATATCCTCCTTTCAAAACACTGATGGAATACCTTTTTTATTTCAAACACTGTTGTAGTATAGCTGCCTTTTATTTCTTCCTTTTTTCTGTTATCCCTTTCTTCCCTCCATTCTGAGATTCAAGAGCATATCATAAGTATCCACCTTATAAATATTTTCGGTTATTATTCCTATTGATTTTTATGCATACAGGATCAATTCCCCTCATACATCTCACTTTACATAAGTTATTCCATGAAGTCCCATTCCATCAATTCCTTTATGTCGTTATATTCCCCATGTTGCATAACTATTTTATGAACATCTTTGATCACATATTCCTAGTAGTTTGTGGAACCAATCATTCTGATTTATAAATATATTGAAAAAAAAATTCCCTATGGAGTCGCCAGTTTGTTGACTCCCAAAAACGCAACATAAAATTCCTTTCTACAAATGGGTTGCAATGCTTTATTACTTATATATATTTATTAATAATACTAAATAGGTGGGACCCCTTTTGAAAAATAATAAGATAAATGGATCCTCTTGTTGCACTCATGATTACCTTATGAGAAGGATTCCATAGTTTGAGAATAAGGAGGGAGATCCTAACATGTTTCTATGTGTAATTGATGGATGTTGGGTGTGTTAGCAATTTGATTTTAAAAGGAGAAAAATTTTATTTCATGAAATAAACATTTTAGTTTATTCTTGCTACAATTCAACTTTGATATATTACTCAAACTCTAAGCACAAGCCACATGCAAACTCATGGTATATTTATATATATGGGAAAACAATTATTATGTTGAATGGTAATCCTCCACTAGCAAGGTATGTGGGACATCTTTATTTTGGTATTAAGTGTTAAATGGGCATATAATAGTTATGAAAATCCATGAGGGAGGATCGATTCAATTTTGAAATTGGAAATGATATGTTATGTTTGTGGCAATTGGATATAGGATGGTTGATACTATGTTTAATGGAACAAGGTTTTGGAGGATGAGTGCACTCCACATTTGTCTATGATTGATGGAATTTAATGTGGAAAATAAGAAGCGATGTGAATTTACTACACGTCGTTCTTACCCTACCTCGAAGCTACCACCTTCACTATACTCCTTGCGCTTGTTTTGGTTTTTCTAGTTAGTAATTCTTCCATTTTGCTCGATCTTTGGCAGAAAATAATTGTTCTCTGTAATGTTTTGGCATTCTTATTATAGGTATGGTATTTTACCTCTTCATTCATGGATTGTTAGCACTGCTCCAGATGAAATCATCTTGTTGGCTCTTAGAGTTTTGCATGCAAAATGTGTTTGTTTTCCAAAGTTTACAGTGGATTGTTTATGGGCATTCTGGCCATGTAACATGTATTTCGATTTGGGTTTCTTCCCATTGGCATTTAAGTGTTTCAAACTGGAAATATCATTTGACATTGTATTATGTTTGAGGTATGTGGTTGTGTTGCGCCTGGAGAAAATGCTAGTATTATTATGGTATGACTATTGACAAACGTCTTATGGTGAATACATTCGGTTTCACTCATTTTTTGTGACTAAATTTTAAAGGGTTTTCTCTGTAAAAGAAAGGGGAAATTAATAGTCAAGTTTTTTGACTATTGTATTGTACCCTCACCTCATATCCATACCTTTGAATATTTTCAACCCTTTTGTATTATCATTACCAATGTTTGAAAAGTTATGGAGGCCTGTGTATTGTCTTGAGGTCACTTTGGGAATTTGTGAAGAAGTTTGTGATGGGAGGGAATTTTTTTGTCTTTTCTTTTAGCCATTCCTCAAAACCTACACCCATATGTCTGCTCCAGGCCTTGTTTCCCCATCCAATATGTGGCCAAGTAAATAAATCTAAACCCAGATTTGAATTTCGTTTACGGTCTCGACCCAACAGTGGAAAAGATTGGTTAGACCCACAAAAGCGTGACTCATTTGTTATTTATCTATTAGGTAATTTGGTCAATTTTGAAGTTAGTATGAATTTGATGAAACAATGACCACCAAGCTCGCATTGGGGTTTTGAACCCAGTTTTTTTTTGTAGTTGTTATTTGCGGTTGGGGTGTAAATTTTATATAATGAAAGGTCGGTGGATTTATGTTTATTTTCTTATCCTCTCATGGGGACTTGAGGAAATATGGTTATGATTATGACTAAGTTGAATTGGCTTTGTAAACAGTCTCCTACATAACATTTTTCTAGTTTAAAAGGATATCTATATTTTAAAATAAAAAAAGGCGGAAATGAAACTTACAAGTTTGTCAATCCTGAAATTTTATTTGAATTTTATATTGAGCAGTTTAAAATAATTGTTTTTATGTCATGTATTATGTGTGTTGAAGTTTAAAAAGAATGTTATAGAAAAAAACATAAGTTGGTGGGAGTTTTGTCATACTAGTTTGAAAATAATTGGCATGACATACAATGAATATCCAAATGTTTTGGTGAATGATGGCAATGTTTATTTTAAAAGCAATGAATGTTATTTCATGTAATAGAACAATAATCGTCTCATTCTTGTTCATTGTCTCATTTTTCTCTCATTATATGCCTACCACCTTCCCAATAACATTGAATTCATCCCTTGTTCTGTTATTATGAATTTTATTTTTAATAAGAAAGGATTCAAAAGGATTGGATGATGACTTGAGTTGGAAATTTTGATATGGAGACATTGTTTTTAGAAGAAAAGGGCGTTGCATTTTGCTTGAACAATATTCATTTGTTGGTTCCCGTCCATGCTACCATTTTTCATTCATTACAAATCCCCCCATATTCCTAATGACCTTGTAATTCCCTGTTCAATTGCAATTGATTATTGAATTCAATATGTGGTGGGTTATGTAAATGGATGGATTGCATATGCTTCTGTTATGAATGATATAGCCAACATTTTGAATTTATTTAGGTAGATTATTAGTGAATGGATTGTTAAAAGTTTTCATATTCTTATTAGAATATTGCTTTGAGATGAGTTTTTTTAGCAGGGGCAGCAATGATAGAGGTGAAAACATAGTTAGAGGAAATAATTGGCAAAGAGGCCATAGAAGGCCATGATTCTCAATACAGTTTGATGATTATATACAAGAACTGAATCAAATTTTCCAAGCCATATTCTTCAATTTAGTTGGCCAAGGGATTCGGTAACCTAGACTTGAGAGGCCTCCTTACCAACCACATCAAAACTTCTCTAGTGTCTGTGTCCCCCCTCATGTTTCTATGCGACCAGAGCCACTTTCCAATGATGGCTGGAAATATATTGTCAATCAACCCGCTACACATAATCATGGTTGGCCTACAATATCATTGCCATTCCCCCCTCCTCCACCTCCATTCAACCCAAATTCCCAAGATGATCATGTTGCCTCACCAATCCAGTCCTCTCATGCAAGCAAGAGATTAAAAATTGTCATCCCCGAGCCATAATTAGATAAAGAACAATGGGTGGCTAATCCCTCCAAGTCTTTCAGAGACTCCTCTAAATCAGTTTCCTCTCAACTACACCTCAAATATATTTTCTCCCATGTCATCGGTGAAATCCACCCACAAGGTTCCAATGAAGTGAAATTTGTTGCATAAGACAAATCAAAAAAATGATCAAAGGAAGGCAGCAATGAAAATAGGCAAACCGCCTCTCACAGTAAATATGGGTTTTAATGTTATTTTTTTATATCAATTTTTTTTTGGTATGATGACATAATTTTTTGGACATCAAGAATACATTTTGATAGAATGTTTTGGACAACATGGATACTATTCTTTTTTTAGAAACACTCATATTTTATTTTTGATACTAAAATATTTGACTATCTATATGAGAATGAGAGTTACAAGGCGAATATTTGAGTTAATTTTTTGGGTGTTATATTTCATATTTTGATGATCATTAAAGAAATGAAAATTGGAGTAACAAGGGGTCCCATCTATTTAGTTATTATTTATATAGACCATTATTTATGTATTATTATTTATTTGTCTCGACTTAATAGTCAAGCTAACTAAGCTTAACAAAACAAAGGTAGTTGAACTACCATAACTTATTGGAAAGAGAATAAAAGCTCAATCAAAAGAAGAGACAAAGGGGGGAGAGAAAGAAGAAGGATAAATTATGATATAAGGGTCTTATTGAAGGAAATGGGATTCAAAGTTGAATCATATCCTTCAACAACTTGTTTCTAAAGAGTCAAGTGACAACACTTTTATGGAAAGTTGATCCAGATATTTAGCTTCAGTTATACTTTATTTCCAGAGTCTTTTTGTTTGGTGCTCATCAAAGACTTATAAATTATACTTTAGTCCCACCCTCATAGGGGTTTGTAAAGAGAGTTTCACTTTGTATCTCAAAATGAAGTTAATACAAAAATCATATTTCTGATTTCAGTCTCACATGTGTATCTTAATGATATTTTTCATATTTTGCGTCTATCCTTACCTCTTATCTATGTACACACTTATGTATAAAATCATCCTTGGTTCCTCGTACATATTACCTGTGGATCAAGTGATTGTTTTGATTTTAGGGCTATAAACCCCGGGTAACATTCCCAACTATCTTGCCTTAGCCTAGAAAGATCTGAAAATGTTTTCTTCATACATCATCATCATCATAGTCATCATCGTCGTCATCGTCATCATCATCATCGTCATCGTTGTCATCATCATCATCATCATCATCATCATCATATTGTTATATTGTTTTTTTATTTGAGAGAGTTTTTCAGTTTTTCATCAATTTGTCATCATCATCATCATCATCGTCATCATCATCATCATCATCATCATCATCATCATCATCAATTTGAGAGAGTTTTTCAGTTTTTTTTATTATTCTTTTATCTTTTAATTTTTTTTCATATTATAGTTATTATTATT
>JZKD02S1617421.1:317611-345172 GCA_000966675.3 Picea glauca
GGAACTTCATTTTCACGACACTTGCCAATTGAGCTGCCCCCCGGGGGGAAAAAGGTATGCGGGCTTGGCCCAGTTAAGATTTCTGCAGCTAGACCACGTCCTTGCTCGGGTTTGAGCACAAGACCTGACCTTCGTTGCAAGAATGACTTTACCATCCAGCCGCCTCCGCTGACCTTGATAGGTTTACATCATTAACGATCATAGGGATGACGAAAATAATGTGTAACAAGGTGTCTTCAACATAGTCTAATAACTGGAAGGTAGAATCTACATAATCCAATGGATCAACAAGAGAGAATGTCTTCCAATAGAGCACCTCTGTTCACAGGGAGTGATTATTCATTTTGGATTATGAGGATGAAAATCTATATAATTTCCATCGGTTTTGACGTCTAGAAAATTGTAACAGATGGCTACACTGCACCTACTACTCATCCAAAATACACATCTGGAAATAATCTTTGCAATGATAATGCAAAAGTAGCCAATGCCATCCTAGGACGATTATCCAATCCTATATTTTTGAAAGTAATGCATTGTATCTGAGAAAAAGAAATTTGGTACAAACTAAAGATCATATATAAAGTGATAGCAGGGAAAATCCTCCTATACTATCCTGGGTCTAGGTATAGGCAGAGCACTAACTTTCCTTAAAAGACAATTATATTCCTAAGCTACCCCAATTCTATTCCTTGTGGCTGGTGTAGACCTCTTTCGCCTTTGTATCTTCCTAGATTGTTGGTCTCCTCCCAAAGCTGACCTGCAAAAAGCTTAGGAAAACAATGCTATAAGATATATGATATCTACTTATCAATTTCAATATTCAGATATAGATATAAATGCATAAATCAAATGAAAGAAAATAGACACAATGTTTGGGACAATAAAGAACTCTTTTATTCAATATGAAGATCACAAAGATTACAACCTTCATCGGTTATCGCTCCACAAACCAGGTTTGAGATCCTATATCATGGCTCCAAGTGATCCAATCCCATGAAAACTTCTCACAACCAACTTATCACTTGGAAAAGAGGAAAGGATTGTATTAGGAGAAAGGGATTAAATGGAATGTTGAGGCCAAAACTCAAAAAAGGATGCAAAGCTTCGGCTAGAAAGAGGAAGGTATTTGGGCATAGTTTTCTTATTCTCTTTCTTGGTATTGAAATGAGACCCCAAGATCTCTTTTTATATGACAAAAAGACGGTTATTCGGCTTGGGGATGGGACACAATGGGTAAAATAGTTGGGAAACCTTAAATATCCCGTAAACTCCATCAAATTCCTTGCAATTTTTGGAGGTAAACACAGGTTGTCTAGCATGCAACACGTGTATGTACGTGGGCTATCTAGTATGAAACATGCATGTGTATGTGGGATATAGTTCATCAGGGTGCGTACATATTCCAAAAAATGGTTTTTTAAGAAGCAGACTCAATAGTATTTTGGAAAAATATGCAAGTGGAAATGGCAATGCCATGTATGCACAGGTAGGGGATTTTTGGACTATAACAGATGCCCCCTAATGTGTGAGGTCATAAGAGAAACTAATGGCTGAAATACATTAAAATATCTTTACCATTGGGAAGGCACGGATTTGAGTGAGCTTGGGACCAGAGTTCGGGAGCATTCCATCTGCAAAACAATGATAATCTCTTTGAGGCAGGCATACCCATGATCGGGATGAACTAGGCATCGTTTTCAATCAAGTAAACTATAGATCCATGTCATATAAATGTCTATATAAAGTGTATCCAGGGGAAATACATAATGGATCTACATTTAAAAATCATTTGAAGATATACAAGTACAATATGATATGCATCTTCAAGAAGCATTGACGCATGTGGCTGGAGATGAGGAATTCATAGCTCAAGTAACAAATTCAATATATTCAAAACTTAGGTAGGGATACAATAGGAGTATAAGACTCACTACCCTAAGGTCTTCAACAAGATGTCAGGAAAAGACTGAAGGATCTCGATCATCAGGAACATAACTTCATTGATTTTGAATCCAAACTTGACTAGACTCTCAGGATTGTCAAATCATGAAAATCGAGATATAAACTGCAGAATAGCCAACTCAGGCTAGATAAAACTTCCCTTGGAAAAAAGCATGAAAAAAGTGATTAGACTCAGGAAGTATAATATTGGCATAATTCTGTCATACAGGAGGCACCACAAACTCTCCATATGTTTGGAAGATTAACCCAAGGGAGGAGGACACAGCTCTATGTAATGAAAACAATTTCCTACGGTCATACTAGATCTCGATGCTTGGCAAACAAATGGACGGATGTGCTTTTTCCAAGGGTGACTATCTTGCTACCAAAAAAAGAGAATGTATATCTCATCCCATCTATTTGGAATATTTGATTTTTTTTGTCCTTTTCAAATTTTTAACGATCTTGAAAAGGAATAAAAGAATGCTACGTTACAAAGGAGGAACGAGTGTCATGGGAAAGAAAACTAGTTCCAAGTGCATGGAACATACTGATTCTCAGTGCAAGGATACATGTGTAGGATAAGGACACTCAGGAAAATTCCTTCATGGGTCAAGGTTTCAGATTGCAAGGGAAAAAGTGTTGCAAGCCTTGCATTTAAGAAATTCTTTGAAGGTTTAGTTAATAGCCACATGAAGTCAACATTTGGCCAAAGATGCAAGGATGAGACATGTGATGTGATTAAGTATAACACAACAAGACTCCTTCCATGTGAAGTTATATAAGCCCAGAGAAGGTAAGCTCGATGGTTTTTCACATTTAGAGAGTCTGAAAAACACTGAAAGAAGACTCTAGAGTGTTCCTTTTTTGTAACTAGTCCAATCAGTTTGAAAAAGGGTTAAACTTATACCGAAAGGACGTCTCTTCAAAACCATTTTAATGAGTGTGATAGAGACAAGATCACTCGGCTATATTTTCAATTTAAGGAGTCTGAAAAGAGCTTAACTATGGACTCACAACCTTTTTCTAATTTTAGTCTGCTTAGCCTGAAAAAGTATAAAATATAACTTAGGAGAAATCTCTCAGTGAGACATGTTTCCTGAGGCATAACTTTTTCCTGTATAATCTATTGGCCAGAAAAAGGGTTAAACTTATGCCAAAGAGATGTTCTTTATAGACCAATTAATGAGTGTGAGAGGAACAAGGTCACTCAACAATATTTTCATATTTAAGGAGTTTGAAAAGAGCTTAACTATGGACTCCTGGGGGTTCCCTTTTCATAAGTAATCTCCAAGGCCCAAAAAAAGAGATAAACCAAAACCAAGGAGAATGGGCTTTTTCCAAAAATTTAGTCCCTCGGGCCCGAAAGGGTTAAACTTATGCCTGAGAATACTCTCCTGGCAAACAAAATATCCTAGGGTATACCTTTATTCATAAATTAATCATCCGAACCAAAAAAGGGGTAAACTACCGCTGGACAAATGTGCCTTCAAATTTGAGTTTGGCGAGCGTGAAGAGAAACAAGATCAGTCAGCAATATTTTCAATTTTAGAGAGTTTTAAAAGGGATTAAAGAAGACTCCAGGGGGGTTTATTTTCTCAAGTAATCCAAACAAGACCGAAAAGAATAAATAATCTCTCGTTAGATGTTGCTTTCAAATTTTAAGCGATCTTGAAAGACAACAAACTATGCTCATGAGGAGTCCCTTGGGTAAGAGGTGGAAAAGATGAAGAAGAATGAGGCTTCAAAAAGTAATCATGGTGGGACTAAAAGTACTCCCAGGCCTATGGAGAAAACTCATAGCATGGAAACCAAAATGCAGAAAAGGATCTACCTAGGGAATCCATGTAGAGGAACTCTCTACGACCTAATTATGACACTTCTAAAGCAAGGAAGGTTAGTGTCGCAATTCAACGGGGTCAATCCTAAGGACAAATGAACTAGGAAATGGATAATGAAAAAATCCAAGTAGGGAAAAATCTAACCTATATGTCATTTTCGAGGTCAATACCTATCAAAATGGATCGATACGATGAACAAATGTCAAAGAAAAATGTCTCCAAGATCCTGCATATAAGGCCAATAACACTCATCCATAAGTGAATAGATCTAATATAGATAGAAACTTCATAAAATAAGAGGTGCTACTAAATAAAAAACTTGAAAACAATAAACCTAGACTGTATAATATGGTACAAAGCATCACACAACCTTATAGCTCATGTGTAGTACTGGTTCAAGTAGATGTCGTTGTTAGGCTTTGACCAAGAGTATCTTCTATAGTCAACCTGGAAAGTCTCCCAAAAGGGAAGAAAACACAAACCATAGTGCAAGTATTCCCACGGTATAGAAACCATAGTCATGGATTCAAGAATAGCCTCATCCGAAGGAAATTCAATATCCTATAAATCACATGAACGAGGAGGGTTGATAGTCCCAAAGGTAAAAAAAAATGACCATATTCCATATGATGATAGAGGTTCTGGCAAGGACTGGAAGAGTCTATCAATGAATAATCACAAGAATGAGGGTTTGAGGATATACAAACATTGATATAAGATTCAAAAGGGGACTCAAGACCTCTTGGACCAAGAGGGGGAAGCAAGGGCTCGCATTACCCCATTGGATAAAAATACTGATCAATTGTTGATACCATGTCTCGAGAAGGCAAACATGATTTCACAGGTTCCTTCTCAAAATCAATTGAACATCGAGGATAAAATGCCACATAATTAACCCATGGCAAGGTAGAGTCTACACGAACACTAGGAACATATAAATGGGCAACCTGAACTAACACCAAATTAGGATGGTGATTATTATATGCCAACTGGTCGATAGTGGCAATACTTCCATTGGTAGGGAAATGCATCACCCAGAAGAGTGTAGACACCACAAAATTCAAAGCATATACATAATCACATCAAGGAAGCAGATTGAAATCTAAGGGGACTTGCACCACTATAACATTGACAAGGACAATATTCGCACCTAATGAGATAGGTAACTGAGGAAGAATCCCCAAATATTCACTAGGGCATCTATCAAAAGCCAATAGCTCATGTGATGCAGACACAATCTTGGGAGAACCCAAAGCTTGCCAATTTAAGGAGGATAAAATACTTGTGGAGGCTCCTTCATCCACAATACATCGGTAAATTCTTTTTGAATTAACTTCAAACCTTATTTGAAAGGGTGTGGAAGAAGGAAGGAGAGGCTCAAAAATTTCATTCCAATCAAAGGAAACCATCTTAGGACTTGGAGGGGGTGTGCTCGAAGTGAGATAAATTCCCCCTTGTTTTGAAAGTGTTGAACTAAAAATGCTAAAAACATAGTCAGTAGACACATCACTCCCCATCAGAAGAGTGGGATCATCCAAATATTGCATCGGCATGATCACTTTGGTAGACTCGACACTCTCCAAGAGAAGAGTGGTATCATCCAAATATTGCATTAGCATGACCACTTTGGTAGACTCGACACTCTCTAAGATAAGTGTGGGATAGGCCAAATATTGCATTGGCACGACCACTTCCTCAACCCCTAGCTAAATAGGATGTGAGAAAACATGGTCTGAAGGCGCATCACTCCCCAAAATAAGAGTGGGGTTGGTCGAATATTGCATCAACATGACCACTTCATCAACCAAAGGCTGAATAGACTATGAGGAAACCTTAGAAGACTCAGAATCAGAAGACCTTGAAGAAAGGGACCATAATCTTCATGCTCTGGAAAGCCAGGGAATAAATGAGTAAGGTGATCTCCCTTGCAAATATTACAAGGGAACTTAGGCTTATGTCCTATCCATATAGGTTTCTCAACAGAATCGATGCCCCCAACATGACTAGCAAAGGTTGGTTGTTGAACTCCAATATGAATCATAGGGACTAGGTTCGTGCCCCCAACATGACTTGCAGTGGTTGGTTTCACATATCCAACATAATTTGCAGAGGTTGGTGATTGGTCGATAACATGAATTCCATAGGCTGCATACCTATCGCTAGTATGATTAGCAATGACTAGAATTTTTCCCCAACATGACTTGCAAAGGAAGGGTATTGGTAATCAACATGACTTGCATAGGTTGAGGACCTATCTCCAACATGACTCATAGAGGTTGGTGATTTCTTCTTCCTATTCTTCCTCTTTCTATTTTTTTAGACTTCCGGTTACTAGTAGTTAGAATTTCACTATAGAAGGAATAAGGAGGAGGAGAATAATTTGTTGATGAAGGAACATCAACATGATTCCCATGACATAAGGTGCTTATCTGAGAAGCAAGAGAATTAGGGGCATTTGGAATGGTAACCAACCAAACCAATAATCCCACATTCAACCCAAGAATGTACAAAGTGGCCATGAAAGGGACACCAATGTTTTCAAAGAAAGGAAAAGAAAAAGAATCCCCTTGTGAAGGGGTTCCTTGGTTGGTATCGTTAGGAACTTTTTCCATGAATATCTTATGCACATATTCTTCCCTTGCAGGATCATTCAAGTTCGTAAAAGTCTCACACACTGACTCGAGCAAACCAGTGTTATAAAACAATATATGCCTATAAGGAGGCGGCTCCACATTTCTAAGTGGAAGACCGAAAATTCCTCATGACTGGTGGAGTGGTCGGTCTACCACCTTAGGTTAGAGACCCAAATCAATGATTGAATAACTCGCTATGGAAAACTAGGGAGCATAGAGAACACCACTAAGAAGAAAATCCTAAAAATATATAAGGCAAACAAACTACCCTTTTGAATTCTTCTGACCTAACGAGATGAAGTTCTAATCATCCAAAGAATTCACAAAGGTAAATAGATGGCCGGGAGAAGAAATTACCTAGACCTCTCACCGACAGTCCCTTCAAGTGTCTCCCAGATAGTACAGAGTTTTCCGCAGGTACTGCAATACGCCCCTCACAGTCACCTATGTGTCAACCTATATAATGGAAACTAGGACACCAACTTGCCATCAACAACTAGGGGGTTACAACCGAAATCCAGGCAAGAGTATGGGAAGGGTAACTAATCCCGAAGATCCACATGAGGCCTGAAATGAAACAGGGCCATAATCACTCTTAGAGTACCTTGGACGGATCCAAGTGTCTCAAAGGTCTGACACAAGTCGGTCCAGAAACACTATAGGATTCACCCCCAATACACACTCTCCCAAATTCTTTGTCGGGATTAAGAGTACTGGATATCTTCGGCAGCGTCCTGCACGTGGTCTCGTGTTTGACTTCTGTGTGAAAGAAGCATCCCGGATTAGGCAATTACAAAGTGGATTTTTCACACCCTAGCATAAACACCTAAGTTAAGTTTTGGTTAGCCTTGGAGAGTTTACCTCTCCAAACCTAATCCAAGGCCTCGACCTAAGCTATTGGTGAACTCTAGAAAAAGTCTTACTAATATATTTTATATTAGCGCATTTGTTTTAGGGGATTTTCTTACTTAAGGAATGGAAGTGAAACTTATGTTGTTTGAGACTTTTAGGGGATTTTCTTACTCAAGGAATGAAAGTGAAACTTATGTTGTTTGAGACTCTTGTGAAAAAGAAACTAATTAGAACATTGGAAAATAAGACTTTAGACTAATTATACAAATGAAAAAGAGCTTCAAGAAAAAAACATGAACAATCCTTCAAACAAAAAGATGCAATATTTTCTCCTTTCCATGCAAAATGCACAATGTAACTTTCGAGTGAAACAAAAGAGCAAATGAAAGGATTTTCTTTCTTATTTTTCTTTTGAAATGCTTTGAAGATGAGAATAAAACACAACCCTATGTTAATTTATTTTTCTTTTTCAAAAAACAATGCAAAGCAATGCAAAAAAAGAAAGAGACCTAAAAAACTAGGTTTGTTTTATTTATTTTCTTCCAATCAAAGAACAACTAACAAAAGATGCTAACAGAAACTACATAATACACGATTCTTAAAATTAAAGCTAAAAATAAGCCAAAAATACTTGGAAACATAGAGAGACAAGAGTATTTTTTTTATTTTGTTTTATTTCATAAACAATCTAAGCCTACAAACTATCTAAACCCCAAAAAATAGAAGCTTTGGGAACTCATCTCCTGGGAACTACAAGTTTCCAATAGGAAAAGGAAAATCTTTTGAAAACAATTCTCCAAAAAAACAGAGATGTGTGTTGTGCATGGCTAGCCTGTGTATGTACATGGGTTGTATATAATGTAGACCGTGTATGTACACATGTTGTATAGAGAACAGGACATGTACACCTCTGTAAATTTTCAAAAAAGGAAAAATTTTGGACAAGCAACTTGGGCAAGGGAAGCTAGTAGGCACCTAGAAGGTGACCAGAGACCTAAATTGACTCAGAACACTCAGAAAACATAGAAAGAAACCAAAAATCAAATCAAACCAAGATCTCCCACTAAGACCCTAGAGAGAACCCCTAGTGGAGTCGCCAATTCTGTTAGCGGATAAAAATCCCCTATACTATACTAGGTCTAGGTATAGGTAGAGCACTGACTTCCCTTAAAAGACAATTTTATTCCTAAGCTACCCCAAAACTATCAAAATTGAAACACATGAGAGAGGAAATAAGGGAAGTAGGTGTACCTTAGGTCCTTGCGGCTAGTGTAGACATGTTTAGCCTTTGTAGTTTCCTAGATTGTTGGTCTCCTCCCAAAGATGACCTGCAAAAATATTAGGAAAACAATGTTGTAAGATATATGATCTCTACTTATCAATTTCAATATTCAGATATAGATATAAATGCATAAATCAAATGAAAGAAAATAAACACAATGTTTGGGACAAGAAATAACTATTTTATTCAATATGAAGATCACAAAGATTACAACCTTCATCAGCTATTGCTTTGTGAACCAGGTATGGTCTCCTCTATTATGGCTTCAAGTGCTCCAATCCCATGAAAACTTCTCACAACCAACTTATTTCTTGGAAAAGGGGAAAGGGTTGTATTAGAAGAAAGGGCTTGAGGAGAATGTTGAGGCCAAAACCCAGAAAAGGATGCAAAGCTTGGGCTAGAAAGGGGAAGGGATTTTGGCAAATTTTTCTTGATCTCTTGCTTGGTATTGAAATGATACCTCAAGACCTCCTTTTATATGACAAAAACATGGTTATTCGGTTTGAGGACGGGCTACAATGGGTAAAATGGTTGGGAAACCTTCAATATCCCGTAAACTCCACAGAATTCCTTGCAACTTTATATTTTTTGCAATTTTTGGAGGTAAACGTGGGTTATATAGAATGAAAATTGCATATGTACGTGGTTTGTCTAGTATGCAGCATGCATGTTTATGCGGGCTATAGTTCAGTAGGGTGCGTACATCTTCCAAAAAATGTTTTTTTAAGAAGCAAGGTCAACAATGTTTTGGAAAAATATGCAAGTGGGAAGGCCAATGCCATGTATGCATAGGTAGGGCACTTTTGGACTATAACATGAAGGATATAGCAAGGTCAAATAGGCCAATTTACAAACCTACAGAAAACAATTTGAAAACTTGAAAATGAAAGAAGAAGAGAACATATCAGAATATATTCAGAGAGTAGATGAAGTGGTAACATTAATCAGAGCATTAGAAGAATAACTCAAAGATCAACCTAGTATCCAAAATATCTTGACATCACTACCCATGAGGTATGATTTCAAGATTTCTACTCTTGAATACAAACCAGAAAGACCAAAGCAAAATGTCTTTCAAAGCATCAAAAGAAAAGAACAACCAGGAGCAGATGTCTAATGAATATTATTCAAACACATCAAATGTATAAGAGGCCAACTTTATAAAGAAATTCCAGAAAGGATCTGGAAAATATAAAGGAAAGTTACCCTTCAAATGCTTCAACTGTGGAAGAATCAAACACTTTCCTAATAAATGTCCCTATCCCAAGAAGGAGGATAGTGATGATGAAGAAGCCCACAACCATAAATATCATAAAATGGATAAAGACCAATACAAGAAGAATTTTTATAAGAAAAATAAAAACCTCTACTCCAAATAAGACATCAGTTCTTCAGACATGAGTGAAGGTGATGGAGAGCTTCTATTTATGGGAATGAAAAAAAATGATGTCGATAAAAATGAATAAAATTTTTAAGATGAAGGAGAAGTATACCTTTAAGAAGAACTTATCAGTGCACTTGAAGAACTAAGGAAGTATAAAAGGAAGAATAAATCATTAAGAGAACAACTGTCAGAATATGAAGAAGCACAAATGTCAAGACAAAGAGAAGTGGAAAAGACCATCAAATAAATAGGGTAAGTCATCAATAATTTGAAGACCCAACTCCAGGAAGCCAAAACAATTCAAGAAGTCATTTTAAAATAACTCAATGATAGGGAACAAGAATGTGAAAATGTAGAGGCTGAAATTGATCTTCTAAAAGGACAACTTGAGAAGGAAAAGAAGCAATCAAGATTTATAGACAACTCAAAAAATTTTGATAATATTATTAAAAGTAAAAAATCACCAAATGACAAGAAAAGATTGGGATATCATCGAAATTCAACCTCTACAATACAAAATACTGACAAAAGGATGATCAGTTATGCAGATGCTCTTAAAACTCCTTGAAAAAGGAAGATAAAAGGGTGAGGACAACACCATTGAATAATATTCCTAATAAGCAGAAATCAACACCTCCCACAAAAAAAAAGGAAGACAAATGTAATACAGTGACCAAAGGGTTTCCCCCTAATCTATATCAACATATATTCATTGGACACTTGTACTCTTGCCATAATTTTGTACATAATGTAGTACATTGTAAGGATTATGGAAGATACAATCTTATAAATGTCCAAAGATATAGGAACAATACAAAGAAAGGAAACTATAACTCTTTCTCCCCTTTACAAAAGTACAATGTTGAATGCCACAAGTGCAACAACTATGGTCATAAATCCAGTGAATGTATACTATCAAAATATTCCATCAAGACAAGTATCTCCAACATTCAAGAAAATTATAAGAAGACACGGAGAAGAAAATATGAAGTACAAAGAAAGAAATATAATGAAGATATTACACCTAAAATTAATGAAGTTGATAATAGGAGAATGATGGGTGAAGTACCTAATAAGGAATGTGAAAATCAGAGTTTTTCTTATGAAGTGGATCGAGCCCAAGAAAGAAGATTTCCTAAAGACGAATGTGACACATTTATAGATCTTAATGATGTCATGCAAATCAATAATTCTTTAGCCAATGAAAGAAATATGAAAAAATAAAATTCTAAAGAAGAATATGAAGAATCATTTCTTGCACAAAACAATGGTGATGATGATGAACTCTCAGAGCAAATCAACTAGTAGAATTGAGAAATAAAGATCTTGGAAGGTTTTCAATTTTATTTTAATGATTTACTAAACTCCCCTTCAACTGAAAATACAAACAAGAGGAAGGAATGGATTAAAGGACTAACTGCAACTTGGATAAACTTCGACTTATAGTGCCTCCGAATTTAGCCCCAATAAAATTTGACTTTCATTTCCTTCAACATCGACTTGGATAAACTTCAAACTTACAATGCCTCCGACTCCAGCCCTGATAAACTTTGACTTGCATTTTGACCGACTCATTTTTCCATTTCAACTTCCAGGTGGTTGACTCTATATTAATTTTCGACTCGACTTCACATATTGAGTGGTCGATAATTTCCCAATGTATAAACAACCAAAGTATAAGTTTTTGTGCCATATTTGTCTAAGCCATAAGTCACAACAGTCTGTTCATATGGAAATCATCCATTTCAGGTACAGGAAAGTGCACCAGGAAACTGAGTTCAAAATATAATCTATTGAAGGATTGAGATTACAGTAAACATGAGATTAAAATAAGGGTCGAAACATGACTAATCAACTAATAAAGGATAAAAGACCTGATCATGATAACTATGAAGTTAAGGAAAATGAAGTTAAAAATGTAATTAAAGATCCTTTTTGTAAAGAGATAAACAAAGGAAAAAATGTGTTCCTAATTAAAAATAGCAACATTATTGTTATCGTGTTAATAAAATGAAAAGGTGCAATGGCTCATTATTAAAAGACACAATGGTTAAATTTCATACCTTTTGGAATACTATATAAAAAGAAAGGTATGGTGGAAGAAATATGTCTATGTTGTCTACATCAGAAGATCAGAAGCAAGTGAAGAGTCCACAAAATAAAGGTGAAGATACTTATGAAGTGAGGGTTGTAGGGAGGATTAAGGAAGGATTAGTATCCTTTTCTAATTAAAGTGTAAAACAGGGAGTTGGTGCTTCCTAGGGTTTGTGCCCTAAAACAAGGAGTTGGTGCCCTAAAACAAGGGAGTTGGTGTTTCCTAGGGTTGGTTCCCTAAATAAAGGGAGTTGGTTCTTCCTAGGATTGCTTCTCTAAACAAGGGTATTGTTGTATCTTAGAGTTGGTGATCTAAATGAATATTCATATAAAACTTGTAATTTGTAATTTAAGTTTATATTTATTGATGTTATTTCTAAAGTTTCATGTTGATCAATAAATTTAATAAAAAAATAATTAAAATTTGTGAAAATTTATTAATACTGATTCACCCCCACCTCTCAGTATTAAACCATATTCCAACAAAAACAATATGTCGTGGTACGATTCTACACCATGCGAATAGATGTGTTGAAGTCGAACAAAATGAGACACCATTTGATTACCATTCATTGATGTATATATTTAACAAATACGAGACAACCCACCAATAATGATAATGGGTGTCAAGGTACCTAGTACAATCTAACAAGTGTGAATAAAGGAGTTGATGTTGAACATATGATATTATCTACCGATCAGGGGACATTGATGTATTCCCACTGTCAATAGTTAGGGAACCTGCCACTAATGACTGGAATCCCCAAGGTACTAAAAAATACTCTAGATCCCAATCCCAGAGTAAGATGTGTTGAATTTGATAGGAAGAGATCCATTGGAAGGAGGGAATTAATACACCCCCCATCATCCAACACGAGGAGTAGCAGAAGGCTATAGATTTGGAAGAACTCCAATGAAAATATTGAAAGGACTGAGTTGAGGTATGACTCTCGCATGGACCAGATGAAATAGCACACGATAGAGACTCTCTAAATAGTATTAAATGATGAAGACTACTGACAAAGATGGGGAATTCACCAATGGGATCAAATGGAAACCAAGGTATCGCACAAATCCCTATGTGTGATAATGGTTGTTGATGCCAAACACAAGGGAAATCACTTAGTCAACAACCAATGATGGTTTGTCATCCGTTGAGCGCAAGGTCACCTATCAATGATGTAAATAGGCACAAGGTGCAACTCTAGGTCATACTCTTAGAGCAATGAATAGTAGTCAATAAGAGTAGACCCACTAGAAATAAGTCAATGGGAACCTTATATACTTAGCATGAGTGAGATACAAAGATACTTATGAAACTGAGATGTACTTAACACATGTTGACTTCCCTTGGACAAAAAAACGATAAAAAATGTGACTTGGGAAGAATTGACTATAAAATGGGATACATATGTGACACAAGAGGTATCAAAAAATTCTCCATATGTCTAGAAGAATAATCAACTGGAGGATATTAGGCTAAAAAATGAGAAAAATCCTACTAAAGCCATACTAAACCAAATTGTGAGGCAAATACTCATAATAGTGTGCTCTATTCAAGGGTGAGACAAGTAGCTTCCATATAAAAAATGAGACTCATTCCCATTCTTCTTCTTTTTTTTTATGCCTTTTTCATACTATAAAGCCTGAAATGGAATAAAAGAATGTTATGGTAAAATGGAGGAAATGAGCATTGCAGGAGAGAAAAATAGTTATGCGTGCAAGTAACATACCTATGCTCAATGCACGGAAATATGTGCAGGACATGGATACTCGGGGGAATTTTTCTCCGGGAATAAAAGGTGTCAAGTCGTAAAGGCTAGTATTGCAAGGTTTGTCACTATTTGAGAATGCATATACAAATGGATATATAACAAAAAGTTGAAGCCACCCAAAAAGCATACGATGTCACTATGCAATGCAATACAACTCAACAAAATAATTTTTGGAATCCTCGCAGGTAATTGGCTAGCAAAAGATGATAAGAAGATACGAAGATTCAATGCAAAGTCATGGTGGGAATAAACAAGGATTTCGAGCCTACAAAAAATATTGCAGCATGGGTGCCAAAATGACTAGTGAGGTACTAACTAGGACACCCATGAAGAGGTAAGCTCTACCATCTGTAAACGACACTTTTAGAGTAGTTTGAAGGTATAATTCCACAATGAATGGGGTTGAACCTATGGAAAATATGTGATAAATATAGATAAATGCATTGTGTAGGAGGAATGAAATGATCCAGATGGATTTTGGTGGCCTCCCACCTATTCCAACTGACTCATTTTGGCAGTTTTCTAGTTTGGCATTTTTTCCTAGTTTTCAGGTCCCTAACTTCCAGGTTCGTTTTGAGGCCCTAAACAACATTTTTAGGGCTCCCCACAGTCAACCTATAAATGTAGTTAGAGTTTGACAACAACATGTGTATTCCTCGGATAGACCTTTCCAGTGAGATATTGTGCGCCTAAAATGGATATCGTATGCAAACGTTACAACCCTGGGAAGTTGATGTACTAACTTACCCCAATGGGGCCCACATGAATTTTCATGCTTCATCTCCTAGGGTTAGGTTTTTGGATGTCTAGGGTTTTTTGCATTCTTGTTTATTATAAAAATTCCTTCAGAGTCTCACTGTACTCATATTATTGCGAATGAGCGCAGTCGTCACATCTCTTCTCAGAGGTAAGCCGCCACGATTCTAGCAAGCTTGTTTTTCACTGCATTTTTACATTTTTATCTTATTTCCTTATTGAATAGAAACTAATTTTACTATATATTTGTTATTTTGTGTTAAGTATATTTTAATAATAATTTGTATTCATTTCGTTCCTCTCATAAAATCCGTATCAGGGGTATCAGAGTGGTCTACTCCTTGTTGTTCTTAATGCATGTCCCCAATGAGGTCAGGGTACAAAGAATTGGGTCTCAAGCTTGTTTCTCTTAAGGAAAAAATATCTCGCACACACAGGAGACCTCTGATGGTGGGAGAAAAAAAACATGACAAGACAAGAGATCCTTTCAAAATGTTGCTCGAGGAAGCCCTCATGCAACAGAGGAACGAGATGATGGATAATTTTGCGCAAATCCTTCAGTGGCTACCAACAAGCGATGCATATTCCTCAATCGGAGGTGCCACCCCCCTCAAGGTACAAATAAACTTTGATATTCCTATATTTGAAGGTCAAATAGAAAAAGATGTTGTAGACAAATGGTTGAATCTACTAGAAGGGTATTTCTCTGTCCATAACTTCTCGAATAGAGAAAATATTACTTTTGCTCTCCTCAAAGTCATTCCCCATGTCAAATATTGGTGGGAAAATTTATGTGAGAAAAAGGAAATAGAGGAACCCTCATTATTTATAGTCGTGGTCACTTGGGAGTCCTTCAGGGATGTTATTAAGGAACAATACTACCTTGTCGGAAGTTATGACGACCTATACACAAAATGGACCACACTGTGGCTGGAAAGAGATCAACAAGTGCCTAAGTTCACAAATATCTTCCATACCTTACACACCAAGCTGGGTATCAAATATTCTGAGCAACATATGGTGCTCAAATATTGCAACAGTATGCATAGATACATCCAGGTGGAAATGGAGTTTATGGACATCTCATCCTTGGGAACGGCCTACCGATATGTTGTCAAAATCAAACAAAAGATTAAACAAAATACAATACAATTTGGGCCTGGGAACCCCTCACAGCAAAATCCAAGAAAGGGTAGCCCCTACCCATAGAAAAATGGAAAGAGCAAATATTTAAAGCCTTAGGAAAACCAGTCCAAGCCGCAAGAAAAGAAGGACACTGGGAAGACAAAGAAAGATACCGGGAAGTGGTAAGACTTCCATAAGCTCCCCTGGCATTGTTGGACAACTGAAAGGGGGGGGGGGTGAATCAGTTGTTACTGTGCTTAAATAATTGTGCTTATTTTAAACTCTTTACACAACATTTAATGACAGTCACAATAATGCAGGGAAGTAAGCAATAGAACATTCAGAATCAGTCACACATATGAGATACACAGAGACAGATATTTCCTGAGGAAACCCATACAGGGTAAAAACCTCTTCTTCTTTATATGATAAGTAATCTTTACATTCTTTACATTATCATACATATGAGCACCAACTCATAATGAGGCTACAACCTCTGTTTCGCAAGCAGCAACTTCCTAAGAGCACCAACTCTCTATTTTCTCTAGCACCTACTAGAAGGAAGCACCAACTCCCTGGTTTCTCTAGCACCCACTAGAAGGAAGCACCAACTCCCTGAGTGTTCCAACACCAACTGGATGGAAGCACCAACTTCCTAAGTGTTCCAGCACCAACTGGATGGAAGCACAAACTTCCAGTCACACAGGCACCAACATGTATAACCGAGAACAACAGTTCTCCCTTACACCGCCCTACCTCCCTGATTTCTCTGCCTGCAACCAGATGGAAGCTACAACTCCTTGTGTTCAAGAAACCACTTGAACCTCTGAGGACAACAGTCTTTCCTAGTGCCTCCCAACCACCCTAAAATATAAAGTTTACTATATATATAAGTTTATCATAGTGATACCATATTTATCATTGGCTTACCAGGCTTATCATTGTTTTGCTATACTGATCTGTTCTCTTGTATCAGTGTTTCTCTGTCTACATCTTCTTGTGATTTCCGATCTTTTTTTTTTCTCTACAAGAGCACCTCAACCTTCCTTTAGTGTCTCACTATCGTTTTGCACACCTCCTTGTGCTTTCTGTGCTACTGCCTTTTATTCTCTATGCGCCCTTTGCATTCATTGCACCATTCCTCTTCTCTGTATTCCAGCCACTGCACACTCCTCCTTCTACACTCCTGAATCCCTCCTGACAACAGTAGCCCCCATCTCTTCTTTTTTCAACATACTTATAGTCTTTGTGCCCCTTTTGCATGCTATCTCACCATGCTTCTGCATGCTCTCCCCATGTCGAGTGCTCTGCCTGATCATCATTGAAACTCTTCATCTTCTCTGGCGGTTCAACCCACATGTCCATCATCACTGGGTGTTATGCTGAGATTCCTTGGCCTATCTGGCAGTTGAGACTCTTCGTCTTCTTCATCATAGTCGAGCTCATCCCCTCTGTTGTAGTTACAGGCTTCAATGCTCTTCCATCTGTCAATCGCCTCTATGAACAGTCTTCATTCCACTAGCAGATGCCTTGAGACTCTTCAATTCCTATGGCAATCACATTGAAGTATCTTCGAGTTCTCTGGAAGAAACCATCAGTGATTTCTAGCAGTTACAGAGCGAACCTTGAAATGGAGCCTAGCTATGCTATCTCCTTCCACTTACGCAACCACCGGTGGTGACCACCGGCTACATCGATATTTCAGCATTTCAGCATTCGGCCTTTCGATATTCCTATGGTGAAGAGTTATCTTGACACTCATTGTCACAATCCCTGAAACTCTGAAAAACAAGGAGCTTAGTTGGAATAGCTTCGATCATTTCAGAATTTCACTTTTCGCCACTTCGCAATTTCGCATGTCACGAGTTCCTGTTGCGAGGAATCTCGACTCTCTAAGTCGCGATCCCCAAAAATCCAAAAAAGGAGCTTAACTCTTCGAGCTCTTCTCTACATATCTTCGATGATGTGACCACTGACTGTGACCACAATCTTATTCAAAAACTGCATTTTGCAATTTCGCATTTCGGGACTTCGGGACTCCTATGATGAAGAGTCTCTGGTCTTGATCCCTCCATCTCCCGGTATCTGAAATTGTCCTCCTGCTTTTGGGATTTTGACATTTCACATTTCGTGATTCTGGTACTCCTAATGATGAAGATTCTTGACTTATCCAACTTGCGGTATTCGAACCTCTGAAATGGAGTCAAATCAATGGTCCACACTTTTGATGATTCGACGGTCCAGATCTCTTCGTGATTTCGCATATCGCGATTTCAACATTCTTGATGTGAGAGTTCTTGACAACTCCAAGTCCCGATATCCGAAACTCCGAAATGGAGTCGGATCAACAGCATTTCGTCATTTCTCATTTCGCCGTTTCGGGACTCCTGTGGTGAAGAGTCTCGGTGCTTAACTCCTCTAACTCCCGGTATCCGAAGTTTCGAAATGGAGTCGGTTCAAAGATCTGGTATTTCATTGTTTTTCATTTCGACGATTCGACATTTCGGCACTTCTATGGTGAAGTGTTTCGACACTTCAACTCCCAGTATCCGAGACTCCGAAATGGCATTATTTCCTGGTCTGCGAAGCTCTTTGTTGGTGTGCTTATTTCAGGATTTCATCGTTTCTCATTTCAGCGATTCAACATTTCAGCACTACTGTGATGAAGTGTTTCGACACTTCAACTCCCGGTATCCGAGACCCTAAAATGGAGTTATTTCTCAGTCTGCAAAATTCTTTGTTGGTGTGCCTATTTTGGGTTTCGGATTTTCGGGGTTTCGCATTTCGCAATTCTGGGACTCCTGATGACGAAAAGTCTTGACTCTTCCAACTCCCGGTATCTGAAACTGTCCTCTTGCCTTTGGGATTTCATAACCCTGCTTCACCTTTCTCTTTAATGAACGTGCAGGTTCTCCTGGATCCAACGTCGGTCGAACTTCGAGCTCAGATCTGTCGTTCATCGGGAATTCTCAATGGGATCCAAAGATCATTGTCGCTTCTCCTCCCGGGATTTTGTTGTCCCTGTTTTTCCATCGTTGCATAGTCTGATATTTCCATCAATGACAATCACAGCTGGCATCAATGATAATCACAACAATCTCCCCCTTTGGCATTGATGGCAACCCTGAATGACTGTGCTAATCTATTTGGACCTCCAACTGTAGCATCTGGTCTGGACCACTCCTTTTTCTCCCCCTTTGACATCAATGTCAAAGAAACCATGCTCCCCCTGAGCTGTTGCAGTATTTTTCAAAGGTATCAAATATTCAATCAATACAAACTCCCCCTAATAGGATGGACCCTCTTAGGTGTGAGACGGGATGGCACCCAACTTCTTATTCTTGGACCTGTTCATCTTCAGCTTCCGCTGTATCCTCTGTAGAATACTCAATATTTCTCACCTCTCTTACTAGGACTCTTTCATCAACCTTTTCTTCTCATAACTGGATGACTCCCCCTGTCACTATTCTCTCTCTACTTCTGACGGTTTTCCTCCTTTGTTTCTAAAAGGTTAGTTTTTCCTGACAAGGTCTTTCCTCTTGTTATCTCTATAGAATGTCATGTATATAATTTTGTACAACAGAATGTTGCTACTGCGAATGTTGTTGTCCTACTAAACCACTACATAATTGTAGCTCGTACTTTTCAAACATCCCTTGGATCTCCCCATTGATTCTCATCGATCTCTATTACTGCAATTTCATTTTTCTTCCATGATGCATACAATCCAAGGATTTTATGACCATATTCAATCACAAGAAAAAACCACTACAACCACTCTCATACCTGCCTTTTGTTTTCACAAATGAAGGACCTGTATCAGGTTTCTTAGGAGTATTGATTTCTTCCTTGTTGTATCCAATACTAGATTTGTCATTTGGTAATCTCTAATTATCCAAGAGCTTATCCAAGGCCATGGAGTTGTTTAGGAACTTGCTTTGGGTGTTTGACTTCTCAACCTTCAAAAATTCTGCTTTCGGCTTATGACATGATTCTTCTCCTACTTCTTCCATGGGATAAATGTGAACTGAACATTCTTTTATTGTATCTGGATCTTCTTCTTTACTTGCAAGGGAGGATTCAATGTCAAAATTATTGTCTGTCATTATGATTTTAGCCACCACTTGTCCTGAGTTTACAGACTTTATCTTACAGTCCTTGGAATTGACCATTGCTTTACATCCTATATCACATATTTGATTTACATTGAGCAAATTATGTTTTATCCCATCTATAGGAAGATCATCCTGAGAATCTCCTTTTTCATTACTTAAACTCACCATCCCTTTATCCTTGTTTTTACCTGGTTCGTCATTTTCAAGGATCACAGTTCCTGTTTTGATTTTTCTTATAAGTAGAAGCTTATCCTTGTCTCTGGTCATGTGCATGGAACATCCACTGTCTATATTCCCAGAGGCCTTTTGTTTTTGAGTTGAAAGTGCTAGACCATGTTTTTCACTATCTCTCCTTTTCCATGTGATGGCCTTTCTATCTAAGAACGATATCCTTGGATCTGCTTTGTAATTCTTCAGATGGAAGTTTTCATCTTTGTGGCCAAAGTTGTGACAGTTATAGAATTCAATCTCATTGTTCAATAAGTCAAAGTTATTTTTGCAGCGTTTTCTACTCATTGACTGTTTATTATTTCTTGACCTCCTCAGTTGCAAGTCTCTAGACTTAATTTGGCAATTTGCAATCTGTGATGGTTTGTTACTTGTCTGTATCATTCTTTGTTGTGGTAGATAATTATTCCTTAGAAATCTTAATAGCTCATGTCTAAGTCTTAAGGAACAATTTACAGCTTTGTGACCAAAGTTAGAATAGTAGAAACAATATCCATAGAAAAATTCTTTGTACCTGGAAAATGGTTGTCTTCTTTGAGAAAATCGATTTCTTCCATGCTGATGATTTCATTGAGTAGGGAATGTACTATTTTCTTATTCTACAGATTCAGTTCTGGCACCTTTTTCTTTACTCCTCCTGGGTGGTTGATTATCTTCCTTTGTTTCTGTAGTTTTGTTGTCATCATTGGTTGTAGATTTGACAAACTTGATGAAGTGAGATGAACACTACTTGATCCCTCTTCATAACCCAAACCTGTTTTCAACTTTGGATTCCTTTGTTGATTTAGAATGGTGGCTAATCCTTCTGAGGCTTTGATACTCGACAGATTCTGATGATACAAGGCTTGAAACTTCTCCAACTCTTTCCTAGTTTTCACTACTTCTTCCAGAGCTTTACATCTTTCCTTCTTTTCTGATAACTATTGTTTCAGAATGTCCTCGATTTTCTTTGCCTCTTCTAAT
The DNA here is from genome assembly GCA_000966675.3 of Picea glauca. Taxonomy (NCBI): domain Eukaryota; kingdom Viridiplantae; phylum Streptophyta; class Pinopsida; order Pinales; family Pinaceae; genus Picea; species Picea glauca. The sequence continues at coordinate 338,604 of JZKD02S1617421.1, forward strand.
TCCACTTTTAGCTAGACAAAGTCTTCATCAGGTTGTTTATTGTCTTTCTCGAACTATATCAGCAATTGTTTTTTCTTTCTGTTCTTAATTATGAGTCTGTCAATCTCTTCCAGTGCACTGATTAGTTCTCCTTCCAAATCAACCACAACTTATTCTTCATTAGCCTCATTTCCTATGCTTTTATTATCATAATCCTCTTTGGCCATAAGCATGAATTCATTTACCTTATCTTCACAGGAAGAGTCACTATCGGTGTCTTCAGAGGCGTCATCATTGTTTACACAAAAGCTTTTATTTTTATCAAATCTTTTGGATTTGAACTTATTTTCACCTTCAGAGTTCTCATCATGTTTCTTGTGTGGACATTTACTTGCGAAATGAACTATTTTACCATAGTTGAAACATTTGAAGGGCAAATTACCTTGGTACTTGCCTGATCCTTTCTTTAGTATTCTCATGAATTTTGCTTCAATTTCATCAGGCTCAGAATCTTCATTCTTATCTGCTTTAAATGATGTTTCTCTAGAGGTGGGTTTATCTATAACTATCCTCATTTCATATGCGGTCAGTTTTCCTAGAAGTTGATCAAAAACCAAAGTATTTATATCATTTAGTTCTTCTATAGCTGAGACCTTTGGATTGAACCTATCTAGCAGAGATCTCAAAATTTTATGAACTAAGGAGGGTTCCTCATTTTTTTCACCAAGTGCTTTCATTGCATTTACTAGTTCTTCAACTCTCAAAAAATACTTCCCAATGGTTTCATCTTCTTTCATCTGTATCTTTTCAAACTGTACTCTGTAGGTTTGAAGCTTGGCATCTTTTACCTTCTCATTACCTTTATAACTGCTAATGAGTTTGTCCCACATTTATTTGGCAGTTTGAAGATGCATCACCTTTACAAACTTGGCTCCTGCAAGTCCATTCAAGATAGCATTCATTCCCTTAGCATTAAAGATAAATTCTAACTTATCATCCTTGGAAGCTAGCACAACAGGCTTTATGTATCCAGTCTCTACTGCATCCCAAACATCAACACCTAAGTCCATTAGGTATGTTCTCATTCTATCTTTCCAAAAGGTGAAGTTTGTTCCATTAAACAGAGGAGGCTTAGTGACTGAAGTCCCTTCATCACTTGACATGTTTAAGCTATGGGATATACCCTTAGATAAAAGGGGACGGATCTGATACCAATTGTTGGACAACTGAGAGGGGGGGGTGAATCAGTTGTTAATGTGCTTAAACAATTGTGATTATTTTAAACTCTTTACACAACATTTAATGGTTGTCACAATAATGCAGGGAAGTAAGAAATATAACATTCAGCATCAGTCACACATATGAGATACACAGATACAGATATTTCCTGAGGAAACCCATACATGGTAAAAACCTCTTCTTCTTTATATGATAAGTAATCTTTACATTCTTTACATTATCATACATATGAGCACCAACTCATATTGAGGCTACAACCTCTGTTTTGCAAGCAACAACTTGTTGAGAGCACCAACTCTCTGTTTTCTCTAGCACCTACTAGAAGGAAGCACCAACTCCCTGGTTTCTCTAGCACCCACTAGAAGGAAGCACCAACTCCCTGAGTGTTCCAGCACCAACTGGATGGAAGCACCAACTTCCTAAGTGTTCCAGCACCAACTGGATGGAAGCACCAACTTCCAGTCACACAGGCACCAACCTGTATAACCGAGAACAACAGTTCTCCCTTGCACCACCCTGCCTCCCTAGTTTCTCTGGCTGCAACCAGATGGAAGCTACAACTCCCTGTGTTCAAGCACCCACTTTAACCTCTGAGGAAAATAGTCCTCCCTAGCACCTCCCAACCACCCTAAAATATAAAGTTTGCTATATATATAAGTTTATCACAGTGATACCATATTTATCATTGGCTTACCAAGCTTATCACTGTTATGCTATGCTGATTTGTTCTCTTGTATCAGTGTCTCTCTGTCTGCATCTTCTTGCGATTTCTGATCTTCTATTTTTTCTCTACAAGAGCACCTCAGCCTTCTTTTAGTGTCTCACTGTCTTGCTGCACACCTCCTTGTGCTTTCTGTGCTACTGCCTTTTATGCTTTGTGCACCCTTTGCATTCATTGCATTCATTGCACCATTCCTCTTCTCTGTATTCCAGCTGTTGTACACTCCTCCTTCTACACTTCTTAATCCCTCCTAACAATAGCAACCCCCATCTCTTCTTTATTCAACATACTTATAGTCTTTGTGCCCCTTGTGCATGATATCTCTCCATGCTTCTGCATGCTCTCCCCATGTCGAGTGCTCTGTCTGATAATCATTGCAACTCTTCAGCTTCTCTGGCGGTTCAACCCACCCATCCATCATCACTGGGTGTTATGTTGAGATTCCTTAGCCTGTCTGGCAGTTGAGACTCTTCATCTTCTTCATCATAGTCGAGCTCATCCCCTTTTTTGTAGTTACAGGCTTCAACGCTCTTCCATCTATCAATCGCCTCTGTGAACAGTCTTCATTCCACTAGCAGATGCCTTGAGACTCTTCAGTTCCTGTGGAAATCACACTGAAGTCTCTTCGAGTCCTTTGGTAGAAACCATCAGTGATTTCTAGCAGTTATAGAGTGAACCTTGAAATGGAGCCTAGCTATGCTAGCTCCTTCCACTTACGCGACCACTAGTGGTGACCACCGGCTACATCGATATTTCGGCATTTTGGCATTCAGCCTTTCGGTATTCCTGTGGTGAAGAGTTATCTTGACACTCATTGTTACGATCCCTAAAACTCCAAAAATTAAGGAGCTTAGCTAGACTAGCTTCGATCATTTCGACATTTTGCTTTTTTCCACTTCACGATTTCGCATGTCACGAGTTCCTATTGCGAGGCATCTCGACTCTCCAAGTCGCGATCCCCGAAACTCCAAAAAAGGAGATTAACTCTTTGAGCTCTTATCTACAGCTCTTCGACGATGTGACCACTGGCTGTGACCACAGCCTTATTCAAAAACTACATTTCTCAATTTCGCATTTCAGTGCTTCGAGACTCCTATGATGAAGAGTCTCGAGTCTTGATCCCTCCATTTCCTGGTATCCAAAACTGTCCTCCTGCTTTCAGGATTTTGGCGTTTCACATTTCACGATTCCAGGACTCCTGATGATGAAGAGTATTGACTCTTCCAACTCCCAGTATATGAACCTCCGAAATGGAGTCAAATCAATGGTCCACACTCTTGATGATTCGACGGTCCATATATCTTCATGATTTCACATATCATGATTTCGGCATTCTTTATGTGAGAGTTCTTGACAACTCCAAGTCCTGGTATCCGAAAATCTGAAATGGAGTCGGATCAACGACATTTCGGCATTTTTCATTTCGTCATTTCAGGACTCCTGTGGTGAAGAATCTCGGCGCTTAACTCCTCCAACTCCTAGTATCTGAAGTTTCGAAATGGAGTCGGATCAAAGATCCGGTATTTCATTGTTTCACATTTCGACGATTCGGCATTTCATCACTTCTGTGGTGAAGTGTTTCGACACGTAAACTCCCGGTATCCGGGACTCCAAAATGGAGTTATTTCTCGATCTGTGAAGCTCTTTGTTGGTGTGCCTATTTCGAGATTTCGGTGTTTCACATTTCGGCGATTCAGCATTTCGGCACTACTATGATGAAGTGTTTCGACACTTCAACTCCCGGTATCTGGGACCCTGAAATGGAGTTATTTCCCGGTCTGTGAAATTCTTTGTTGGTGTGCCTATTTCGAGTTTCAAGTTTTCGCATTTTGCGATTCTGGGACTCCTGATGATGAAGAGTCTTGACTCTTCCAACTCCCGGTATCTGAAATTGTCCTCCTACCTTAGGGATTTCGTAACCCTACTTCAACTTTCTCTTTAACGAATGTCCAGGTTCTCTTGGATCCAACGCCAGTCAGAATTCAGGCTCAGATCTAATGTTCATCGGTAATTCTCAATGGGATCCAAAGATCACGGTCGCTTCTCCTCCCGGGCTTTCATTGTCCATGTTTTGCCATCGTTGCATACTCTGATCTTTCCATCAATGACAATCACACCTGCCATCAATGATAATCACAACAAGCATAACACTGTTGATTTCTACTTAAAGTAGTCATTGGTGGTTGAGGTGAAAGCCTTTAAATCATATGCGGATTTCGACTCAGAGTCAGAACCAGAAAGGGGGAGACAGATCATTGACACAGAACCCAGTGCTATCATTGCTACCACCAAGCTCCAGTCTAGTGAACCAAACAAGCTAGACGAAGTTAAGATCCTTTTTCATTCACATATGTGGGTGAAGGGTACCCCGTTGCACTTCATCGTTGATAGCAACAGCCAAAAGAACCTCATCTCAGCATAGGTTTTCAAGTGGATTGCCCCACTGACAATGTTGCACCCGCAACCCTACACCATCGAATGGCTTCACCAAGGAAGCGATATCCACATTATCCAACAATGTCTCCTTGCATATGACATCAAGCCCTTCAAATATGAGGTATTGTGTGATGTTTCTCCTCTCGAAGTTTGTAATTTTATTTTGGGTCAACCGTATTTATGGAAACAAGATGTTGTATATGAGTCTAGGCCTCACAATGTTATTATTACTTTGAAAAAGAAATTTTATAGGATAGTCGAGGCAGTCCCACCTAGTTCTATTTCCTTGATATTTTCCAAGCAATGCAGGAAGGTCATCTCTCAAATGGGGAAGTTTTTCCTCTTCATGATTCTCTCTCAGAATGAGCAAAAGATTGCAACCACATCCAGGGCCTCTGCGACTGACCTCTACACACAGCAAAAGAAAGTGGATAAGGTCATGGCATAATACTTTTATATATTCTTCTCACCTATCGAGGTAGCTCTACACTGTCAGGTCAAGCATCCCATCAATCTGACCCTCAATGCATCGCTGCCCAATGGGCCAGTCTACCATCACTCTCTATTAGATAATTAGGAGATCAAGCAGTAAATCCAAAAAATACCCCACAAGGGATACATCCATCCTATCTCATCGCCTTGTGGGAGACCAATCATGTTGGTATAGAAGAAATATGGAACCTGGAGACCATTCATTGATTACTAAGCCCTGAAAAAAATAACAGTCAAAAATCGATACCTGATTCCCTAAATCAATGACCTCCTTGATTAGCTCATGGTGGCCAAATACTTCGGTAAGATTGATCTGAATATTTTCTACCACCAGGTCTCGATAGAACAAACAAATGTATGGAAGATCACCTTCAAGTCAAAGGAAGGTATTTTTGAATGGTAATTCATTCCCTTTGGTTTGACAAATTCTCCAGCCACTTTCATGAGGATGATGGATGATATCCTGTGACCATTTACCAATAATTTTGTAGTGGTGATATCTCGATGACATCCTCATCTACAACAAGACTTAGGAGGAACACTTGCAACACATTCAGTGGGTTTTGCACACCCTATGGTAGCACAACCTATACTCCAACTTGGAAAAATGCTCCTTCGGCATGGACAGGGTCCATTACCTGGGTTACATCATTGATCAACATGGCATAAATGTCGATCCATCCAAGATCCAATTCATCCATGATTGTCCATCCCCAACCACACTCACTGAGCTTCGAACCTTCTTGGGCCTTCCTAATTTCTACTGCAGGTTTGTGCTAGGATTCTCCCATATTGCATGGGCCCTTAGCCAAGTAACCAATGGTGGTGGTAAGGAGAAATTTGTGTGGGGCCAATCCCAAAAAAAAGCATTCTATTATTTGAAGCAACACTTGTGCTCAGCCCTAGTACTTTCATTATCAAATCTACAACAACCCTTTGATATCGAGACAGATGCTTCAGACTATGATTTGGGCATCATTCTCACTCAACACGACCACCTGGTGGCCTATCATAGTGAGACACTATCAGATGTTTTCCATAAGTACCCTACTTACGACAAAGAAATGTATTCCATTGTGAAATCCTACCACCAATGGAGAGATAACATTCTTGGTAAGGAGATATTCATCCACACTGATCATAAGACCTTGCAGTTCATGTAGACACAAGGAAAATTGTAGAATGACTGCCATCATAAGTGGTACACATACTTGCAACAATTCCACCTCAACATCAAGTATAAAATAGGAAGTACCAACCAAGTTGTTGAATGCCTCAGCAGACCACTAATCACGACACTCACCACAGTTCTAGACTCTTGTAGCCACGATACCTATGGATGGACCAAACTCTATGAGACAGACCCAGACTTCGCCACTGCCTACCAAATGTTGGGCACAAACACAGTCGTCGCTAATTTCCATCTTCAGGATGGGTTGTTGTGTCATATGGTTCATATCTATGTTCCATCATGTGAGCGAGTGAAGTTGATCTGGGAAGCCCACTACAATTGGGTGGAAGGACACTTCAGCATCGAAAAGATAGTGGAAATGCTCCAGAAACATTTCTACTGGCTGAAACTTTGACAGGATGTCAGCAAGTATATCAGGTCTTGCACTTCATGCACTATTTCATAACCGACCACTAAGAAATAGGGCCTATACACCCCTCTACCTACTCCTGACAGGCAATTGGAATCCAT
>JZKD02S1617421.1:374076-413089 GCA_000966675.3 Picea glauca
TTACTTGGTTCCACCTTACTTGGGTCCACTTCCCAAGTTCATCCATCCACTAGCTCTCCTTCACAAGGAGGCGAAGGATACACTTCTTCCCAAGGGAGAAATACACCCTCACCAAACCCCCCTCAAGGGTCGGGTCCATTACCTGCTCACACCATGGCTAGAACTAATCCTCCACTGCCACTCCACATGCGATATTTGGCATCCCTCAACATACTTGATTTGAGTAAACTCACAAATGAACCTATATTGCATCACCCCACATGGCCCACTATGCCGACCAAACTACCTTCAGACATTCCCAAGTTTGAAGGAAAGGTGGGGGAAGATCCCGCAAACCATATCATGACCTTCCACTTATGGTGCTCTTCAAACAACATCATGGATGACTATATACATTTAAGGTTATTTCAGCACACACTCATAGGTCCATCAGCCAAATGGTATGTGCACGAAAAATTAGGGTCCCACGTGACTTTTGAATCATTGGCCAAAACATTTTAGACCTTCTTTAAACTACCAGTTCATCATGGCAATGGTCTAGAATTGCTCTCTGATTTTAAATAAACCTCAGCCACACATATCGCTGACCACATTCATGAATGACGTTGACGATGTAGTTTATGTAGAGCATAAACCACCAAAGAACAATGCCTCGATTGGTTTCTCATATCCCTCGTCCCTCTCCTTGCCAAATATGTGGCCTCCACAGTATGACCTCGTTTATGCTCAGTCAGGATACTTATACACAGTACTACCTGATGCCTTGAGACCCGTACCATTCGGCTAGGAAAAACCTGGGATGTCTCACTCAGTGGATGGATTGACTGGTACCACAACACACCAAAATATGTACATCCAACCACCACCTATGTACTGTACACCCCAATATCCACCAATGTATGGAGGACCCCCTTATTACCCTCCCCCCCTTATTAGCATCCATACTTGTTGTCCTCCCTCCACCCATGAGTGGACCCTCACCGACACCCATGATGCACTTGGTTGTTCAACCAAGTTCTGGTACCCCCTCTACCTCAGCTTACAATCTGAGTACTAGTGAAAATGCCACGCCTTCCTATGTACCCTACAGATCATTACCAAAAAATAATCCATATTTCCCATTTCCTGGTCCTCCACGGCCCATTTCTTCTCCACAAGGACAACCACACATTGGAGTTAACTTTGTTCAGCCCTCTCCCATTCAGCAATTTCAAAATTTTAAACAACTGAATACAGAAAATCCATCTCATCAGCCGAATAATTCCAAAAATAAAGGAAAAAATTGAAACAATAATAACCCGAGACCAAGGGGAAATAACCCCCAACAAAACCAACCTGTTGGGGGCAACCAAAACTAGGGTAACCAAAAACCCCAAGGGGGAAATAACAACAAACCCCAAGGGAGGAACAAAAACAACAACCTTTGGATGAACTTCCCTTGTGCTCTTTGCAGTGAGAATGGTCATTATACTCACCATTTCCCCCAAAATTTTGACTTCAAATGGATGAAAGATTCCATGAATGCACCATGTCCCCCAACGTCACCTGCCCCTCAACAGGCCCCACAGTAGTATTTTCAGCAACCACCCCCAGTTGTGTTGCAAAACCCTATTCCAAACCAAGGTGTAATGAATACCCATTAGGATATGCATCCTGCCCCACCATAGATGGGATAGTATAAAAACCCTGGGAATCTGGCGGATCACAATATCCTCCTCACTAGAGAAGAAGAAATTATTCTACAAACATGCATTCGTCAATACAACGCACCCCCTGAATCCACTCCCACCATTTTAGAAGAATCCCTAGCTACATTCAGACAACCTTTGATGATTACATGCCCTAACACTGAACCACCCATTTGTGTTCCTCGCATCCCATTATGACGGAATGTCAACAACCCTCAGGCTAAGGCAGCACACAATTACAGTCTGGTCGATGACTTGGCTCAATATCCTGCATCCATGTCAGTACTGGAGGTCCTCCAAACCTATCCCACTCAACAGAAATCATTTCTTTCTGCCTTGGGGGAATTCGACCCTGCTGATACTAGACACATCACTTTTGATCTAGATTGTGGGGAACCTCGTCTCCCTACCTTGGTAGCTTTCCAAATACTAGTTAAAATCCAAAACATCACGGTTCATCGTTGTATCATCAATGAAGGTGCATCCACATGTATCATGTCCAAAACTATATGGCAGAAACTTGGCTCCCCTGAGCTAATACCATCCACCATTACTTTAAGAGATTATGATGGATGACCATCCTCTCCTGAAGGGATTTTTCAAAATGTCCCCGTTGAACTTGGGGGGGAAACCCATCCTTACATACATTGAGGTTATCAATGCCCCGCTCGATTACAACATCTTTTTTGAACCTAGCTACATGTACTCTATGAAGGAAGTGGCCTCTTCTATGTTTCTAATGATGATGTTCCCCCACAATGGGAAAATCATCACCAATGATCAAGTCTCACAGTACAAGCCTAACTAATCCTCCAACATCGATAACATCCTACCTCTTGTCTGCACTAGTTTTGACGCATACCCACTCACTGNAATGAACAAGGTGTTCTTCTAACTCAAAATATTCAAGTAGAAGCTATACGATGATCTTAAGAGAAGGTATTTCACATTCAATCGGTAAGAATTCCTCTAATACATGGATGAGTTGGAATAGATAAAAGTCAGTAGTAGTATTAACTACAGTTTGATATGCCCATAAATATGGATAGTTCATGATGTGCCATTTAGACTTACTTGTGTTAAGGGTGCACTAAAGAACGGTATTGAGAGACTTATTGACAACCTCAACTTGCCCATTTTCCTATGGGTAGTATGGAGATGAATGCTCTTTCCTAAAACCTAATTTCGATGTGAGATCTGAAATCATTTTCTTTTGGAAGTGACTTCCATGGTCAATGGAAATCTCTTTCAAAACTCCAAATCGGAAAATCACCTAATTGAATACAAAAATCACAGTAGTATCACCATCTCTTTAAAATGTAAGCATGGACTCCGGCCACTTTTTTAATTAATCGACGACCATGATGATGAAACGATGCCCCCTAGCCGAAGGCAAGTGGCATGTCATAAAATCAACACCCCACTTAGTAAAAGGGTCAACGATGATGACTAGAAAAAGAAGATCAAGATGCGTGTGCATATTACAAGTAAAAACTTGACATTGATGACATTTTTTGACTGCTTCGATACAGTCTTTGAAGATTGTAGGCCAAAAATATTCGGCACACAATATTTTATGGGTTGTTGCAAACCCAAAGAGAGTCGCATAAGATTCATTTGAAACAATCTCCACTTCTTCGTGAGTCACACAACGACATAAAAACAAATCTACACCATGGAAATTCAAGGTATCACTAATCATGAGATAGATTTTCACCTAATGGAAAATGCGTCATCGATTATCTCTCGAACAATGCGGGGAGAACTTTAAAGTCTGGAGATATATAAGGGTGTCTCCATACCAAGGATCAGAAGAAGATATCAGGAATATGGATTCATTTGAAAATGAGTCCTCACATTGTTCCTCTTTATCTTGCCTAGGAAACTCTGACATCGATTCCGTAGAAAAAAAATTAATAATAAAAAATAAAATAAAAAGAGACACTTTTTGGACTTTATCAATGCGAATTCTAAGTCATATTCTTACAAAAACACGATCCATTTGTTGAATTTACCACCAACGATACGATGAGTTAATACATACTAGAAAGGATTAGCATCTACAATAACAATAATTTTACGAAGGAGAATGCAATGCCAGAGTCTCTGGACAACATGGACAACTACCAGATGAACTTCTCAACATGAAAATATCGTGACTTAACATCAACCAAACCACGAATCAGGTAGTAAATGACATGCTCTATAAGTGCAATAATATTCTTGCACTAAAACCATACCTACGATTGATTTAGACAGTACCAGCTACAGCAAGAAGTCACGTGTAAAATTGGGCGGACTAAGGAGAGGGGAAGACATTAAAGCCTTTTTCAATGCATCGAAATATATTTGCACATAAGTATCCCATTCTAAAACCCTTTCTCAGAAAACACATGAAACCCTTATTGATATCAGCATAGTTAGTGATGAAACGATGAAGGAAATTCACTTTTCCTTGGAGACTATTGTTATCACTGAAATTTTGTCCGTAAATGGTTACAAGAATCTAGCATCTCCAAACACCTATTAGCTCACCTGCAGCCCCAAAAATGCATTTCCAAAAGGCACAAAATATACAACTGGTCAATAAATTGACATTTGTTGAAACACTAAAAGAAGCATGTGCACGTGTGTAAGAAAAAAAGGCCTGAAAAGAGCACATGCGCCCGATGCGCGACTGTGTATGAGAAAAGTCATGCACTCTTGTGAACGACACATTTATGGTTCTTTTCATCCCCTCACCCACTTTTGTACCAGCTCCCAACTTGATTTGACCCTCAAATCCACACTGAATCTGAATGGGTGGCTGGTCAAAGACCTAAGGGTGCCCTAAAGGGCCCCGTGTTCACACTAAAGACCGGTTGGATATTTCCTCAAATACTTGATATAAAAATAGGCCATTGGTGCACTATGAATTCAAGAATCTCATTGTATTTTTATGTTTCCTATATTCTCCTACAAGAAACCTATTTTCTTCTCGGAGCATACTAGCATCATCTCATTAAGCTATTCACCTCACCTCTTGAGGGAAGAAGCTTGGATTTCTTCACCATTTTCTTTCTAGTTTACCATTTGTAAGAAGAACTCTCACATAGGGGATTCAAGAGCCCTCCCAAGGAGGAAGAGGGGATCCAAAATTCCCCCTTTCTCTATGGTGTTTTCCCATTAATATACTTCTCCATTGATGGCATGATTATTGGTCAATTGTTTGATTAATTTTGGTTCTAATTTCCTCATGCATTTTAGTTTTATTTATTTGGTTATTTATTTAGTTGTTGTTAGCTTAGTTGTTTGTTTATTTCATGTGATTGAGTCATTTTATTCATACACTAACCTCTATCATGTCTAGTAGGCCCAACTAGATTTGCAAGTGCCCTTCTTTTGCTCACCGGAGTGATGAAAAGGACACAACAGATTGGTGACCATACTAGGGATAAGGTATCAATTGCCTCCCTATTTGGTTTGTTTGAGCACTTATTTTTGACCCATTTTCCTTGCAAGGATAGTAACCAACCTATCCTTACCTACAAAGAGCCAAGTTTGGAGCTGGAAGAGGATAATTTTATTCAAAAATTTTCCCCCAAACGTGTATCAGAACGTGTGCAGGTTTTTCATCCCACAGACGCACATTTTGAGCATTTTGTTCCCAAAGTTCTTCTATTCTCTATGAATTTTGTGCACAGTGCACCCAAATGTTTTATGTTCGATGTGCATTGTGTGCCCACTATGCCTCTGTCTAAACTATAACCCACACATATGTCTAGAGACTTGAAATTGTAAGAGTTTTTTGTGATTTTTTTAAGGCCCCTAGCCTTCAAAATCTTGTTGTTATGAAATTTGTAAATCCACCAGACTTAGAATCCCTTCCCACATGAAGGGTTAGTCAAAACATAGGCACTTAGGGGGTTAAAAAGAACCATATTTCTCCTATTTTTCTTTGATTTTCCACTTGGATGGCTTTTTTTGATTGTAAAAGTTAAGTTGAGTTCATTTGTCATCACATATATAAACACTTGCATTTGGACTAGAAATCGAACTTTAATCATTACGTATGTTCTTCTCTCGCACTATAGAGTGATCTTGAGAATCAGAAATGTGATTAAGAATACATTTCATCTCCCTTAAAATATGTAGGAGAGGAAAAATCCCCCCTAGGGCTCCTCTTAGTTTCTTTTCAAAACATCTTAAATTTGTAAGGGCCCATACATTCCCACGTGCTTGCAATCTAGGATAGTTGTTCAAAAGATTTATTAGATTAAATCACATTAGGCAGTTTAAAGGATTGGTAAGGACCCATACGTCCACATGCTAGTTCTTTAGGGACTTTAAAATTTCACAAGGTTGTACCAATGGAATCTACTAAGATAGGTAATCAATATTTGTAAGGACCATAGGAATTCCACGTGTTGCAAGGTGACATATAACATATTAAAAATTTGGCACATTTTATCACTTGCTCACACACAAAGTCACTCCTCACTCACATAATTTCATCTCAAATTGTGGAGGTTGAAGTAGGTCTCCTCCAAAGGGATTCTAAAACATCCCACTATTTATTGAAGAAGTTATCCACACCAACTTATATCAAACGAGATTGGTTCACACCCCCAATCTCTCAAACAACCACATCTAAAACTTTTCTAAAAAATTCACTAAGTTTTCCTCCACAGGACGTGCCAAAATAAATCTTTTAGTCTAGGTAGGATCTCAGGGGTAGGCATCCAAATAACCCCCCGTTCTTTGGTTCTCACATATTCAAACATTAGAAGTTGACAAAGGGAACTTTAAAATCCTCCAAGTGAAGTGTTCCTAACACCATAAGGTAGGGAGATACCCATGAAGGGTCGAAGGATGAGGTCTGGTTGTTCTGTGCATCCCCCCTTGAGCCACCCACCTCTTAGAAGGGATCCAGCCCATGACCCATTTCTGAGGCCGAAAATCTAAATGTCACACCTTGACCGAGGTACCTAGTGACCAAAATTTAGGACATCTACCCACGTGGAAATTGTGTGCTACAATTGCACCTTGATCATATTTTTTGTGGCTATTGGGAAATATCGCCAGCTCTTTCGGGATATGCACCATATACCCCTCATTATAATTTATTATCCGCCACTAGTTCCTCTTTTGGTGGCTTTAGACCCCACTGATGAGTGTTATTAGAAGGTCTAGTGCTATTTCATAGGAAGGACGTTACGTATTTTTAGGACATGATCATTTGTTTTCTTTGTTCTCCCACGTGAAAAAAATCCACCTACCCACATGTATGCTTCTTTTCAATTGATTTATGTATGATGCTCTTGTGATTACATGCGATTGTGAGATATATTGTGAAGGTCCAAATTACACAAATATCGAGTTCATTTACTTCTCCCATCACCATTTTTCACACATTCCGCCTTGCTAGTCAGACATCATAGGGGACCCACAAAATCCTTGTCATTCCAGATGCTTGCAAAATCTCCCTCCCATCGTAGGAGGATTTCCTAGTTTCGCCAACCCACTGGCTCAACCATCTCACACCCTTGTGAGTGCTACCATTTTTGGATCAGCTTTACTTGGTTCCACCTTACTTGGGTCCACTTCCCAAGTTCATCCATCCACTAGCTCTCCTTCACAAGGAGGCAGAGGATACACTTCTTCTCAAGGGAGAAATACACCCTCACCAAACCCCCCTCAAGGGTCCGGTCCATTACCTGCTCACACCATGGCTAGAACTAATCCTCCACTGCCACTCCACATGCAATATTTGGCATCCCTCAACATACTTGATTTGAGTAAACTCACAAATGAACCTATATTGCATCACCCCACATGGCCCACTATGCTGACCAAACTACCTTCAGACATTCCCAAGTTTTAAGGAAAGGTGGGGGAAGATCTCACCAACCATATCATGACCTTCCACTTATGGTGCTCTTCAAACAACATCATGGACGACTCTGTACATTTAAGGTTATTTCAGCGCACACTCACAGGTCCATCAGCCAAATGGTATGTGCACGAAAAATTAGGGTCCCACGTGACTTTTGAATCATTGGCCAAAACATTTTAGACCTTCTTTCAACTACCAGTTCATCATGGCAATGGTCTAGAACTGCTCTCTGATTTTAAATAAACCTCAGCCACACATATCGCTGACCACATTCATGAATGGCATTGACGATGTAGTTTATGTAGAGCATAAACCACCAAAGAACAATGCCTCGATTGGTTTCTCATATCCCTCATCCCTCTCCTTGCCAAATATGTGGCCTCCATAGTATGACCTCGTTTATGCTCAGTCAGGATACTTATACATAGTACTACCTGATGCCTTGAGACCCGTACCATTCAGCTAGGACAAACCTGGGATGTCTCACTCAGCGGATGGATTGATTGGTACCACAACACACCAAAATATGTACATCCAACCACCACCTATGTATTGTACACCCCAATATCCACCAATGTATGGAGGACCCCCTTATTACCCTCCCCCCCTTATTAGCATCCATACTCGTTGTCCTCCCTCCACCCATGAGTGGACCCTCACTGACACCCATGATGCACTTGGTTGTTCAACCAAGTTCTAGTACCCCCTCTACCTCAGCTTACAATCTGAGTACTAGTGAAAACGCCATGCCTTCCTATGTACCCTACAGATCATTACCACAAAATAATCCATATTTCCCATTTCCTGGTCCTCCACGGCCCATTTCTTCTCCACAAGGACAGCCACACATTGGGGTTAACTTTGTTCAGCCCTCTCCCATTAAGCAATTTAAAAATTTTAAACAACTGAATACAGAAAATCCGGCTCATCAGCCAAATAATTCCAAAAATAAAGGAAAAAATTGAAACAATAATAACCCAAGACCAAGGGGAAATAACCCCCAACAAAACTAACTTGTTGGGGGCAACCAAAACTAGGGTAACCAGAACCCCCAAGGGGGAAATAAAAACAAACCCCAAGGGAGGAACAAAAACAACAACCTTTGGATGAACTTCCCTTGTGCTCTTTGCAGTGAGAATGGTCATTATACTCACCATTTCCCCCAAATTTTTGACTTCAAATGGATGAAAGATTCCATGAATGCACCATGTCCCCCAACGTCACCTGCCCCTCAACAGGCCCCGGAACAATATTTTCATCAACCACCCCCAGTTGTGTTGCAAAACCCTATTCCAAACCAAGGTGTAATGAATACCCAGTAGGATATGCATCCTACCCCACCACAGATGGGACAGTATAAAAACCCTGGGAATCTGGCGAATCACAATATCCTCCTCACTAGCGAAGAAGAAATTATTCTACAAACATGCAGTCATCAATACAGCGCACCCCCTGAATCCACTCCCACCATTTTAGAAGAAGCCCCAGCTACATTCAGACAACCTTTGATGATTACATGCCCTAACATTGAACCACCCATTTGTATTCCTCGCATCCCATTACGACGGAATGTCAACAACCCTCAGGCTAAGGCGGCACACAATTACAATCTGGTCGATGACTTGGCTCAATATCCTGCATCCATGTCAGTACTAGAGGTCCTCCAAACCTATCCCACTCAACGGAAATCATTTCTTTCTGCCTTGGGGGAATTCGACCCTGCTGATACTAGACTCATCACTTTTGATCTAGATTGTGGGGAACCCCATCTCCCTACCTTGGTAGCTTTCCAAATACTAGTTAAAATCCAAAACATCACGGTTCATTGTTGTATCATCAATGAAGGTGCATCCACATGTATCATGTCCAAAAATATATGGCAGAAACTTGGCTCCCCTGAGCTAATACCATCCACCATTACTTTAAGAGATTATGATGGATGACCATCCTCTCCTGAAGGGATTTTTCAAAATGTCCCCGTTGAACTTGGGGGGAAACCCAACCTTACATACATTGAGGTTATCAACGCCCCGCTCGATTACAACATCTTTTTTGAACCTAACTACATGTACTCTATGAAGGAAGTGGCCTCTTCTATGTTTCGAATGATGATGTTCCCCCACAATGGTAAAATCATCACCATCGATCAAGTCTCACAGTACGAGCCTAACTACTCCTCCAACATTGATAACATCCTACCTCTTTTCTGCACTAGATTTGATGCATACCCACTCACTGAGATGGGCCCCAGAATTTTCAAAGATCCATCCTTGTTGGGGACATACCATGGAGCACCACCACTCATACACCCCTCAGCACAATTGTGTGTCATATCTTCTGATGGAACCAAAACTGGAGAAACCATTCCTCCCACAGAGGCTTCTTCACCCCTCAACGTCCCACCAATTGAATAAATTCTTCCTCAGGAATTACCTGAGAACCCTATGACACCACTTATCCCTAATTTCACCCTTCCCCAAGGGAAAATACTGGTTTGGAAGACAATTCCCTAAGCCATAACTCATATTCCCTTCTTCTACCCCCCAACGGGAGTACAAGCTTTTCAGGTAGTCGCAACTCTTACCCTTCCCAACATGGTGCTCTCCATTCCAGTATGGTTTCTTCACCCAACCATGATGGTTCCTCAACCATACCTCCCTCCCAAATCAGAGGGAATCCTGATGCAGATTCTAGTATTAACCTCAACTACACGTCCCTCACCCCCACTTGCCAGCACCACCGCTACGGCTGGGGACAGACGGAAGAAGAAGGATCCCACCGCTCCACTTCCTCCCTTGCGCACTCTATGAGAGAGAGGGACACCCCACAAATAGATGTCCCTCTCTCCCCGAGTTACAAAATTTGATCCAACTCCCTCAAGAAAGAACATCGCTCGTCGCTTCCCCAAGCACACCTAGTACTACCAACGTGTCTCCTACTACATGCAGTAAAGGGTTGCGAACCAAATTCTCATGTGCCATCTGTTTAGTGTATGTCCACTACACTCATCATTTCCCCACGCTACCTCAGTTTCGGCAGACACTAACGGCAGTACGCCAAAAATTTTAGCAAGACCCCTCTCCGCCCACGTCATCAAGTACCCACGTCACTGACATCCATTATGTCACGAACTCAGTCAATGAATAGATGAGGTGCCCTTTCTCTCTTTGTGAATCACTTTATCATTCATGTACCAATGTCCTACGATCATTGAATACAGGTGTCGTCAAATGGACCTTATTAGAAATCCCCCAACCACTTCACTTCTCATGATGCAAGTAATTCCCCCCATTCCATCTCCAGATACTATCCACATCACCTCCCCTGAACTTGATTTACTTCCCACCCCTCCATGGTTCATGGATAGACTATCTGAGGATTTTCCCCCAATTCTCTGGTTCATTTTCCTCAGGAAATATTACCCACGACCACAGTTTACAACCCACAGTGTCTAAACATTTGGTTTATGTCAAGCACGTCATCGCACCACCGTTGAGATACTCCCTCTATGTCTTCACCAACTAAAGACAACCATACGGTGACAATCACCAATGTGATTTCCCCAGATCCCTTATATTCTCACATAATCCACTGTGACGAAGACATCCTGGAGGAAATAACTACCCCCGATTTCCCATGGAACGCGCTCCATCACAGAGTGCTCTTTCTCTCACAGGAATCCTTTGACCCTCCTAACCGAAGCTCCATATGTGAAATCAGAACCAAGGATTTTATCCCTTCAAGGCATATATATTGGTTCAATAACCCTATCCCTACTACTGATGCTTTTGAAGAAGATAACATGGCCAACATTTCCCCCACTTTCAAAATTGACATTTCCGTCAAATCAGGCATCATAGAGGAAATCACCATTGGCACTGCATGCTCCTCTGACGAACTCATAATTTACAAATCTCGCTTTTAGGAATACTGGAATATTTTTTCCTGGTCATACATGAAGATGTCTGGCCTCGATCCTTCTATCATTGAAAATCGCATCGACACATGGACAGATATCACCCCTGTACGTCAAAATCAATGCCCACTACACCCATCCAAAGCAGCGGCTATCAAAGCCGAAATTGACAAACTACGCATTGCAGGGTTCATATACCCCATCGCATACACGTCATGGGTCTCCAACCCCATCCCTGTCAATAAAAAATAGGGCATTATTCACGTCTACGCCAACTTTCACGATCTCAATCACACTTGTCCTAAAGACAACTTCCCAACACCTTTCATCGACCAAATTATCGATCATTGTGCCAACCATGAGGCCTTGTACTTCATGGATAGGTTCTTTGGCTACAATCAAATCCAGATCCATCCAGCAAATCAGTATAAGACCACGTTCACTACCCAATGGGGTACTTTTTCTTATCGTGTCATGCCTTTGAGACTCAAAAACACAGGTGTGACATTCCAATGGGCCATGAATTACATTTTCCATGATCTCGCTCGCATCATCCTCTCTTACTTGGACGACCTCACCGCTCAATCCAAGAAACGCACTCAACATATAGATGAATGTTGGCCCTTGACCAAGTTTTCAGGATCCTTGGTCATGTTTGACCTATTTTTGGGACTTCAATAGGTTGTCGAAGGTGGAGCGCAAGATGAAGCAAAGATCGTGGGATCTCGTCCCCTTTTTAGGGCCTTTTTGGGTTTTGGGATTATGTAATGGATATGGGGATGTCATCCCATGGGTTTACCCATTCTTAGGCCTATTTTGTAATGTATAAATAGAAGTCTAGGTGATGTAATAAGTGGTGAATAATGACTAGAAATGACTATTCAGTTGCAAGTGTGTTAAGTGCTAAGTGGTAATTGCTTTGTGCATACTATGTGAGGCTTGCAGATCTAAGTGCAAGTGATTGTAAGAGATTGTGGAAGNCAGAGGCTTCTTCACCCCTCAACGTCCCACCAATTGAATAAATTCTTCCTCAGGAATTACCTGAGAACCCTATGACACCACTTATCCCTAATTTCACCCTTCCCCAAGGGAAAATCCTGGTTTGGAAGACAATTCCCCAAGCCATCACTCATATTCCCTTCTTCTACCCCCCAACGGGAGTACAAGATTTTCAGGTAGCCACAACTCTTACCCTTCCCAACATGGTGCTCTCCATTCTAGTATGGTATCTGCACCCAACCATGATGGTTCCTCAACCATACCTCCCTCCCAAATCAGAGGGAATCCTGATGAAGATTCTAGTATTAACCCCAACTACACGTCCCTCACCCCCACTTGCCAGAACCACCGCTATGGCTGGGGACAGATGGAAGAGGAGGATCCCACCGCTCCACTTCCTCCCTGAGTTCAACCCCTTTGCGCACTCTGCGAGAGAGAGGGACACCCCACAAATAGATGTCCCTCTCTCCTCGAGTTACACAATTTGATCCAACTCCCTCAAGCAAGCACATCGCTCGTCGCTTCCCCGAGCACACCTAGTACTACCAACGCGTCTCCTACTACATGCAGTAAAGGGTTGCGAACCAAATTCTCATGTGCCATCTGTTTAGTGTATGGCCACTACACTCATCATTGCCCCACACTACCTCAGTTTCAGCAGACACTAACGACAGTACGCCAAAACTTTTAGCAAGACCCCTCTCCACCCACGTCATCAAGTACCCACGTCACTGACATCCATTATTTCACGACCTCAGTCAATGAATAGATGAGGTGTCCTTTCTCTCTTTGTGAATCACTTTATCATTCATGTACCAATGTCCTACGATCATTGAATACAGGTGTCATCAAATGGCCCTTATTAGAAATCCCCCAACCACCTCACTTCTCATGATGCAAGTAATTCCCCCCATTCCATCTCCAGATACTATCCACATCACCTCCCCTGAACCTGAGTTACTTCCCACCCCTCCATGGTTCATGGATAGACTATCTGAGGATTTTCCCCCAAATCCCCCCAATTCTCTGGTTCATTTCCCTCGGGAAATATTACCCCCGACCACAGTTTACAACCCACAATGTCTAAACATTTGGTTTATGTCAAGCACATCATCGCACCACCGTTGCGATACTCCCTCTATGTCTTCACCAACTAAATACAACCATACAGTGACAATCACAAATGTGATTTTCCCAGATCCCTTATATTCTCACATAATCCATTGTGACGAAGACATCCTGGAGGAAATAACTACCCCCGATTTCCCATGGAACGTGCTCCATCACAGAGTGCTCTTTCTCTCACAGGAATCCTTTGACCCTTCAAACCGAAGCTCCATATGTGAAATCGGAACCAAGGATTTTATCCCTTCAAGGCATATATATTGGTTCAATAACCCTATCCCTGCTACTGATGCTTTTGAAGAAGGCAACATGGCCAACATTTCCCCCACTTTCAAAATTGACATTTCTGTCAAATCAGACATCATAGAGGAAATCACCATTGGCGCTGCATACTCCTCTGACGAACTCACAATTTACAAATCTCTCTTTCAGGAATACTGGAATATGTTTTCCTGGTCATACACGAAGATGCCTGGCCTTGATCCTTCTATCATTTAAAATCGCATCGACACATGGACAGATATCACCCCTGTACGTCAAAATCAACGCCCATTGCACCCATCCAAAGCAGCGGCTATCAAAGACGAAATTAACAAACTACGCATTGCAGGGTTCATATACCCCATCGCATACATGTCATGGGTCTCCAACCCCATCCCTGTCAACAAAAAATAGGGCATTATTCACGTCTGCACCAACTTTCATGATCTCAATCACACTTGTCCTAAAGACAACTTCCCAACACCTTTCATCGACCAAATTATCGATCATTATGCCGACCATGAGGCCTTGTACTTCATGGACAGGTTCTCTGGCTACAATCAAATCCAGATCCATCCAGCAAATCAGTATAAGACCACGTTCACTACCCAATGGGGTACTTTTTCTTATCGTGTCATGCCTTTGAGACTCAAAAACACAGGTGTGACATTCCAATGGGCCATGAATTACATTTTCCATGATCTCGCTCGCATCATCCTCTCTTACTTGGACGACCTCACCGCTCAATCCAAGAAACGCACTCAACATATAGATGAATGTTGGCCCTTGACCAAGTTTTCAGGATCCTTGGTCATGTTTGACCTATTTTTGGGACTTCAATAGGTTGTCGAAGGTGGAGCGCAAGATGAAGCAAAGATCGTGGGATCTCGTCCCCTTTTTAGGGCCTTTTTGGGTTTTGGGATTATGTAATGGATATGGGGATGTCATCCCATGGGTTTACCCATTCTTAGGCCTATTTTGTAATGTATAAATAGAAGTCTAGGTGATGTAATAAGTGGTGAATAATGACTAGAAATGACTATTCAGTTGCAAGTGTGTTAAGTGCTAAGTGGTAATTGCTTTGTGCATACTATGTGAGGCTTGCAGATCTAAGTGCAAGTGATTGTAAGAGATTGTGGAAGGCTTTGTGCTATAACTCAAGGCCGGAGGATCTAGCGAGGTGCGAATATCTCCTATCCTCTGTGGAGTTGATTTTGAGGCTTTGTGCATGTAAGAAGATTGAAAAAAGATAATAAAGAGGATGACAAGTTGGTGGACATAGCCCTAAGGTGGGGGTGAACCACGTATATCCTGTGTTGTGAATGCTTTGTGATTTTTGGTTTTTCTTTTCTTTATGTGATTCAATGCTTAGTGTGATGTTAGATGATAGATGAATCTGATATGATAGCTTGGTGTTGATTAATGTGAATGAATGCTAGATCTGATCTCTAGTGGTATTCTTAGTGTTTGAATATATTGGATCTTTGTGAATACTGTGATGATTTGTTGTTAGCGTTTACCTGCACTGTAAACTAAGGTTGAATATTAATGAATCATAATTGCTAAGTGCTCTATTAAGGAGTTACAATCACAGATCTCTGTCCCACCTAAGGTTGCATACATCTAAGTCTTGCAACCACCCTTGCCTCTACCTCGGGTGAGTCTTCATCTACTTCGCAGGTGTTTCCAAAAGGGATGGTAATTAGGGTTTTTTTGGTGCATTGTTGTAGCATTGAACCCTGGATCTGCCCCTATTCCAAAAAATGGTTTTGTTGTCGGGAACCTGAAACTGTGATTGCTAGGAACTAAGAAAGAAGAAGCTCTATGCGAAGATCTGACCCGAAACTGTGAAAGCTATGTGCATAGATCTGTTTCTCTAGTGCGCAGTACTCTACTTGGCTTATGAAACTCTATGCTAAGAAGATAAGTTCGATCTGAAGAAAAGAGGTAAGATCTTGAAGCCTTATGCTCTGAAAGAGGTAAGAATAGTGAGAATTTTTATATCTGGAATATTTGTGCTCTGAGAAAAGTAAGATAAGTGGAAATTTTTGTTTCAAGAATATGGATCTAGATATGTTTGATAAAAAAATTCCTAGCCTAAAAACTAGGGAACAACTAGATGAAAGAAGATTTGATATGACTGGATCTAATAAGAATAGTGAAAGATATGTTATTCTTATGCATAGAAAGAATGTTTGGACTAACAAATGGATGTAGGATCCTAGAAAGAATTTTTTGAAGGTTAGCTACCATGATCCTAGTTCGTAGTACGGGAAAGGATGGGGATCATTTAAGAGAAAGAGAGGATTAACTCTTTGTTAAAGTTGCATAAGACTAGGACATCTTGCTAAGAAATGCCCTGGTAGAAGACCTAATTGCCTTTGTTGTAAAGCTATGGACCATGAATTTTTGGATTGCCCTAGAATGATTTCTAAACTTGAAAGAATGAATATGAGACAAGAATACCATGAGAAAGGTCAAGACACTAAGAGCATGGTAGAACCCCAGAAAGAATAAGAAACTATATTGCTACAAATGAAAGAAACCCTGAATGACCACTGAAATATCAACTTATCAGATATATTCAAAGAAAAAGAGCGCATAGAAGCAAGAATAGGAGACTTCGACATTGACTGTGTTCTGGATGAAGAAACACAGGTGAATATCATGCCAGAAAGAACTTGGGAAACTTTAGGAAAGCCTGCTATGATTCCTTCATTGGGAGGAATCGGATTATTTAGACGAAAGGTGATAAACCTATGTGGAAGACTTACCCGGATATCTATGAGTTCTCATGGAACTTCGACAGAGGAAGATTTTGAGGTTGTTAAATTTATTGAGAAAAACACCCCATTTTCTATATTACTAGGAAAACCTTGGATTGAAAGGGATCAGGCCAGAAGGAAAGAAGAAGAAGTCTTAGAGCAGAAGAAGCAAGAATTAAAATATTTCATGACTAGGAGGATCGCACACTTGATTGAAGGACAGGAGAATAGATCAAAGTTATTTAGAACCAGAAACTTGGATGTCGAAGTTGAAAGAATAGAAGAAGATTCCCAGAAGACTGAAGCACCTACCCCAAATAGAGAAGAAGTATTTCCCTTGAATCCTAGGAAATAATCTCAATAGCGCGAAGTTACTATGCCAAGAAGAGATAAGAATCAGAATGGAAAGAGAAATACCGAGACAAATCTCACTAGAAAGAAGGCTAGAAAACTAAGTAAGAAGAGAACAAATATCGAAAAGTTACAGAAGGTTCCAGAGGGAACTTCACAGAAGGAAAATTTGCACAATTGGAACTTCGCCAGGATAGCAGAACAACGCCACATGGCACTTCGCCATGCCAAAGAAATATAGCCATTGGAAATAGTATAATTGTTAGACTAATGCCCCGAATGGGTAGAATGACATTTGTGGTCAGAAATGTCACCATCAGACCGTTGGGACCGCACTGTAACGGATAGAACTGAATTAATGAAGGCTTCTCTCCCATTAGAGAGATTTGTTGCCTAGTTATCTACTTATTCCTTTGAGCCTTGCACCGTGAAATTTTTTTCCAAACGTGATTATATGAGCTTGCAGATCAGTTGATTTCACGCAGTGATCATCGATTTATCGTGATCCATCCCATTGCATTGAGTAGTTACTCTCCAAACCCGAGATATTCAACCACGAGCGTGTATGTCCGAAGAACTTAGCACAGTCAAAAATCCTGTGAAGGAGGTACTCATCGACCTCATGACTGAAAGAGTAATGTCTGAAAGGTTAATGTATGTGGGTGTACAAGCATCATCGACGAGAGGAGTGCAAGCCTCTTCGTCGACCTCTCATGGATCCAGACCATCCCGAGTCATCACAAAAAAGAGAACCAAGCATAGATATGATCTAGCAAATGCGAAGCTAATCCCGACCATCTTACCTGACTACATCCCTCCTCTGCCCGGCGCAGTGAGTTGTGATAGTGTGTCGAGATATTTTGATTACACCATGGTTACTACGTACCTCCTGAAGGGGATACACGTACTTAGAGCGCAGTAGGACAAGATCGCAACATTGAAGTTCAGTGACTTCAAACTAGGAGACCGCAAGAACCATAGTATGCTCACCCTGTATAAATACTTGACAAGGATGAAGGGGAAGAACTCGAAGATAATCCCTCAGCTGTGGATGATGAACCTCGCGCATTCCACCCTATTGAATGCAATGAAAATCCCAGACTTTGAAAGGCACCAGGAGGTTAATGCATGTGTTAAGATGAAGCTCTCATGTTACCATGGCGGCTACTTATGGCTAGACCAACATATCACAGTCGATCCAATGTTGATCCATAGGATCACTGGATTAAGTATGCAAGGACATGACCTATGGGACTTCTATTCGGAGAAAGCCACAGATCATGCATTAGCACAAAAGATCAAGGATACCTGCCGCGATGTTGAGAAGGGGATGTGAGGCTATAAGGTAGCTTCCATACAGAATGATGCAGTGTGCCTAGCATGCCAATTAATAGTAGGAAAGATAGTAAGGAAGAACAAACCCACGCAGTTCACAGGGTTTGTCATTGACCTTGCAGGGAAATGCATGTAAGGTCTATAGATGAACTGGGTGAAGCACCTAGTTAATCAACTGGAATTAGACTGTTGCGAAGCATAGGATCTGGGCTACAAGTTCCACTTTAGCTGACTCCTAATCCTCATCACATTTATTTCTTGGGAGATGTTGGAAGGTGTGACCTTCCTGGACATTGATTCGTTCGAACCGCTTGCTACAAAGTTCACCATGCTCTGGTATTCATGTGATATGGGAAAACAGTGCTAGTAACACCACCTAGAGATGAGGCTGATCCCTTGAAGAAGAGGAAGGTTTCTCCCCCAAAACCCTCTTCATGAAAGAAATCCAGAGCCACCTTGACCAAGATGTAGACTATTCTCACTGTCGATGACTTTGACTTCATCATCGCAACTATAAACGACGCCTCATAGGAAATATTGCAGAAATAGAAATCCAAGAAGGAGTAGATGTATGAAAGAATTGAGGTTGAGATCTGAGGGGTACAATAGGCCCTTCAATCCAGTCACGTAGTGTACACTGTGCCCCTGTCGTTGAAAGAACCAGAGTTGGGAGATGAGCCAGCCCAACTCCACCGACTAGCTGATGCGACCGAAGCTCACCTTCGTCGTGCATAGGAAGAAACAGAACAAGCCACCCAGGCCTTGAAGTAAGTGCAAGAAGTAGTCATAGAAAAATGTCGAGTTGCGGAGCAAGAGAAGGTTTCTCTCCAAACAAAGTTTGAAGAGGAGAAAGCACAAATTCAGCAAGAAAAAGAACATTTTCTCACAAAACAACTCGAAGTGAAAGAAGCATTCAATAGAGAACTTCGCTCTATGAAAATCTTAGAGCCAAAGGTAGAATACCGAGTCGAGCATCAAGTAGAGTATCTCGCAGAATCTATCCAGTAGCTACAACAAAGAATAGCATACTTAGAGCTCTGCACAGTGCCCGAAACCCCATAGGATGTGAGGGATCAAAGAGATGCAATTACTCGAAGCACAGTTGAGAGAATAAAGGCCCTTACCATGGAATGTAAACAAATAAGTGATCACAGTGCCCAGACTTATGAGCGACTCACTGAGAATCCATAACTGAAGGAACTTGAGTCACAACTCCAGGAGGCGAAGCAACAAGCAGAAACAATACAGGCACAGTTGAAGCCTTGGCCAGCTATTGAAAGGATGAAGTGATCCCAAGAGAAATGCACTGCTCAAACATAGGTCCACATCATTCATATCAGAGTCATGGAAGTGACTCAAAGGCTCCAACATATACAGGATGAGGCTTTCCAATTGTTCTCAGATATCGAAGGCCAAGGAGCAGAACTAGAGCAAGTCATCACTACAGTCGAACAACACTTAGAGGGACCTGTCAACGAAGTTGTTATCCAAGAGTTCATTGACCAGGAGGCCATGGCATAGAAATAGGTCAAAGCATCTTGAGCCAATATTGAGGCTTTTGAGGCAGAATTACCCAAATTAGAGTGACTCGGGATGAGTCACAGGTGAGTGTTGGGGACCTGTTGGCCCTTGACCAAGTTTTGAGGATCCTTGGTCATGTTTGACCTATTCTTGGGACTTCGAAGGGCTATCAAAGGAGGAGTGAAATATGAAGTGAAGATCGCGGGATCTTGCCCCCTTTTTAGGGCCTTTTTGGGTTTTGGGCTTATGTAATGGGTATGGGGATGTTAGCCTGTGGGTTTACCCATTCTTAGGCCTATTTTGTAATGTATAAATAGAAGTCTAGGTGATGTAAGAAGTGGTGAATAGTGACTAGTAAGTTGCAAGTTTGCTAAGTGCTAAGTGGTAATTGCATTGTGCATACTATGTGAGGCTTGCAGAGCTAAGTGCAAGTGATTGTAAGAGATTGTGGAAGGCTTTGTGCTATAACTCAAGGAAGGAGGATCTAGCGAGGTGCGCAGATCTCCTATCCTCTGCGAAGTTGATTTTGAGGCTTTGTGCATGTAAGAAGATTGAATGAAGCTAATAAAGAGGATGACAAGTTGGTGGACGTAGCCCCAAGGTGGGGGTGAACCACGTATATCCTGTGTTGTGAATGCTTTGTGATTTTTGGTTGTTCTTGTGTTTATGTGATTCAATGCTTAGTGCGATGTTGGATGATAGATGAATCTGATATGATAGCTTAGTGATGAATTATGTGAATGAATGCTAGATCTGATCTCTAGTGGTATGCTTAGTGCTTGAATCTATTGGATCTGTGTGAATACTGTTATGATCTGTTGTTAGGGTTTAGTTGTGTTGTAAACTGAGGCTGAATATTAATGAATAAAATTGTTAAGTGCTCTATTAAGGTGTTACAATCACATATCTGTGTCCCAGCTAAGGTTGTAGACATCTGATTCATGCAACCACCCCTGCCTCTACCTCGAGTGAGACTTCATCTACTTTGCAGGTGTTGCCGAAAGGGCTAGTAGTTAGGGTTTTGTTGGTGCGTTGTTGTAGCATTGAACCCTGGGTCTACCCCTGTGCCAACAATGACTTACGGGTCGTCATTCAACGATGTCGACAATACAATATCTGCTTGAACCCCCTCAAGTGTGTATTTTGTGTCACTGTTGGAATCCTCCTTGGGTTTATTGTCTCCCAACACGGAATCACTATGGACCCCCTCAAGGTCCAAGATATTACAGAAATTCCACCACCTCGTAATTTGTGACAACTGCAGAGTCTACAAGGAAAATACAACTTTCTACATCACTTTTTCCTAGATTACGCCACTCGTGCACATGGTT
Organism: Picea glauca; assembly: GCA_000966675.3. NCBI lineage: Eukaryota > Viridiplantae > Streptophyta > Pinopsida > Pinales > Pinaceae > Picea > Picea glauca. The sequence goes on from JZKD02S1617421.1 coordinate 395,244, forward strand.
TCCTTCGCTTATTGTGTCATGATATCCCATTTAGATGGGATGAACATGCCAAAACCACTTTTGATGATTTAAAAGTGGCACTCTCCAATGCCCCTTTGATTAGTCCACCCAACCATGATCATGACTACATCCTCTACTTATTGGCCTCAACCGTCTCAATAGAAGGAGTTCTCATCCAACTAGGGGATGATGGTCGTGATCATGTTACTTATTACATTAGTAAAAACCTTTCAGAACCACCCCTGAAACACTATCACGAGGAGAAACTCACCCTCGTAGTTGTCCTCGTAGTCTAGAAACTACGTCATTATATTTTTCTTCGCATTACCAAAGCCGTGGCAGATTCCAACCCCATGCAGTATTTGCTTGGTCGACGGAAAATTAATGGAAAATTTTCTCGATGGATCTTCATCCTTCAAGAATGCGACCTAGAGTTTGCAACTCCCAAAAGAAATAAATCACTCATCCTCACCAAAATCATCACAATGTTTCCCTAAGACGCTGCTAGTTCACCTGTCAACACAGATTTTCCTGACGAACACCTCTTCTACATCCCCTCGGATGACCCCTGGTATGATGAAATTTATGTATACCTTCGAACATAGAAGTTTGGATCACACCTCTCCTGAGATGATCCTCGATGCATTCGCCATCAATCCCCTCGATATATTCTTATCGGTGACATATTATATCGACATGGGCTCAACACCATACTTCGTCAATGTTTGACCATCGACGAAGCCGAAAGAGTCTTGAATTATTTCCACAGCGGCGCCTGCAGTGGCCACCTCTCAGGGATATACACCGCCCAAAAAATCATTCATGCAGGCTACTTCTGGCCCACATTGTTTCATGATTGCATCTGGGCTGTAAAACAATGTGAAAAATGCTAGTTGTAAAGTGATGTGACAAGCGCTGTAAAGAAATGTAAACACTTTGAGAATGAGATCTTCATCAAACTCTCCTCAAGGTTAGGCTTCTCCCATGAGTTTTCCTCCCCATACTACCCTCAATCCAATGAATAGGTAGAGGTTGTCAACAAATTCCTTAAAACCATGTTACAACGCACTGTCAACAAACATAAGACCAATTGGCATCATAGGTTGTTTTTAGCATTATGGGTTTATCACACGATAGTCAAAACTACCACCAGTTTCACACTGTTCCATATCGTCCATAGGATTGAATCCACCCTCCCCGTCGAGTGTGAAATTGCCACATTACGCATCGCCATCGAGCTATTACTTGAAACTGCTCTAATGGAGCAGCACTTGCTAAACTTAGAGTCATTGGATGAAGACCGTCGGTGTTCATTACAAAAAAATGAGGTAGCTAAAAAATGGTCGAAGGCCACCTTTGACCACCATGTTAACATTCGCTCATTTAATGAAGGAGATCTCATCCTCGCCTACGATATCGCTTACGATACCCTTGGTCATGGTAAATTTGAGTCATTATGGCATGGACCCTACATCATCCAACACTGCCTCACTAAAGTTGCATACATCTTGGCCTCCCCATAAGGCTATCCTCTCAAAGAACCCTTCAACAGGTTGTACCTAAAGAAGTTTTACGCCTAAGCATAGTCACCCTATTCTAGGATCTTTCTTTTGTTCACATTTGTAGAGATTTTAGTCTTCTATTGTTCCCTCCATGCCTTATGTTTGATCTACCATTCATGTTATTAACATATGTTTTCTCCATCGGCCTACCACATCGGCTAAGCTGACGGAGCTAGCCATTGGACACAGAATCTCGCTTCAGCCGCTTGGGCCCTCTATACCCCCTCTATATCGATCAATACATCGTATGTAGGCAAGTAAGCCCCCCTCACCCCTATAGGAACAAAATGGGTGTCACACTACCCTATACAAAATGGGCTCGCAGGCCTATATAAATACCAAAAATATACAACAATGCACTCATGGTGCCTCTAGAAAGCCACCACCAGGTCCTCTATCTGGAGTAGGTGCCCCACCATCTGGGAGTCCTCCAGGTCTGGGGGGATGTTGCCTGGTCATAGTTTCCCCCGCCACAGCTATTCTACGGATCAGGGTCCGCAACTCAATAGGAAGACCCACACACTACTCCAGGACACTCTCATCCTGAATGTGGGTCCACATGCCCTCACACACACCCTGTAGCACCACCTCCAACCGACGGTGGAAATCCTCTAACACCCCGTCGGCCTCCACTAGTGGAGCATGTGAAGGCCCTACTCCCAAATCATCAAATATATGCCTCTGACCACCTCTCACCTCATTTGTTGGCCTCACACCATCTTCGTCCCTCCGACGTTACTCTCCAACACATGACTCTAATCGTGGAGGTCTCACCGACCCCTGATGATCTGACCCTCCAACCAGCTTCGCCTCATGACCCCACATATGGAAATATAACATCAGTATCCATCCATACATAAACACATTTTATACTATCAAAATCATAAAACATAAAGTACACCAACATACCTCTATGGTCCCAGTCCTCTTCAGGAGGTAACACCATATTCGGGTCGTGTCGGAAGTCCATCCCACCATATGGGAACTACAGTATGATCTGTGGCATGTGGCGCCACACAGGCGCCAAATCATTCATAAAAATAATGGCCACCCTCCCCACCTCCATGTCGTACCAAAAGGGATTCCCACCACATCATTCGTGGCTCTTGTGCATCAACCGCCAACAGCAACACTCTAGGACACTACATGGGCACCCTATCCAAAAAACATACCACCAAGATCGATCCAAAGGCAAAGTCACCATAGTTGGTAGTCTGACACCGGTTAATCTACCTCACTATATTGGCATGCAGCATCAACCCCCAAGTGAAGAAATCCCCATCCAAAACTCTCTGCATAATAATCAACTGACCACCACTGATCCATTGAGTCGCTAAGGACTCGTAGATCCTCACAATCATAGCGGAAATACACTAATGCAAGAAATCATCCATCGCCTCGATACAGACAACCAAACCTGACATAATGTTTGGTCCCTAACAATACCTTCGTGCCACGTCTGCCAAATGTACACTCGTTGGCAACTGGGGATCAGCAGGTAGGGCCATCCCCCGAAAAGGGAGCCTTGTCAAGAAATAGACATCCTCCCTTGTTGAGAATGTCAACCGTTCCCCCCGCACAATGAAGCACTACAAATCAATGCTCCACATAGAAATCAGATACTGTAACATGTACTCTTACACCCGTATCAGTGGGCATTTGAAGAACTTCAGCAACCCACATGTTGCCAAAATTCTCTGAATGCCCAGCTCATCTTTCACTGTCTCCTTGAGGCACTCCTAGTCCTGCTCTCTCCAATGGACTGACATACTGATTTCATCACCTACATTCACACCAACAATTCTTGATCAACCATCATCATCATTAAAAAATCTCCAAAACATATAAGTTTTTTCACCAAACCCATCTTTGCACAGTGTGCAGCTGTAATTTGAACAGGCACGCACCCAATGCGCAGTTGTTTTTCCCACTCACATGCCATCGTGCACGGTTATTTTCCACACATCCATACATCATTCAAGGGAGATGGAATTATACTCATGCATTTGAGCACAAGTCGCCTTCCTTCTCCAACGCATTGGTGGGCCCACCCCTACAAAAACCCCTAGTACGACCATCCATACGACTATGCCCAGAAAATAAACCCTAACTACTATGCAGGAGGATGAGACCACTAACCTAGATCTTGAAAAACCTGGATTGGTCAGCTTGAACTCCTGTAATCTCCAAATATCCTCTCAAATCCTCTCATCAACTCACTATGGCAGCAGGTACAAATGAGGTGGCATTGTGGGCCCCACAACTATATATATTGTCTGTTTCCAAACTTCCATGCTAAGTTACGGGAGCTCAGAGTCTTTTTTTTTTATCTGTCTTCAGCCACAAGATCAAGATCCCATCACCTACATAGTCACATTTCCCAGGCCACCATCTGCACTCGGCCCTCGAGGGAACATTTTTTTACATCACGCTCAAGTACGCATGCTCATATTCAAAACTATCAAATAATTGTTATATGTTCTTTATCTTCAGATATTGTTCACATTGGGTATTCGGTTTTAAAGTGTGCAGGTACTTGGTCACCACAAACCAGTGCAACCCCTTTAGGTATATGATCGACACTAGCATGTAATCATTCCCTCTGAATATCAATTGTATATCCCAGTCACACCCTCCGACATTTTCCTCTAGGATCCTCACATCTGACTCTGCAATACTATCACCTCCATTTCACTTTAGTACTGTCACCCAATAGCATTCTCCCCCACATGAGTTGTCCCATTTATAGTTCCCCCCGGCACTTTGACATTCATGCTACTTTCACCCCCTAAGGATGGGAGTCCTGAGAGTCTTACACATTTTTCGAGAATCAGCCATATACTCCTTCTCCTCATTTTTGCTAGCTTTCCTAATGAACTCCCAGGTTATCTCATCACGGTTCTAGTTTGACTATGCCTCTGCAATATCATTAGCCTTCCATTTCATCCACAATTAGTTTCCCCATCTACAAATTTCCCTCCATTCATCTACCTCATACAAAAACCCACCCATGGGGCCCCCACCCTCCACCATTTATCCACGCAACTTAGATTCTCATAGGCCAAACCATCTTGCACTGGGGCACCCATTTCTATATTTGTACACTCCTCCCAAATTATTCTTTATTGATTTTGCAATTTTACAAAAGCCTTTGTTTCCAGCATTTATTTAGCCTTTTTTTGTCGCCCCTTGGAGACCTTCTTTTTCTAGAAAAGAAACCCATGTCACCCTTGGTTTGGTCATTTACTATCCTCTCCTCATGTTGACATCGTCCATCAACCTCGAGTATCCCACAGTCCATGTACCCTTGATCTCTAATTTTGTCGACTTTGTCACGCCTCTAGCACAATCTAATCCATATCTAGTTGTCCCCATGATGCTAGATGCAGTTCCACGATTGTTTCCAATCATCATCCACATATGTACCCAACCATGGGAAGTCTTGATTCCCACCGCGTCTTGACTTCATCCATTTTACTCATCAATTTCTGATCTTATCCCATGGATTTCATGAAGCCCTTTTGCTTCTCAAAGTCGCGTATCCCTTTCTGTCGACATCGGCATAGTTTCCAGAAGGGCGACAGTATATTGACTCTCATTACCTTTACAATGAGGAGTCTTGGACGGCACATCATGAACCATCATTTCTCTCTATTGTCGTTGACCCCCCTAACATTCGACTTCAACACACTCTCATGTTACGGTGGGTCTTACTATGCGACTATTGCAGTTGTTTTATACTAGCCGAAGACCTCTGAATTTGGTAGGCCATCAATGCCTATGAGTCATCGATGCTTATTACAGATGTCCTTGCCTCTTTTCAAAGTATGTTCACCATCAAAATTGTCATTTGTCGTTATCAAACCCCCTCGGAGGGAACTGTAGTTATCTACGTGAACATACAACTTCAGTTATTGTCTTACATTTCTTTTGAGTTACATGACATGAGCATGGGGCATGCCCGTCTCATTTGTATACAACTTTTATTTTCCCCTACCTAGAGAAATATTTGGGTCCTAGAGGTTCCCCTCTCCCTCCAACGGATCACTCTTACAGTTCCTATCAACACTCTTCCTGACAATGGTACTCTCAGCAGAAAAAACATTCATGTATTTTGGCTATATGTACGCTCCTAACCTCACGCATCATGGGGCATCTGTTATCACTCAAATTTCGTCTGTAAATGGTTACAGTAATCCAAAATCGACAAACACATATTAGTTCACCTGCAACCCCAAAAATGCATTTCCAAAAGGCACAAACTATACAATTGGTCAATAAATTGACATGCGTTGAAACAATAAAGGAAGCGCGTGCACGTGTGAAGGCCAAAAATGCCAGAAAAGCGCGCATGCGCCCAATGCGCGACTATGTACGAGAATAGCCACGCACTACTATGAAAAATGCATTTATGGTTCTTCTTGGCTCCTCACCCACTTCTAGACCAACTCCCAACTTGGTTTGACCCTCAAATCTGAGCTGAATCTGAATGGGGGGCTAGTCAAAGACCTAAGGGTGCCCTAAAGGGCCCCTTGTTCACACTAAAGACCAGTTGGATATTGCCACAAAAAATTGCTATAAAAAGAGGCCATGGATGCACTATGAATTCAAGAATCTCATTGTATTGTTATTTTGCCTCTATTATCCTACAAGAAACCTCTTTTCTTCTTGGAGCATACTAGCATCATCTCATTAAGATATTCGCCTCACCTCTTGAGGGAATAAGCTTGGATTTCTTCACCATTTTATTTCTAGTTTACCATTTGTAAGAAGATATCACACATAGGGGATTCAAGAGCCCTCCCAAGAAGGAAGAGGGGATCCACAAGTCCCCCTTTCTCTATGGTGTTTTCCCATTAATATACTTTTCCATTGATGGCATGATTATTGGTCAATTGTTTGATTAATTTTGGTTCTAATTTCCTTATGCATTTTAGTTTTATTTCTTTAGTTTTTGTTAGCTTAGTTGTTTGTTTATTTCATGTGATTGAGTCATTTGATTCATACACTAACCTTTGTCCTGTCTAGCAGGCCCAACTAGACTTCCAAGTGCCCTTCTTTTGCTCATCGAAGTGACGAAAAGGACACAACAACTACGATGTTGATGAATAGTACGTGGTGGAGGAAACTTAACTATTTCCTCAACCTTTAAAGGCTCCACCATGATCCCTTTATTCAAAACGATGAAACCAAGGAGACGCCTCGAAGTGACACAAAAATTTCATTTTTGTGGATTCAACTAGATGCAATAATAACAACATCTATGAAACAACCGACGGAGGTGATCTAGATGATCGACTATATGATGAGAATGAGTGTCTATTTCATCTAAATATGCCTCAACAATGTGTTTCATGTCATGTAAGGAAAAGGTCATGCCCCAGTAGAATGTCTCCCCGACATTTTTAAGACTAAATGGCATTTTCAAATATGAAAATGTTCCCTAAGGAAAAACAAATGTGGTTTTATGTTGATCCTAGGGTTTAATTTGGATCTAATTGTATCTAGAGAATCCGTCCACGAAGGAGAAGATCTTGCTTCCCACACACTCATCGATAATTTGATTAATAAACGGTGGTGGGAAGTTCTCCTTGTTGGATTATTGAGAGGGGGGGTGAATCAGTAATGAGCAATTATAGCACTTATTAATCCTTTAAACCAAAATGTATATTATGTCATTGTTTCATGGAAACCTGCACAGGAGATCTAGCTAAAGCAAGTACAAACAAAGCTTATCAAGAAAGGAAGAGAGATTCAATATGGAAGAATGAGAAAATATATTCATTCTACTCCAATGAGATGATGATTGATACATAGATCATGATCAATATGATACAATGAATGAGTGGAATACACTCATATATAGGGAAAAACATTATATAATTAAGAAAAACAATCAAGCAGTCATCTTTCCTTAGGAATGCATGCATGCATAATAGTGATGGTAAAAATAGAAAGTCTAAAATAGAACTAGCCAGTTAAATCCCACTGAACTAGTGTGTCAAAAATAGAAATTTCTCCAACACCTCCCCTGAACATCACTATGGAGTAAAAAATGAGTCTCATCTACTAGGCCATTTTAGGTACTCATGTACAATGAAACTAATGAACACTGAATAAAAACAAGGAAAGAGGGAAAACCACATGGGAACAAAACCCCCCCTCAAAAGATAATGTATCAAAAGAAGAAAATAACAGTTGCTAGATAACTTTGTTCTTCAGTGCAAGACGATCCCGCAAAGTCTGGAACTTCTTCTCACTGAAAGTCTTCGTGAAGATGTAGAAATATGTATGGATCTCGTGCAGTCCTTTGGAAACATGTCGGGCCTTGTACCTCTTGATCCTCTGGACCCATCTGCACCTGAAAATATTCATTTTTGGTGGAAGTGGAACCAGATTCCAAGTTTGGTTTTGTAGGAGTGAGTCATACTCCTTCTACATGGCCTCTTGCCATAATGGATTTTCCACAACCCCATTGTAGTTTTGTGGATTAGTAGATTGAACCATATAGCAATGCATGGGCATCATAGGTTCTGAAGCTGAAAGTACATGAGAATGATCCTCATGCTGAGATCGAGTCATCCTCGAACCCAATGGATTCCCTCCAAGGTTGTCTACTACCTGAAGTGTGGTCTATGCCTTCTTGGGCATCTGTTGAAGCTTCAGTGTTGGCTTCTTATCTGGATGTACTACCTGAATTTCCATGTACAAAATCTGAGTGTATGAAATCATATCTGATGTATGAAACCGATGGACGCACAATAGTATATGCATGTTGCATTGGAGGTGCATGCAAAGTACTCTCCTTATGTGTAAGTAGAATAGAGAATTCATCGTCAGAAAACTTAGTGAATTTATACAACCTTGACTTGTGATCCACCTCACCAATTGTAATGATGGAATTATCATGCATGTCAATTACTAAAACTGAATCTAATGTAAATTCAACCTTTTTACCTTTCTGAGTGATCTGATAAACTAAGAGTAGATTCATAGAAATCTTTGGAACATGTAAAACATTCTCAAAACTACCATTATGGAGTTCCACTCTCCCTTCTCCTACTACTGCTACTAGAGTATCATCCCCCATGAGAATAGGGGGTCTTGAGCATGGCCTCAAAGAAGACAAAACTTCCTCTTTCGCTACCATATGATGGGATGCACCATAATCTATAATCCATGAATCATATGAGGAATTAATTACAACCAGAGCACGATGATTACCTTTATTAGGAGAAGGATATTCTTCCTTCTGCTTCTTGACTCCCTCTGGAATGAAGTTTCCAAGGTTGTTCTGTTGAAGTGCCTATGCCATAAGATCGATATTTTTCTTCATGCATGTGGATTCTTCATTATTTGGTTTATTTCAATATGTGCATTTCTTTCCCTTCTTCTTCTTCTTCGAATCTGAAGAGTCTCTAGAACCTGGAGAATCGTTGAAGGGTTTGGAATATCTCTCATTTCCGTTCTATTTGGATGACCATTTTCCATCATGCATGGTGAGTGCATGTGCTTTTGGATCTTTCATGAGGCCAATATATATGAGTTTTGTCTGCTGAGACTCAATGAACAGAGCCAACGTAGGCATTTTCCAATTTGTTCCAAAAAGAAATCTGCCAGAATGGAAATTGGAGACATATATAACGTATTTTGGTCCTAGCTTGGCCAAGATTGTTAGAATAAGTTGTTTCTCTTGTGTAGACTTATCAATACCACATTCACCCAAGCTCAATAGCAAATATTTAAATTTAGTAAAAAAATCTTCTATATTATCAAAACTTTTAGGGTCCAAGGTATTCTACTCTACCTCAAGCATATGACCTCATATCTCATCCTGTTTTTCAAAGAATCCTTCTAGGGTGGTCTAGATATCGTTTGGAGTCTTGCATGCAGCAACATGAAACCATAAATTAGTGGAGATTAACTCAAGAAGTATTCATGTGGCTTCATCCTTACGGTTCACCCATCTCATCTTCTCAATCGCTGATGTAGGTTTTGTTTCTGTCGTCATCGTCAAATTATACAGTCCTTTCCTTCTGAGTTGGAATTCTTACTTGGGCTTCCAATCAAAATAATTGTATGGTGTGAGGATTACCACCAAGTTTGATTGTACAATAGTTTTCATAGCCATCTCTCCCATTGTTTCTAATAACCCCTAAAAATTTACTCTCAATCTGCAAGTGAAAAATTAAGAAATCACGGCAGAAAGGTCACTTTAAGTGAAAATTTCTATCAATTTCAAGAGATGATCTTGCGGCTTACTTTCTGAGCAAATCGTGAGGAATCTCGCCAAACAATTGAAAACCCACTTCAAAAATGGGTCGATTTACTTTCCACCTAAGTTGTTTCCTCAAAAACTTCATATTTTGGGAGCAGTCACTGTTGAAAGGTACATCCACGGATTCGTATCAATTTCAGGAGGCTATCTTGTGTCTTACTTTTTAAGCAAACGGTGATGAATCTCGCCAAACGGTTGAAAACCCACTTCCAAAATGGGTTGAGTTACTTTCCACTTAGATCATTTCCTCAAAGACATAATATTTTGGGAGGAATAACTGCTGAAAGGTACAACCACGAATTTAGCTCGTCGAAACCCCGATTTTCCTTATTATTTGGCCTGTCTAGCTTGCTCCAAGCAACATAGCTTTGATACCATGTCAGTGTTTCATGGAAACCTGCACAATATATTTAGCTAAAGAAAGTGCAAACAAATCTTATCAATAAAGGAAGAGAGATTCAATATGGAAGAATGAGAAAATATATTCACACTACTCCAATGAGATGATGATTGATACATAGATCATGATCAATATGATACAATGAATGAGTGGAATACACTCATATATAGGGAAAAACATTCCATAATTAAGAAAAACAATCAAGCAGTTAGATTTCCTTAGGAATGCATGCATGCATAATAGTGATGGTAAAAATAGAAAGTCTAAAATAGAACTAGTCAGATAACTCCCACTGAACTAGTGTGTCGAAAATAGAAATTTCTCCAACATATTATTTTTACTTATTCAACCATGTTCATCTATTCATCATCAATATATTACTATATCATAAACATTAACATCCATCAGTGTATAATAAACAATAACAAACACATCCACATAATACACAGTACACCAATATCTACGTGGAAACCCAATGCGGGAGAAAACCACAAAATGTTTTTCTTATATGTCAAGAATTACATTCAAGGAAGCACCAACTTCCAATTCTCCAGATCCAAATGGAAGGAGGCTCCAATCCCCTAGTTTCTCAGGCTCCAACCTGAAGGAAGCTCCAACTTCCTAATTCTATGGCTCCAACCAGAAGGAGGCTACAACCCCTTGGGTTCTCCAGATAGAACCAGAAGGTGGCTACAACCACCTAGTTCTCAAGATCCAACCTAAAGGAATCTCCAACTCCCTGATTCTCCGACACCAACCGAAATGAGGCTACAACCCCCTTTCCTTTCCTCGTCCAACCACCCTAAAATATAAGTGTCAAATGATGAAACCACTTCCACATTGTCCGTGTGAGGTATACCACTTTAAACCTGTACTAATCTTTTCCAACAACCTGTAACTAACCTATAGTTAGCCTATACCAATCACCTATAATCAAACAGTACCAACATATACCAACAACTTGTACCAATAATCTCCTCAATAGATAAGATCCGATAACAAAGATCTCATACCAAATATCACCAGAACATCACTCAAACCATGTGCATCTATGTCTCCCTATTCATGTTTCATACATGTGCATACAATCATAATCATGTGTAATAAACCCTCACATGGACTAGACATCAAACCCTTACTGATACGAAGCCTCAAATTAAACCAACAACTTCAACAACACATCACAACCAAAAGACCAATATCCATATGTCAAATACCAACTGTATCCCTCAACAAATATAATATATGCAACAATACTAAACAACCAATACAATCTCAAGAGCTAAACCCTAGCAAACAAAACATACCTCAAACAAGATGTGCCATATCTCTCATAAATAGACTCCAACTATGATGTTGTCATGATTCTGTTGTTCCGGTTTTGCTGCCGCGATTTTTCTACTATGATTTTTTTGCCGCACTTTTTCTGTCGCAAATTTGATCTATCAATAATACCTACCAAATAACATTTCACAAATTATATTCAATGAATTTTAATAGAGACAAATGAGAGAGGATTTTCCTTTCCTTTATACTCTTCATGTCTTCCTCTAGAAGTTTCCTTGCAACAACTTTAACCCTTTCTCCATCTTCTAGGGTTAACCCATTAACCCACTTTTGTCCAATTAACCACTTTGTCCACTTTGACTATTCAACCCTTGTCCCCTGTATCTTTTTACACTTTTTTAAATCTTGGGAGAGTAAAGTTATGAAAAATTCATCCATGGATTTGTCTTTAAGTTCTTTTAAGACTCTCTAAACGTGAAAAACCATCGATTTTATCTTCTTTGGCCTCATAAAACTACATATCGAAGGACCTATGTGAGTCTGATCTCCAGAACCCATTTGGGACCGAACCCCTCCTTCCTCAGGTTCATTAAACATATGTTGAGGGACTCATCCAAAGGATTAGCTATACCAAGCATCTTTTATCCTCCTCAAGCTTGTTAAAAAAGAAATAGTTACTCATCAATCATGATAGGGGGGGAATTGAAGGAAGTGGGTCAAGTTTTTTGGAATACGTTAGAGAAGCTATTGTCACCCTTGAACATGGCTCTTGTTTTCATATTGTCTTACATTTGAGTAATCTGTGTTTATTTGAGTCATACCAATCCCATGTGTCACTATACTTTTTTGTTCCAGTCGAAGAGTTCTTTTATTCGATGTCACATTATGTTCTTGATACTCGTTGATTCAATGATGCCAAGTCAGTTGTCGTGCCTCATAAAGTTCAAGGAAAGTTTCACGTCAAACCATCCATCTACAGTATTACCAGTTTTCGTTGCCTATGTTAGTCCATACTCATTTGACCCACCATATCACATCACTTTCTTGTGTCAGTTTCATGTCAATTATGGGGGATACATCATGGCCCTCCTTCGACGAGTCTATTCCCATCAAATTCAACACATTATATAGGAATTAGACTTAGAAACCAATTAGTACCTTGGGACCTGCATGTCTCAATGGAAGGCCTCCTTGCTTCCAATAGTAGGTTTACATCATTGACCTTTGATCAGATGATTCCAAAAATGTTCCACCTCAGCTCATTTATTCACATTCGCTGGAATATACTAGGGTACCTTGGGAGTCATTATCATCAAATCATCAAATCATTAAGTGGTTTCTACCATGTTTGACATCAAATCATCTATTCACATGGCTAGATTCGTACTGCATTGGGATCAGGATGAATACCCTAGGTTGGGAACTCACTATGCTATGTTCTTTTCCTAGTCTGCAATGGAGATCATTTGATCATGTAAAATATTCGAGTACAATCACCATGTTGGAAATCTTACTAATATATATATTGTCACATAGATCCACATTGTATTGATCTGTGGCTATGTTTTGTCATCTCGTATCTCCACTGTGTATTTTTCGTGGCTTCAATCAATTCATGTCATGGAGGTATGGATCCACATGGTATCACTAGTGGTCATATCCTTAGTCAATATTCTCATGGATCTGCAATGTATTGGTCGACTTCCATGCTTTGAGTCATCTCATATTCCGAGCATAGGTATGTCTGCTTCGGAAATGGAACATATTGGTATATTGATTGATGCTTATTTGCAGCTTGTCATTTTCTCCTACTACAACAGCCTTGCATCGAATAATTTGTAAAGTGTTTCGGCCATCAATCTCTCTTCTAACCTCACACTTTAGGGGGCATATGTTACACACCAAAATTTAACACTTTAGTGTCGCAAGTGTCACAAAGTGACATATGCACCTCATTAAGTGTCACATGCACTATAGAAATTGTTGTATCCACCTTACCTAATGTCACATTCACTTTTTTGAGTGTCTCAACCCCTTGAAACCATGAAAACATTTGACATAATCCTTAAGTCATGTTGGAAGAATAAGCTCTCTCATCTAACAATCGAAACATACTTTTTCCTTGGAAATTTTGACCATTTTTTGGCATTTTTGAAGGGTGGGCCCCCTTGGCCATGTTGAGGGAGTGTCACTCCATGTGGTGGTGCCCCCTTTCCATGTTATAAGAGCACCACTTTATATTATGGCGCTTTTTTTTCAACTCTGGGGGAGCACCAATCTGGTTAGAGGAAATCAAGGGATCTCCCACCTTCTCCTAAAGCACGGATCTCTTGCGACGAGGTTGGTTGTGTTCGACCCCTATGCTATGGCTTCATATTAGGATTAGTTACCAACCTTAAGTAGCCATATACTCAACCATATCCTTCATTTTCTCATGGTGGTTGCACCTCTCAAAGCCTATATATTGAAGGTATTTCCAAGGTGAAGGGGGGAACAATTCAGGTATCAAACCTTTGATTCTGGGAGAAGCATTAGCATTTTTATTTCAAGATTCATGTAAGGGATGGATGAGGAGACTTGGAGAAGATTGTTGCATCATTAAGCATGATTTTTAAGTGCCTTTTTTGGCTTTCTAATTAATGATAACTTGGCATATTCCCTTCAAGTTCATGTGTTCTACATTTTCTTTTATATTGTCATTCCATTCTTCATAGATAGATCTTATTTGTTTAATCATATAGAGTATGAGGAAGAGTTTATTTGCTACTCTTTGCAGGACTTCAGTTGCATTGAGGATATTGGAGATCAAGCCTAAGGATTGGAGCAACGAGGATGAACATCACAACAAGGTATGCCACATTCTTCTTCTCTCTTTCTTTATTGATTGAGTTACATCTATAGGGATGTTAGCAACCATTTGCTTACTTCTATATTTGGACCAAAGATAGGGGTATTTGTTCAAAGGGGAGATTAGTCTGTCTGCAGGGTAATATTTCTTGTTGGAAAGAAATACAATGTTAATTTGCCTCTTTGAGGGGGAAAACTTGAATTGAGAAGAGATATAATTACAAATAAATTCATAAGACATCTCATTACATTTCTTCTACTTCTTTATATTGTACTATCTGCCTCATAGGAACATTCTAGAGAAGGAAATTTCTATAAGGTGGAACCTTCTAGCAAGCCTTCTTACATTTATTGATTTCACATTGCTACATGGGCCTTATTTACTAGAGATGGTCTCCCTACATAATAACCTATAGTGTATTAGGGAGGGTAGGACCCTAACAACAAGGCTACTAAATTCCAAGGAGGTAAGCCTAGATATTTGCACATCATGAGATTATAACATTATGGGTAATAAATGCATTATCCACTCAACACCTTGGGTTCACTTGGGAAAAAATTATTTGTTTAAATGGAGAGGAAATTCAAAATCTAGAAACCAAAGTGGTTGTAGAATTTCATGAGGAATAATTTCATTGTAAAGCCACATAATCATCTAAGAGGAAATATTCCAAGGAAAAAATTGTGCTTAAATTACCTAAAGAAGAAACACAAGTGGATGTAGAAGAGAATCTATAGCTCAATATTCAAATCCCATAAAGGGTTAGGATTTCAAAGAGAATAAATATTGTAGAGGGGAAATAAATAAGGGTGGATATCCCGCAAGTTGAGGAAGAAAATTCCTCTACTAAAAATATTGCTAAAGCATTAATTCAAATAGGGGATTTCCTTGTTTAGCTAAACCTTGAATCTATGATAGAACTAGGGATTCCCTTACTGGAGAAAGAAAAATTATAAAATAATATATTTGAAATAACAAGGGCATGATCATCACAAAGAGAAACATGCCTCATATCCTGACCTTAGGAATATAGAAAGATAGGAAACCAAATGTTGTATCAACAAAGGAGGTTGATGTTTTTCTTTAGCAACTCAAAATATTAGAGGCAATAGTTTCCAAGTGAAAATAAATTGCAAAGTCAAATGACAAAGGGGTTATCTCAATGGACAATAATAATCATAAAATATCTTCTTTACAAAAAAATTAATATTCTAAAGATGAAACATCTAGATACAATGAAGAAACTTGAAAATGAAAATTTCTTTGACATCTAAATAGAATGAAAAAACTTGAAAATGGAAATTTTAGTTTAAGAAGAAAGTTGGAGAAGTAGAAAGAAGAAGTGGATGAGAAGGATAAAGATGATTTTTTATTGGAAAATCTAGATGAAAGGTTGCATAGTATGCAAATGAAGCTATCTTGTAAATCATCTGCCATAGTTTATGCAATTTACCTAAGGAATCAAGTGTTATTTAAGTTTTATTATAAATAATTTATTCTCATCTAATCCTTGAATTAGAAAATAAAAAAGAATTTTGAGAGGCCTATTTTAGTTGTACTCCCAAAAAACATTAACTACTATGTGAATTTTATTTACATAGTTATGTAGTTCAAAAATTGGAGATGTTCTTCTAATCCCTATGCAGAAGGTGTGCAATTTAAGATCCTTTGTCTCTTGGTTGTGAAATGAATAAAATAGGGTTGATGAAATGAAAATTTATAGAGAAGAGTTCACAACTTATTTATATGTATGAGTACAGAATGCAAAGCTAGGGGAGGTGTTGAAAAATCACACTAGATTAATTATGTATCTAGAGGTAATCCATGTCTTGGAGAAAAGGAAGTAGGAAGTATGTAGTATTCTAGATATAAAATAGTATACAGAACCACAATATTTTAGCTAGAAAAGGAAAAACAACAATTATATAACCAAAACAATACCAAAATAATACCAGAATAACACCAAAAAGAGCACCTTGATTAATGATATCAATGTTCACTTGCCTCTTCGAGGGGGAAACCTCCAGCAGAGAAGATGTCTATTACAATCATCTCCAAGACAACATTTTTCATACCCTCTACTCCTATATATACTAAATCTATCTATCCAAAAGAACAATCTAGAGGAATATTCTTCTAGAAGAAGAAGCTTCTATTAGATCTTCTTACATTTGACTTATTATTCCTTATTACTAGGCCTTATTAATATTGGTCTTTATTACATGGAATTATATTATTCTACCTATGTGAGGGGTTAGGGAGGTTAGGTCCCTAACATGCCCCCCCCCTTGAAGAATAGCCTTGTCCTCAAGACTTAAGATGAGGAAATTGTTGTAGAATGGTGGTCGGCTCCCAGGTGGCATCTTCTTGAGTTGTATCTTTTCATTGGAATAACACTTCCTTGATGGTGCATTGGCAGAGACGACGTTCTCATTGTTCCAATATGACTTGTTCCTGCAACCATATGGAACCTTCTTCATCCAACACAGGGAGACTGGTTTGAGTTTGGAACTTAATTCCAATCACCTTCTTTAAAAAGGAAACATGAAAAATAGGATGGAGCTTCGACTGACTGGGTAGAGCTAATTGATAGGCCACTGATCATACACGCTTGAGCACTTTATAAGGACCATAAAATTTGGGAGCAAGTTTATGAAAATGTTCATATTTGAGTGAAGTCTTCTTATAAGGTTGTAATTGAAGAAACACTTGGTCCCCTTTAACAAATTTTCATTTGGAATGACCTTGATATACTTGTACCAAGTATATACCAATCATGTTTCAAATAATCATCAACAATGACTCATCAATATGTACCAACATCATCAACTATACACCTCATGTATGTGCCAACTCATCAACTGCTTGTCTCAACCATGACTAGTTTTGGATTAGTCAACAACCCTAACTTGAAATAATCATAACTTTGTACCTATACTGAATAAAGATCTGAAACTAATATACAATGTTATTTAGTGGTTTTTATGCAATTCCTCCAAGTGGAACTACTTGGAACCTCTCCAAAAAGGAGTTATAGTAAAAATGGCATACCTTGTTGAATTCTGGATTATTCTAGAGAGCGACATTGTAGAGCATGCCTCGCACAAAATATTTGATGAAATGATCTGAAAATGTTATAGAGCATACTACAGACTGTACCCTAACCAACACATTTTGTCTCACTAAATTTGGATCTGTTATGAAGAATTTATGACATTTTTACCCGAAACACCTGATTTTGACTAGTTCCAGGACTAGCCACAAACCCTATTGTCCACGGAGTGTAACTCCAAACATAAAACGACCCACAAGTTGAATTTTTAACCACAAATACTTGGCTATGTTGTCTCACTTTTATAGAAATTTCAGGATCTGAATCATTATATAAAAAAAATTATAGAGAAAATGGTGAGATGACCTGTAAATAACATACCTTAGAAAGCACCATCAAAAGAATTTATCCTTCCTTGC
>JZKD02S1617421.1:423305-443055 GCA_000966675.3 Picea glauca
TTTTCAGGCATTTCCCTTATGTTTTTTGCAGTAGACATGGTCAACTATTTCTTTCCAAACACATAGAGCATGGATTAATATTTGTAATAGTCCAAGAAAATAGAGTTTGCATGAAAAATGTGTGGCCTTGGGAAGTTTACATATCAACTATCCTCCTCGGTGCTCACATTCCTTTTGACACACCATATCCTAGGGTTAGGGTTTTGGATATTTAGTAATTTTACCTCTTAGGGTTTCAAAATTTATGTTAAAAAGGTATCCTTAGCTTCTTCTAAGGGCTTCTTACAAATGAGCATATCTAACACATCTCTCTTTAGAGATAATATACCACCATTCTAGTTGGTTTGTGGTTTTTTTGCATTTATAGTCTTTTTCTATTACATCCATTGATAGAATTTGGGTTTCACTATATTACCATGATTTTTGCGATATCTTTGTGTGTTTCCATTTATATTTCTTCCTTCATTTCTTTCTATACATAATCCATATCAGAAAATGAGACATGTTTTGACATCCTTGTATAAACTAGATGTGAAGAAGGATATCCCCATGCCCAACAAATTAGTTATCTAACATGTCATCAAATCAAACACTATGAGTCCTATTTTTTTTAATGCATTTTTAGTCCCTTGATATAGAAATTTCTGATATAAGGCAATTTATGCAAATTCAAAAATTTCACCTCTTTACTAAAGGTTTCCTAGATCTATTCCTTGTGAAATATCAACCCTAGGGATAAACTAAAATATAATTTACAATAGCAAACAACAGACAACATTTCACTTCACAACAACCCCAATACACTAGGAAATCCAAGAGAAAAGATACCAACTTATGCCAACAAGTTTAAACTCTTAAGAGAAATATTTTCAAGCATAAATCAGATCTGAAAATCACTTTATGACAATGAAAATTATAGCTATAAATCTTCCCTATTATCTTCAAGATTAATGTTAAAACCCTTTACAATTTCAGCTTTAAGTTAAGTGAAATCAACAAGACATATAAGTGTTGAAAATTACCAAACCATGAAGACAATGGAAACTAAAAATCAAATCTATAATAAGATAATTTTGGAATACTGAAAAATATCACCTATATAAGGAAGAAATGAAGTCCATCATTACACACTAACAATCTATCACAAGTTGGTACAATACTCCAAGATCTCCAAAACATTAGCAATGTAAAACCAAGAAAAACCTTAACTTTACCAAAGATGCTCCAACAAGCTAGAATCACCACTAGCAAGTCCTCCTTAACCTCATGCAAGGCATCTCATTTTATCTTCCTCCTCAAAATGTACAACCTAGAGTTAATTCAAAAACCCTGTCTCCAATGCCTCCTTAGGGAACAAAACCCTAACCATAGAATTAAAGAATTCTCCATGAAATCATAGCACCTTGCAGCTCCATGAAACCTTAGCACCTTAAGACATAGAGATAAAAGTAAAAAGAGCATGAGAGAGAGAGAGTACCAATTCTCTTCTCAAATCTCTAAACACAAGAGTGATAATGAATAGGCTCTCTAAGCATGATCATGAGAATGAATCACTCCGTCCTCTATTCATATGAGAAGTAAAGGGATCAAGTCTACAATGACTAGTGGCCCTATTCCATTGTTAGTACCATATTTGTTCTTGACCTGGTATGACATATTATCGAGGTTATAAGATTGGGATCTAGAAATTTGAAGGATGAAAGTCGAGTTTCAGGAGCTTCTGCGCAACTCACAGCTAAATTTTCCTAAGGAATATTTAAGAAACATCAAGAAAATCCACACCCTTTGTGTACATAAGGAAAAAAATTAGCTCCTGGGGCTTGGCGCAGTCCAAAGGGGATTGTCACAGTCCAAAAGGGGCTCGTTGCAGTCCAAAAGGGGATTGTTTTCGTACAAAATAACTTAAGCACTAATATCCCAAGATCTTATGATAAGATCACGGCCTAAGAACCAAGAGCCAACATTTCAGGACCCTGACATATCGAACAGATGCAGGTGAGGGAAATTAACAACTGACATGCATCTTCGATTAAATTTTGAATGGTCCCACAACTTCATCGTTGGGAAAATACATTGGAAGTTCCCCCCTCCTTAGCTTGATTTACAAAGTACTGATGATGATTTCATCATCGACAACGACCAAAGATAAGCATGAAGATGAGTTGATAGCTTGACATGCTAGCGGGGTATTGTGATAGCCAATAACAGCCTGCAACATGGACATGGGAAGCCCATTGAATGCACGAGTAGATATGTAAAAAATGGGTGACACGTGTCACATACCTCTGTCACATCAGTGACATCACGGGCCAACGAGAAGGTGCCACGTGTCCAAGGTGGAATCAACCTGAAAATGATCATGCCTTAGGTGATTTTTTCTTTCAAACACGGCAATATCAATGACCCTTGTTTGATCTCTTGTTCCTCCAATCAAAAGTCGAGATTTACTTCGCAGTTTTATTTTCGGAGTCACATTCATATCCAAGCCTCAAGAATTTTCGAAGAGGAACCTATGATCAATGGTCTAGATCATATCCTATTAGCGATGCCAAATTGATGGTCGAGATGAGGTCTCGAAAATTTACCTAGTGGGGTCAGTCAATTACCCAAAAAATCAGAAAATGCCACATGGACAAGTGTAACATGTCGGATGCACATTTCAACACATCAAAATCGGGTGACACGGGTCCCATTTTTCTGCCACATCAATTCCAACACAGAGAAGTTAGAAAGTGGCACGTGTTAGTCATTTTATTGCTCTTGCTAGAACTAGATCAAGGACCCTCACACATCATCGAAATACCCCTTGCAAATCCATATTAACAGTTAAGATGTGGTCTCAGAGTCCCTTCGTTGGAGTCACATTTGAAGTCCAGACCCATACCCCTCCAGTGGGCTCCTCCGATCAACGGTTCATATATTCTCTCAGGCCTCGAAGCATCCTAGTTGAGTGTTGCATCATCCCAACAGCGGACCACTATTAGAGCCAACTAGAGGCTGCCACGTGGACATGTGTAACCCGCCACATACATAGGTTAGAATACCAAATTTGGGTGACATGTGTCTTGTTCTCCCTGCCACTTCAATACCATCGTGGGCCAATATAAAGCTGCCACATGTCCAGGGTGATGTCAACATGACGATGATTTTCCTTAGCTAAATTTTTCCCCCGCGACCAAGATAAATTGAAGGATCATTTTCAATTTTGATCATAGATCGACAGTTCTGATTCGATTTGATGAATCCTCAAAGCCCTTATCATTGGAATTTTTGTTGAATCCTCAACTCCATGCCTTCAACATGCCTAACTTCAACAACAGTCCAAATCTCACCCTAGCTCAAATCAACGGTTGAGATTTAATCTCGGAGCTCCCTCGTCGGAGTCTTGTTTGAATACCAAACCCTGATTGCTCCGATGGATGTGACTCTGATAAATGGTCCAGGCTCGATCAAGTGGATTCAACAGCTGCTGCATTTTATGACCTTGTACGCATTTAAAGGATCAACTGTTGATAGTGATCGTTAAGATCGATCTGACGACTGTTGAGTCTTACACCTGTATGAATTTGATTTCAAGAAACCAAAAGTAGATGAAATGATTACATAGTCTTTTCAAGGACAGAGCTCGAGTGGATATTTTGGATTGAAGATATCCAACTACCCCACGATCTCAATGTAACCGATTTGAGCAAGTAAAATTAATTCATGTAGTTTTACCAAAGGGAAAAACATTAAAGAATAAAGAAGCAGGAAACAGTTTCAAGAAGATAGAAGTGGTTTCAAGAAGCAATTTAGGGCATGGGAAAGAGGAATAAAAGAGAATACAGGCACCCATTTCCAAGGTCAGCCCTTTGGGGAGTTAAATATTTTCTTGTAACCAGAGTTGTTCGATCACAGAAACCTTGAGCACAATCAGTTGATAAATGAAATAGGCAACCAGATATTCATCCCCTACGTTTAAGTTTTAGAATGTAATTCCTCATTCTGTTGTACATGTGTTCTCATAAATCATTTCCTCTCATTTATTTCTTTTCTTATATCAAATTTGATTAATAAAATCTCAAACAACACGCCATTCTTCGTGTTCAGTGTTATTGTGTGATGTCTGGTTATGATATAGAAGTGATTTCCTCTGAATGTATGACCATTTCTTGTCATTTATTTCTGCATTTAAATGATATGCATAGGGTACCTCCATGTATTTAGATGCATGAAGATGTTATATGTTGTAGGCATGTTTCATTGGTTTGTATACACCTATTAGAGATGTTTAATTCTTCATTTCCCAACACGTTGTTCTATTTCAATAGGCTGCATGATTCATTTTTAACAGTGCCTTGTATATTTATTATGTTTTTCCTCTAATCCATCATTTCATCCTCCTTTAAATCTCGATTGTATGAGACAATCGTGAACAAATTCCTATGATAATTGAGATCATTTTCCAGCTGAACTGAGACTATTTGAGGTCCTATAATTTTAAGAAAGAGAGGGGAAAAATTCCCAAAATATTGCACAATTATTTTACTACAAATCTGGCCTCAAAATTCATCTTGAGTCTTGGCCACTGGGGTTCCTCGACATAATTCCAAAAACATCCTGGAACATCTCAAGGTATAACATTTGAAATGGCGTCGTTGTCAGGGATGTAATTTGAAGACATATTCCCTAGGATACAACATTGTAAGATCTAAGAATTGATGATGAATATGCCTTAGGCACTTGGATGTTAAGATTTCACTTGACAACAACACATAAGGACAATATGGCCTCTTCCATAAGACACACCAAAAGCTACCATGATCATGATCAAGTTTCAATATATTCATATCTAGAAAAACTTGTGACCTGGAGGAACATTAGAGAGCATCAGGCCTCCTTTTTCCCAGGTAACCCTTATCTAGAAATCCCTCCTTTTGTTATTCATCAAAATGTTTAATCTATATATCTGATTGATATATCTGAAGATTCACTTTTTTCTGCAACGTTTCCTTCAGAACCGTTAATATATCTCCAAAATTATCCTCTAGAATTTAGTCAAGAAGTTGGTTCTTCCTATAGACCTTTCCTGAAAATCCTTGTTCCTCCTTTGTGTTTTGAATCCAATAACATCATTCTACAAAATATTGTGGTTGGAATAGGTGGAGGAAGACCTGGGAGAAATAAACCTCCCCCACCCCCTATAAATCCTTGGGTCACTTCCATATTTTTCCCATTAAATATGCCCCAAATCACACATGACCTCCCTGAGAATTACATAAAATATTTTCCCAAATTTGATAGGGATAAAACCCATTCAACTGAAGAGAATATGAGTGTTTTCTGAGACTTTACAAATCACCAGTTTGTAGAGCACGATGATGTCTTCATGAGGCTATTTGTCCAAAATATAGGGGGAGATGTTAGAAAATGGTTTAAAGAACTGTTTTTTTCCTCAATTGATAGTTGGACAACTTTAGAAGCTGCCTTTATGAGGCAGTGGGGTGAGAAAAGGGATAACCTATACTACTTGAATGAATTTGGCTCACTCAAGAAAAGAGATAATGAAATTGTTGATGACTTCAACAGGAGGTTTAATAATATCTATAACAAGATCCCTGCAGATATAAAACCATCACAACTAGTTTCTAACGTGACATGCGTTGGGGCATTTGATGTTGATTTTTCCATTACCTTGAGAGAAAGAATATCCCTGACCCTTATAGTAATGAAAGAGGATTCAATAGACATTGAATGGAATATGATTGCATCAAGCAAGATGAATAAAAAATAGGATCATGCAGAAAAAAAAAAGGTCAGGGAAGAATGTGGTACTTTTGACCCAAGTAGAGAACCCCAAGAAACAAAGATGGATGAGATACCTAGGTTGATCAGGAATTTGACAAAAAATATGTTTGTATTTGAGATAAAGAATAACAATGAAAATAGAGAACCCAAGGAGGAATGAAGAATCCTAATCCTAATCAATTCAGAAGACCTCCTAATTCACAGTTCATGAGAAGAGAGAGAAGAAATGAAGAACAACCCCTTCAACACCCTGTAAAAAACAACAATGATAACAAATTTATCAAATAAGTAGTGGATGAGGGATATGATGAATACACAAAAGAAATCCAACTACTTCAAGATGATAATGATGCCATACATCTCAATCAAAATTATTCCGAGGAGTCCTAAATCCTAAGAAACTGATGCCTAGCAGTCATCCCAACAAAGGAGCTTTATCCTCAGCTCAGTACAGAATTGTTGTTCATGCACTACATGCTGAGATGCATAAGAAGTATAATCTCAGGCCTAGGAAAAAAATAGTTGTTGCAGACAATCAACCTTAGGCTAATAAAACTAGTCCAAAGTTGTCCAAAGATAAAGATAAAGAGATTCTAGATATCCCTAGGGTAGATAAAGTTTTGGATCCTGTTAAAAAGGAAAAAGAAACTAAAAAACTTTAGTAGTTAGTTTCACCTTTCAATATTGAACATGATTTTTCCAAGATCAAGATTCATGTGCCTATGATGGAGATAACTAAAAACCCCTCATACCATAAACAGATTGAGAAAATGATGCAGGGGAAAGAATCAACAAATATTCCTAATACTTTGAATGTACAAGATGAGTCTCCTACCATAGTTTTTGGTCCTCATATTGATGACAAAGAAGAATCTATGGTGCCCTTTTATGTGACCATGATTATTCATGATGTAATACCCCTAGGTCGAACCCCATTGTAAATATAAATGTAATTGTACATATAGGATGATGAGCTAGGATATTTTGGGGCTAGAGTGCCTTTGTATGAATGTATTTTGAGGCTAGAGTGCCTTTGTATGAATGTATTTTGAGGCCAGAGTGCCTGTATGATTATTGGGATGGTGAACCAAAAGCTAAAAAGCCAACGATCCTATTTTTGTAAAAATGAAATCACACTCAGTTTTAATGAAAACACATAAGTGTTGTAGACCAACCATGTAAAAGAGTATGCTGGGATAAACTCCACCGGAATGGGAAAGGGGGGATAAGAGTCTGGAAAAAAGGGGCTAAGTTAGGGGACTTAAGCTCAAAGGAATATTTTATGAATATTCCCAAAAATGTATAAAGTATAAAGTGTGGATATTTAAATATATCCTAATTCCTTATGTTGAAGAAGCTTATCACCATGTGAGGGAAACCATGTATGGACCATGTAGTTTCCAACCATGACAATTGTCAAGTTGGGAACATGCATATAATTTTTGGGGAATTTATCCCATTCATCTACCATTCGATCATTATTTTGGACCTCACCTCATTGTTGTCAACGATGCCTTCATGCTGCTAGTACCTGTACCTGTACTTGTACCAGGACCTTGGTTATATTTGGATCTAGACTGAAGAGGTAGGTTTTCAGGCTCGTGGGACATTGAAGAAGAAGGGTGTCAGGCCCACAGGACATTGAAGAAGTGAATTGTTAGGCCCATGAGCATTATATCTAGTTGAGAGAACTGTTGGGAATTGATTTCCCAAGGTGCCAAAATGCAACTACACGGCTCTAAGACTTCATGTCTGGCATGTTGTTGAAGCCTCGGAAGGGAAGTGGGGTAGTCAAAGGACTGTTGAGCAGAGAAGGGGAACACTTCCTAGGGTGGGACATGCATGTGGGGAATGAGGGACTATAGGATGTTAGTTTGAGTTGGCACATGTGTATGAGTTTGTATGATGTTAAAGAGACCTTAGCCTGGTTATAAATCCTTTACCCAGGTGGAATTTATCCCTAGATTGGGGGTGACCCACTGCTGAGAGTCAATGAGCGGTGTGGTATAAGGCTAGGAGGAACGTGGAAGGTCTGCACACAGTTGGTGTTCTTTTTACTAAAGATAAGTGTTTACTGCATGTTAATTTATGTGTTATGTTAATATTTATTCAATTATTCTTATGGGTTTTTTTGTATATGATTTATTTGTATATAGATGTTGTTATCTGCATTAATATGAGCAATTGCATAAGTATATTAGTTACTTAAATGGTATCAGAGTTTGGAAAATTTTCGTATGGAATTTCCCAACTAAGAGTCTGGGGACGCTACAAAGTGGTGTCAGAGCGATAATTGGGAGACTTTTTTGTGACGTGGCCCAACCTGGGTGGCTAGGGACGCTACACATGATAATATGTTGCACAATTGTATGCTCGATTCTGGAGGAACACACAATCTTATGCCCAAAGTAGTTATGGAGAAGTTGAGTTTGGAAATAACCAGGCCATATCATGACCTTTATTTCTTTGACACCAAGAAGGTGAAGTGTTATGGGCTGATTAAAGACATGGTTGTCACCCTGGAACAACTTCCAATTAATAGCATTATGATGGACATGGTAGTGGTTGGTGTACCAAAAAATTATGGTATGTTGTTTACATGAACATGGGCACGAAAATTGGGAGGCACTATGCAAATGGACATGACTTGTGCCATTGTAACGGTTTTTGGAGGAGAGATCAGAAGGTTGTATCGAGAGACAAAGTTTTCCTATGTTTTCAATGATCAAAATAACCTTGTGAATCATCCCATATATGTTGTTGATGAAGATATGGGCTATTGTATTCTATTTGTAAATGAAGAATAAAATGAAACCCCAATGCTGACAGATCCTCTTGTAAGCCCTGTGGAAGAAGTGGATGGTATATGGAAATTGTTTTTTGATGGTGCATGCTCAAAAGAAGGAGTTTGGGATGGCGTAGTGCTCATCCCCCCTACCAAAAAAAGAAGTTCATTTGTCTTACAAAGTTGAGTTCGAGGCCACAAATTATGTAGTTGAATGTGAGGCCTTGATCTTAGGCCTGAGGCAACAAGAAAGATGTAAATTACCAAGCTGGTGGTATTTGGAGATTCAGAGCTAGTTGTGCAACAAGTAAGAGGTTCCTATCAAACAAGGCATCCAAGGATGAGGGCTTACAAAAATTAGGCATGGGATATGATTGACAATTTTTATGTAGATTTTAATATTTATGTTGTTTTGAGATAGTTTAATCATCCAATTGACTCCTTAGTAGTAGCTTCCAGTACCTTTAAAGTACCATCCACCCCTAAATTTAAATATGATATCGAGATGAGATATATACCTTCCATTCCTGATAACATCAAATATTGACAAGTCTTTGAATATGATCAACAGATCAAAAAGTTCATGGAAGTGATATATGAGTTTGAAAATACTCATGTCGATTCAAATGACGAAGAGGACAACAAGAAGGATATTGGTGGGGAAGCTGAATAGATTCATGAATTCAACAATTACATGGTTGAGCATATAGTACTACAACTTAAGAATAACTTCATCCCTAGAGGATTGATACCTTTAGAGCAGTTGTTTGATAAAAATGATGTACCTTTCAAACCAATTGTGCTTCCCAAAGATGATAGCATTGAGGAACATAATATTGGGATTGAAGAAGATCCTAAATATATTAAGTTTTCAAAAAGTATTCTTAATGATCACAGGGAAGAGTATTTGCAGTTGTTCAAAGAGTACATGGATGTTTTTGCATGGAGATATGAAGACCTAATAATTTATGATTACCAATATCATCCAACATTGAACACCTCTCAAACCTGGTACTAAGCCTTTCAGGAAGAAGCTCAAGCAAGTTAATCCTCTTCTTTTGTCTACCATTGAGAAAGAGGTGAGGAAACTATTAGAGGCCTGTATTATTATCCAATTAAGATACTTTGAATGGGTTTCTAATTTAGTTCCAATGAGGAAGAAGAGTGGGGAAATAAGGTTGTGTGTAGATTTCAGGTACCTAAATAAATGCTCATTAAAATATAACTACCCTCTGCCCAAGATGGACCATACACTGCATATAGTAGTAGGGGAAAACATGATATGCACGATGGATGGTTTTTCAGGATACAACCAAGTGGTCATGCACATATATGACAGAGAGAATAAAACCTTCAAAACACCATGGGGAACTTTCATGTATGACAAAATTCCTTTTGGTTTGATAAATGCAGGACATCCCTTTTGTGGGTGAGAGAGACAAGTTCATTGTCATATACCTTAATGACATGATTGTTTTCTACATGACAGATGAAGATCACATCAATCTTTTAAGGAAAACCTTTGTGAAGTGTAGGAAGTTTGGGTTGTACTTAAAACCCAAGAAGTCTTATTTTTCTATGGAAGAAGGAAAGCTTCTTGGTAATATAGTATCCAAAGAAGGGGTGAATATAGATCCAGAAAGGGTGGAGGAAATCAAATAAATTGCTCAACCTAGGAACAAGAAAGAAGTACAATCTTTCCTAGGTAAAATAGGTTTTCTGATAAGTTTTGTCCCAAATTTCACTAAAATGGTGAAACATATCACCAACATGTTGAAAAAAGATCATGAAGTCAAGTGCATAGTTGAAGCTAAAGAACCCTTTCAACGGATCAAAACAACCTTGGGAGAAGCTCCAGTTCTTATCAACCCAAATTATGATAAAGAGTTCCTCATTTTTTCTTTGGCTTCAATTCATACTATAGTTGTTGTGTTGCTGCAAAAGAATGAAGAAAATCAAGAGCAATCCATAGCCTTTTTTAGCAAGGCCCTGAGAGATGTTGAGCTGAAATATAGCAGCATGGAAAAGCAAGATTATGCATTAGTTATAGAATTAAAGGCTCTCAACGATTATATATTGCATTCTAATTTATTGTCTTATGTACCTACCAGTACTATAAAAAACATTCTCACATAGCCTGACAGTCAAGGAAAAAGGGGTAAATGGATTTCTAAGATTCAAGAATATGATGTGGAGATCAAGCCCACAAATCCGGTAAAAGGATAAGGACTAGCCAAATTGTTGGTTGAATCGAATTGTAAGGTTTTACACTTGGATACATTGTCCACAAGCATTGTAGCAACAAAGTTTAAAGAGGATGGAACAAAAGAACCATCCTTTGAGGTAGATGCTAGATTTTCTCAGTCTGATTGGTATAAAGACATCATTTTTTACTTGAAAATTTATCTATTAAGCTTAAGGCTATAAAGTACCTCATTTCTGGAGAAAACCTATTTTGGAAGGACCTAGGGGGAATCCTAATAAATTTCCTCACTGAAGAAGAAACCGAGGGAATAATCATTGAGTTTCATAAGGGTGTGTGGGGGGGTCACCATTCCTGGAGAGCCACTACATACAAGATCCTTAGAGTTGGGTATTACTGGCCCTCTTTATTTTCTATTGTAAATGGCTTGGTTCGAGCATGTGTAGAATGTCAAATGTTTGCGGGAAAGCATAAGTTGCTACTCCTCCCCCTAAATCCAATCAAAGTTGAGACACATTTCCAACAATGGGGATTAGACTTCATTGGTGAGATTAATACAAATTCAAGTGGATAACACAAATGAATTTTGACAACCACAAAGTATTTTACAAAATGGGTAGAGGCCATACCTACAAGGGCAGCCATAGATACAGTCATAATAAAGTTCATAGAAGAAAATATCTTGGCTAGATTTGGGTGTCCAAGAAATATCATTGTTGCTAATGCTCAGGCCTTCAAATCTACCAAATTGGTTTAGTTTTGTCAGGACTATATCATAGAGTTGGGACACTCTACTACTTATTATTCATAGGGAAATGGTCTGGATGAATATTCTAATAAGAACCTTATCAAGATTATCAAGAAAATCTTATCTCAAAACAAGAAGGCATGGGATTTCCACCTGAAATATGTTGTCTGGGTAGATGGATTTAGCATTAAGAGGGCCATTGGGACTTCCCCTTTTTAGTTGGTGTATGGGTTGGAATCCATTTCCCCATTCAACTCATCCTTCCTCTGATGAAATTACTGCAAGATGAGGAGGAAGAATCAAATAGCATGCGGAGAAGAATTTATCAGCTAATTGAAGTTCAACAGGTAAGAGAGAAAGTTTAGATAAAGTCCCATGCTCATCAAGAAAGAATAAAATAATTTTTTTATAAAAGGACCAAAGAAAGAAATTTCATGGAAGGGGACACGCTCTTGAAATGGGATGCCCGAAGGGAATCCAAAGGGAAACATGGAAAGTTTGATAATCTTTGGTTGGGACCCTTCCAAATGGTTGCAACCCAAGATAGCAATAGTTATGATTTAGCTTAGTTGGATGAAGAAGTGTTTGGGGTTCCTCTAAATGGGAGGTTCCTCAAGCACTTTTTGCAGTACTAATCACTACAAAGCTTTCTTACCTTGTACATAAATAATTACATTTCATTTTTTTTCATGAATTTTTAATTTTTACTTCATTCACATTTTGTTACTTAAGAAAGTAGGTAGGTCGCTAGCGTTGTAAGTTGTTGAGCGTTTTTGTTTCCAATATCAGATTAGTTTTCAGGTCGGAAGGAGATGTATTTTTTAGGCAGACTCCATAACCCAACAAAATAAGGCACTTAGTCTACAGTTCTCAACAGATTGCAGGGGTGTGTTGTCCCCACCGGAGCCAAATTTTAGTACCATATTTGTTCCTAGCCTGGTATGATGGTTTATCAAGGTTATAAGGCTAGGATCTAGCAAGTTGAAGGATGAAAGTCGAGTTTCAAGAGATTCTATGCAACTCACAATCAAATTTTCTTAAGGTATATTTAAGAAACAACAAGAAAATCCACGCCCTTTGCTCGCATAAGGAAAACAATTAATCTCATGGGGTTTTGAGAAGTCCAAAGGGGATTGTCGCAGTCCAAAAGGGGCTTGTCGCAGTCTAGAAGGTGCTCATCGCAGTCCAAAAGAACTTAAGTGTTAATATCCCAGGAGCTTATAATGAGACCATGGCCTAAGAACCAAGCACCGACATTTCAGGACCCCGACAGATCGGACGGATGCAGGCGAGGGGAATCAACGATCGACATGTGGCTCCAATTAAATTTTGAAGGGTCCCACGACATTGTCGTTGGGAAAATCCATTGGAATCCCCCCCCACTTAACTCGAGTTACAAAGTGTCAATGATGATGTCATTGTCGTTAGTGACCAAAGATAATCATGAGGATGAGATGACAACTCGACATGCCAGTGGGGCATTGCCATAGCCAATCACTTCCTGCCACGTGGACAAGGGAAGCCCATCAAATGCATGGGAGGATAATTCAAATATGGGTGACCCATGTCCCACCCCTTTGCCACATCAATGCCAACACGGGCCAACGAGAAGGTTCCACGTGTCCAAGGTGGCGTTGGCCTGAAAATGATCATGCCTTAACCAATTTTTTCTTTCAAACATAGCGAGATCAATGGTCCTCATTTGGTATCCTGTGGTTCCAATCAACGATCAAGATTTACTTCGCAATTTTATTTTCAGAGTCACATTCAGATCCAAGCCTCAATCACTTCCGAAGAGGCACATGCGATGAACGGTTTAGATCTGATCCTATCTGCAGTGCCAAATCGATAATCAAGATGAGATCTCAGAACTTTCCCTAGTGGGGATGATCAACAACCCAGATCTACCCCCAGGTATCAAAACCTCTCGTCCGGGTGTGACATTAGCTTGCCAACACAGCACTGTCAGGGAAAATCGGAAAATGCCATGTGAACAAGTGTAACACATTGGATGCATAAGTCAACACATAAAAATCGGGTGACACATGTCCCATTTGTCTGCCACGTCAATGCCAGTGTGGACCAGTTAGAAAGCTCCACGTGTCCATGGTGACGTCAGTGTGAAAATGTTCATTCCTTAGTTGTTTTCTTTCTCTTGGTTGAACTAGATCGACGACCCTCACATGTTGTCGAACTTCCCCTTGTAATTCCATATTAATGGTTGAGATGTGGTCTCAGAGTCCCCTTGTTGGAGTCGTGTTTGAATTCCAGACCCATACCCCTTTGATGGGATCCTCTAATCAATGGTATAGATCTTCTCTCGGTCCTAGTAGCATCTTGGTTGAGTGTCATGTCAGCCTGCCAGTGGAGCACTATCAGAGCTAACCAGAGGTTGCCATGTGGACATGTGGAACCCGCCACATACATAGGTAAAAATCTAAAATCTGGGTGACACGTGTCTTGTCCTACTTGCCACATTAGTACCATCGTGGGCCAATAGAAATCTTCCACGTGTCCAGGGTGACATCAACATGACGATGATCTGTCTTAGTCGAATTTTTTCCTGCGACCAAGCTAAATTGAAGGCTCATTTTCAATTTTGATCACAGATCGATGGTTCTGATTCTATTTGATGAAGTCCTCAGAGCCCTTGTCATCGTACTTCCTGTTGAATACTTAACTTTGCGCCTTTGACAGGCCTAACTATGACAACAGTCTAGATCTCACCCTAGCTCAGATCGATAGTCGAGATGTAATCTCGGAGCTCCCTCGTCGGAGTCTTGTTTGAAGCTTGGACCTTGATCGCTCTGATGGGTGCGAGTCTGATCAATGGTCCAAGCTCAATAGAGTGGATTTGACAGCTACTAATTTTTATGCCCTTGCACACGTTTAAAGGATCAATAGTTGAGATTGATCGTTGAGATCAATACGATGATTGTTGAGTCTCACGTCTGTGGGAATTTGATTTCAAGTCACTTAAATGCACAATTAAATGCACAATTAAAATGCACAATTAAAGTCTACATATCATTTAAATGCACAATTATTTTACTGCAAATCTGGCCTTAAGATTCATCCCGAGTCTTGGCCCCTATGGTGCCTCAACATTGTTCCAAAAACAACCTGGAACATCTCGAGGGATAACATCCATTACAAGCAACCTACAAGATACAAGTAGGTCCACACAAGTGAAGCTCTTCCTCTACAAGTGACACATGTCAAGCTCCAAGGTGATGGCAATCCACAAGAAAGGCTACACGGCAAGGGCACTCCTCATCCAAGGTCCAACACTCCTCTTCCAAGTTCTCCCAGGGTTCACCACATCTCCTTGGCCATGTTCCGTCTTTGGGTCCACCCACTTACATGTCCACTCCCTCAACTCAAGTGTCCTCAAGTCAAGTGTAAGCTTCCATGCAAGAAACCAAGCAACCCCATGTTGTTTAGGGCTCAAAATCCTCCTATGGAATGTCTGGTGCTCCTCCTCCCACAAAAGACATCCTCTAAGAAAGCAACCTCCTCTTATGTACACTTTACATGAAGAATGACACCAAACCCCACAAGCCTCCAATGCTCCAAGGAAGAATACCATTGAAGCATTCATACAAGGTTTAGCAATTAATGAGTAAGCCACCTCCAATGTGCATTTCCATCTCGAAACAACCGAGGGTCAACCATACAACATGTACTCCACGTCATATGAAGCACCCAAAAACATGGTGTAAACACTTTCAAAGTAACCCCAA
Source organism: Picea glauca (assembly GCA_000966675.3). Lineage (NCBI taxonomy): Eukaryota > Viridiplantae > Streptophyta > Pinopsida > Pinales > Pinaceae > Picea > Picea glauca. The sequence continues at coordinate 438,572 of JZKD02S1617421.1, forward strand.
AATCTAACACTTGCACTATGGTAGATCAATTCTTCAACACCAATGCTACCAGTACAACCCTCTTGACAAAAAATTGAATGCCCTTCATTGACCAATCTTGAATGTGTTTTGATCATGGGTTATGATGATTTGAAATTAATTAAAGGTTTATGAAAAAATACGATGGTGAAAGTTAGAGATTTTGTGGAGTGACATAATTTTCAATGTATGGATATAGAAGGTACTACTTGGACAAGCTTGGATGCAAACCATCATTAAGAGAAGAAAGCATTAAAGTCGAAATATGAGAACGAAAACTTAATATGTACATGTAGATTGAAGATTGTGTGTAAGTCGATACAAATCTTGGAGATCAACAATGATGCTCTAGTTTTGAAGAAAACTTCACACACCACTACACCTTATTAAAACCAAGGCACCACAAGATCACATGACACATTATTAAAACCAAGGCACCACAAGATCACACATTGCACCCCAATGATCCTCCACAAGATCACACATTGCACACCCAATGATCCTTGAGTATGGCACCTTCTCTTGATGATATGAAAGCATGGCAAAAGGCATAACAAAAAGCCATCTACACCATCTATGCAAATCCTATCTAGCTCTAAACCATCTACCTTACTCATGTATTCGTCTCACCCAATAACAAAAATTGTAGAACAAATTGGATGATATGACAACCCAACATATACACGTTTGACAACCCAACATGTACCTAAACGTGTAAACCCGAACAAAACATCAAAAGTAATCTTTGACAATGTGCTAGACAACCCCACGAAGGGATGACAATCATGTGCATGCCCATTGTACCCCTCACAACTACCCCTCACAACAACATTTAAGTATTAGAGGTGTTTAATCTTATATCAATTTTTTATCAATATGGATCTCTAATCAAATTTTCAATAATCTTTGATTGATTCAAAATTAAACAAAGCCTTACCTTATACAAAACTTAGATTAGAATGACACTCTCTGCATGCCTAAAATTGATGTAGAATGCCTTTCAAATTTAAAAAAAAAATCCCTTACCTTTTACTACAAAATTAACTCAATTCCTCCCTTACGTATAGGTTGATGAATTCATCATGTTTCCTAACCTCCTGCCTAATGAGAAAGTACACCACTCATATACCTGCTCATTAATCATAGTAATATTGAACATGGAACGAAGTCCTCTAACAACGAACATACATGTTCTTTACCTTCCAATGAAACAGGGATAAAAATACATGTATTGATGCTCTCTTTTTTCCCATGTTCTCTGATGATCTAATCAATCAGCAATGCAAGCAAAGGACTGATTTCTCTTTCTGATGTTATGAGGGATAAAATGCTAAATCTTGGGCAAATAGAAAGGAGATGCTGTCCACAAGCCATGACTGGTGATTTGGAAGCTGCGCCGTATCGGCACTTTCCCTTTCACTTTCAGGTTCCAGTTCCGGTATGAGACAGCATCTGCAAAGTGGGCACGTCGTCTGACGTTGATGAAGCCATTTCTCCAAACAATTCCTGTGAAATACATGAAAGCAATTACACAATTCTCTCATCTCATCCTCCTCCTCCAACCTGCTCAAACANGAAAGTACACCACTCATATACCTGCTCATTAATCATAGTAATATTGAACATGGAACGAAGTCCTCTAACAACGAACATACATGTTCTTTACCTTCCAATGAAACAGGGATAAAAAGACATGTATTGATGCTCTCTTTTTTCCCATGCTCTCTGATGATCTAATCAATCAGCAATGCAAGCAAAGGACTGATTTCTCTTTCTGATGTTATGAGGGATAAAATGGATAAAATGCTAAATCTTGGGCAAATAGAAAGGAGATGCTGTCCACAAGCCATGACTGATGATTTGGATGCTGCGCCGTATCGGCACTTTCCCTTTCACTTTCAGGTTCCAGTTCCAGTATGAGACAGCATCTGCAAAGAGGGCACGTCGTCTGACGTTGATGAAGCCATTTCTCCAAACAATTCCTGTGAAATACATGAAAACAATTACACAATTCTCTCATCTCATCCTCCTCCTCCAACCTGCTCAAACACACAGCACACACAGCATCCTCCTCTTCAATTTCCCCATGAAATCTCTGCGCAAACTCGCCGAATGTGGTAACGGGCAGCCATTCTCTGATCAAATCCCCATGCTCGGATGGATTCATCTCAGAAAGAGAAGAAGAATACTCTGTCTCTTGCCATGACGAGGAATAGGAGATCTCGGGTTCCAGAAGCACGGACAACCCAACGCAGTGGAGAAACGACCAGATGGCGCTCTTTATGCATCGTACCGAAACCGCGGCGCACAGAAGCAGTCTGGGAATGATGAGGAAACCCATGATCGGAGGATGGAACCCTCGACCTCCAATGCTGTGGAGATCGCCGTGGAAGGCAGAAATATAGAAAGAAGAAGAAGACCCAGTCAAGGTTTTGGGAAGGAAAGGTCCAATCCAGCTTGTGGGGACAGAAACATATGGAATCGATGACGACCCAGATGGGATCCAGCGAACTCAAAAAAAACCCTGGACCGCGTGCCCTCCCTCGTTATCCTGCGACAACTCAAATCAACTAAATACATGATTCCCCACGAAATAACTCTGGTACGGAAAGCCAGCAAAGAAAGCAAAGCAAAGGAATTCAAACCGACCAGAATTGGACGGCTCATAAGAAGAAGAATCCCCAGAAATGAATGGAATTCAAACCGACCAGAGGTGACAGGAAGAAGAATATTAGTAGCAATGAGAGGAGGAGAGTCAATGGAGTCGAAGGGGAGGTTGAAAGAACAAACAATCTCCTAGAGTCCACACGAGCATTTATTTAAGCTAGTAGCAATTGGCAATTGTACTTGAAGGTATACAAATTAAGGTAAAAAAAATTATATCATGTGGAAGGTGAAAAAGGTGAAAAAGGTAGAAATGTTTTATTTTTAAATTTGGTTAAGTAAATTAATAATATATATTATTAGATTTTTTTTAGAAGTTGTTATAAGAAACCAATGAATCATAGATGATAGGTTTTTAAAAATAGAATAGATTGCATAATTAATTAATTAGTGATGTGTTGATATCAGGTTTATCTTGGTTCTTTTTTCTTTGATTTTATTAGGCTCCTGCTTTCATCTTTCTCTCAGCGTCCAAGCAAGTCGTATTCAACATCGTGTGTCGCACTAAAATTTGTTTTATTGCAATACACAACGTTTCAAATGCATATAGCACACAATGTTTTTGTTGGGAAACACATATCACACCAAAATTTTGTTTCCATGTGATATAGATGTCATACCTAACTTTATTTTCCATGTGATACACGTACATAAAAGTTTTTTATGGATTCACATCATTCTAAGTTTTAAGGGGAGCACAAAAGGACATGGTATTGAAGGGGGACATAAAGGCAAATGTTTCATGAGGAGTGTGCATAAGACGAAAAGTTAAATGATTTGAATTTTGCATCAATGCAAAGTTTCAAAGGGTTCAATACATGAGACTTATTGCACTAAAGTTTAAAAGGAAGCGAGATGTCACACCCAAAATTGTTTTAAGTGTGATACACAAATTTTGAAAATTTAAGAACCTGTGAGATGTCGTGCCAAATTGGCTTTTAGGTGTGATAGACATGAGGGGCGCATAGAGACATGTTTCATAAGATGGTCACACCCAAAGTGTTATGAAGTGCGATGCACATAAGATGCTCACACCAAAAACTTCATTTCATGTGATACATACTTTTTATGAAGTGCGCATAAACCAAAGTTTTAAAAGTAAAAGACGGAGTTTTGTTTTAAAAACTTCACATATCTCACTAGATTTAAAGAAGGGTGTGACACATGACATATCACACCAAATTTAAAGAAGGGTGCACACATGACATATCACACTTGATTTAAATAAGGGAGTGGCATTGAGTGTTTCATACACAAAGTGTAAAGTGATGCGATACAATGCAACTCTCCAAATTTTTAAAGGTCACGACACATGATTTATATATATAAAGTTTAAAAGGATGCAACACATAAAAATCACACCACATTGAAAGTTAAGATAGGTGCGACACATCGAGTTTTGCATAGAAAGTTAAAATGGGTGCAACATAGGGATTTCATGAAAGATGGGGGATTTTTGAAGAACCTTTTGACATATCACACAGAACCTGAATAGATCTACCAATATAATAACCACAAATACTGAATACACAATAGATCCATAAAGCAAGATAGAAGAAACCACACAATATTAGAAGAAAACCCTTGAGGTAGGGCAACACCATACAATGGATCCTATTATGGAAGGGATCCTCTTTTGTTCACTTGCCTTTTCGAGGGGGCAACCTCCTAATGAGCTTCAACTCCAAATACAATATTTCTCTTCATGTCTCATTACATTGCTTGAACCCCTTTATATAATGCTACCATCACCTAAGAACATTCTAGAGGAGGAATCTTCTAGAAGTAGAACCTTCTAAGAA
>JZKD02S1617421.1:455922-482614 GCA_000966675.3 Picea glauca
CTGGTCCAAGCAAGTCCTTAGGAAAAAATATTTTCGAGGAGATCGAGATAGATGTTTAGAGAGGCCTACCAAAGGTACGACAGGATCCCCAATTTTCCTTCTCTGCCTTAGAGCTATTGCCTTTTTCCAATCCAATCTCACTTGGATCCCGGGTAACGGTGCAAAAATTCGCATATTGGAGGACTCCATTCTTGGCGATCCTCCGCTCAAAGGATTCCTGGACATTAAGAACATTGGGGATTGGTTATCAACCAACAATTGTAAGACTCTTTGGGATATCTCCCTCTGGAACAGTGACCCCTATCTCTCCTGGCACAATTGGAACTTAGGGCATTATCCGGAGGAGCTACATGAAGAAGCTACGACTCTGCTAGAGTACCTCCATGGGAAAGCCCCAGTAGGGGCCAACTACAGAGACAAATGAGGATGGGGATCCCCCACAAGGAACTATTCAGCTGTAGCAGGTTACAAGGCGGTCTTAAACTCTCCCTGGGTCCCTCCAAATCCTGGCCGGTGGAAAGCACTCTGGAACTTCCCCTCTCTCCCAAAAGTGGACCATTTCGCTTGGGCCTTAACCCATAACAGCATTCTCACCTTCAGTATTCTCAGAAAGAGGGGCTGGGAGGGCCCCTCTCGATGTCCCTTATGTAAAGCCAATGAAGAAACCCCCGAGCACCTACTTTTTGAGTGTGACTACTCTAGAGAAGTTTGGAGTCATCTTCTGGGTGCTTCCCTGCCTCGTCTTCCCTCCTCGTCCTCTGATTTTTTACACATCTGGCAGTCTCTGTCCCCTTTTAATCTTTACAAAAAACACCTCCTAAAAACAGTGTGGATGTGGGTTCCAAAATTCGCCTGCTGGAAAATTTGGTTAGAAAGAAATAACAGGATTTTCAATGAAGCTTGTAGACTGCCTTCCTAGGTAGCCATCCAAGCTAGAACGCTGCTATCAGAAGCCCTAAACGGAAAGGCCAATCTAAGGAACTCTGTCCCTCTCCCAGGGGAGGAAGAAAATTGGATCAAGAAGTTCAACCCAAACCATTCTGGAAACACTATTACCCCTTTAACCCAGATCAGGAGTTGGGAAATAAGGCTGGAGGAGCAGGATTTTCTTCTTTGGAGGTCGTCTCTCACTGAATGGAGCCTCTTCTTCGACGGGGCCTCGAAAGGCAATCTGGGTTAGGCAGGAGGTGGGGGAACCATCCTCGACCCTTCAGGCATCACTCACACGGTGTACTCTTGGGGGCTAGGCCATGCTACCAATAATCAAGCGGAGTTTCTCGCGCTGTGGCAAGGTCTCGTCCAGGCCTTAAAACTGGGAATCGAATCAATTAGAATCTTCGGTGACTCCAAGTAGGTCTTGGAAACTCTCATTTTAAAAAAAACGCCTAAGGATTGCTCCTTAGCCCAGCTGTACAGGAAATCCACCATCCTTCTCAGTCAATTCAAGGAATCTCATATCCACCACGTGCTCAGAAATTTAAATGGTCAAGCGGATGTTCAAGCAAATATCGGCTCCCTTCTGTGCAAAGGACAATTAAAGGTAAATGAAGAGACGTCCTCTCACGCCATCCCTTAAACCCTCCGGTTCCCGAGCTCTGTTTTACCACGTGATCTTCATGAAGTACCAGCAGATCCCTTACTTCGCCATCATGCCGCCGGACGGGTTTACCTCAGGCCTGAGATCGCAATCTGGCTCGGGTTGGGCGAACCCTCGGGGAAGAGACCCGTTTCTCCTTTTTAAGAGGCAGCCCGTTCATCCAGTTCCCATCTTTTCTGGTTACCCGTTCCCCTTCGGCCTCCTTCTGCCCCGAATCTTCAGCGCGATGGACAAAAAGGCCTCTGCGTCCAAGCCGAGCCTCTCCCCTCAGGAACGAATCGAGCTCCTCAGGACAGAGCTGGAGAGCATCAAAGCCACTACAACAAAGCACGAATGGGAAACGCTGGCAATCGAGATGCAGGACATTAAAGATGACCTATCGGACGAACTCCAAGCTGGTCTGAAAGATGCTGCTAATTTGCTGGGTGATCTTGGGAAACGGCTCGTTGCGCTGGAACGAAAGGTGGAAGGGCTCACCTCTGCACTTGGCAAGATCTCGGATGCCACGACTGAAGTCTCCTCCAAGACTGACCACTAACCATGCAAAGGATGCCAGGCTGCAAGTCACAGGATCGAATGGGGTTTCAAAGCCTGTTTGTTAGTCAAGTTTTAGTAGAGGTAGCCTTTCGGCATGTATTGTTTCAAGACTGTATCAAGAATTTTAGAGGTCCAGGTAATAGTATCAGGAATGTAAGGTGCAATAGTAAGAATATGCACCCTGAGCAATAGCTCATTTTTGAATCTGTAAGGGTTGGCAGCCCCCTCTGCCTCTTCTATAATAAACAAACCCCATAACCGATTCTGTTAAAAAAAAATAAAAAAATACCTTATTAGACACCGAGGGTTTTTCATACAGTTTAGCCAATGCACCCATCAACTCCTTCATTGTTTTTTCTTTCGAAAGATTAAAAGCCACCGATGCTTCCAAGCTCATTTGTATCGTTCCTAGTGCCTTTCTGTCAAGAACCTCCCATTGTTCATCCTTCATGGTCATTGGCTTCTTTGTTATTCCACCCAATGGTAGGAACATATCCTTTTGGCCATTAAATTTCTTGACCCTAAACTTTCCATCTTCCGCCATTGTTCCCACTCGAACCAAGAACCCTCTTTTCCTGTGATTTACCTTTCTCTCTGATACCAGTTGTTAGAAAAACAGGATCGCAGAGAAATAAAATAAAACAAATATGGAAATAAAACAAAGAAGATCCACAATACAATAGAGACACAGATATACCTGGTTCACCCAGTGTGGGCTACGTCCACCAAAGAAATTTCCAGGTCCTTCCTTTTTATTATCTGGCATATGAAGGGATACAACCTACAACACAGCCGTTGTTACTTCCTCTTCTTTCTCTCACAATATCCTCTCTCAGAATACAATATTCACAATGATACACAACCACAATACATTTCCCTCATAAAAGAGGGTTGCAATCTAGGACAAAAAACCCTAACATAACTTCTATCGTCAGTTCTGCAACCTTATAATGAATGGTCCATATTTACTATGAAATTATAATATACATTTACAAGGCAATTTTTTCCTTCGGGGGATTTTCCCCTGGACCTCGTAGGGGGGGGGAATCCCCCCCTGGAATACCCCCACATGGAGGGGTGTAAAGTCTTCATGGGGTATAAACATGACTAAAAAAAAATACCTATGAAACAAGAAGATAATCAGGCTCCACAACCAACAATTAACTCACTTCACTTATTCAGTGACTTTCCATAATTAGAAATTTTCCCTCAGTTAGGACTTCAGTTCCATTCCTAGAATTTAGTCTTATTCTAGGAGATATTTTCTATTATGGAATGCATATTGACTTCAAGTAGATTTCTCACTAATTTCACACCTATATTTTTTACCTTTTTCTTATTATTAACAACTTTTGACTTTAGTTAATTGTTGCTATTGGGAGAAGTTACTTTTTTACTTGAGCATGCACATGGAAATGCCAACCTAGGGCACACTACTCATGTGGAGAGTCCTATATATTGTACTCATTATCAAACATTAATACATTATGATTAGAGTTGGTTTCTTAGTCTCTTATGTGTGAAGATTGATTCTATTGTTCTCTCTCCTCCCTCTCTCTTTTGCAATTAGCTAGTGTAGTATTTCCTTTTCACAATTAGTTCTTGGATTGTGGTTTAATACTACATGGTATCAGAGCCATTATTGTGACGGAGTATTCAATTTTATTGTAGGTTTATAGATTAGATTGGATATCCCATATATAACTATGGATCATCCATCTTCTTCAGTGATCTTGACACCATTCAACTACTTTAAGTGGAAGCCCAAGATAGAGCTTCTACTTCGAAGCAAGGGTTTGTATAGGATCACCATGGGGACTGAGGTCGAGCCTACTTTAGCCATATAGAAATCAAAATACTTCAACATAATGGATGAAGCCTATGGGATATTGTGCTTGAGCATATCTCCAAATATCCTCTTTCATGTCGATACTTGCAAGACTCCTAATGATGTTTGGACAAAGTTGAAGGATTTGCTAGGAAAGAAAGAAAACATAAGAGGTCATGAGCCGAAGAATGATCTAGATGCATTGAATCCAAGAGATTTTGAGACCCTACAGGTCTAATTTTTTAAGGTTAAAACTTTTCTTTCTCATGTTAAGGCTTGTGGAATTGATAAGAAAGATGAACAATTAATCTTTTCAATTATAACAAAACTAGGACCAGAGTATTATGTATACACTTCTTCTTTTCATACAACCAGGTTAGCTATGGGGTCTACATGGAATATGCCATCCCTAGATGATTTCATGGAGTCACTTGTCCATGAGAAAACAAATCTAATCCAAATAGGGGAACTTAAGAATTCCAAGCCCCATGTGTTAACAACTCAAGAAAGCTCAAAGAAGAATAAGCAGAAGAACAATGGTAAGAAGGACCAAGAGAACAAGAAGGAAGGTAAACAAAAGTCCATAGATGAGATTTCAAGTTCAAAGGAATCAAAAGTAAATAACGAGAATACAAAGTGTTCTTATTGTAATAGGGGGTTCCATCTTGAGAGTTCTTGCATGAAAAAGACCATAGGTCTCATGGCACAAACACTTAAGAAACATTACCTCGAGGATTGTATTCTAGATAATGCAAGGAAAAATCCATCATCAGAAAGAGGTAATGGTCATTCATTAATTTATATTTCATCTTCTCCTAATCCTGGGGTGATTGATTCAGGGGAAAACATCCACATGGCCTCATCGGGTATAATTTTTTCATACTTGGTGACTTGTTTTTGACCACCGATACGCATGGGAGATGATTCTCCTGCAAATGTGTGTGGTAGTGGTAGAGTTGATCTAGACCATGGATTCTTTCAAGATGTACTTAATGTTCCAAACATTTCAGTGAATCTTCTCTCAATCTATCAAATAACTCATTCATTTTTAGGGAAGAAGGTGGAGTTCGATCCAGACTCAGTTATTATTTTCGACTTGTCAGATGGTTCAAAAATTGTTGTTCGTGAGGTTAATCACCATTCTAGGTTGAATACCTTCTCTCACTTCACTCATAAATATGATTATGTATCTCTTCTAACACATGCTAATGTATAGTCCAGGTTGTGGCATGAGAGGTTTGGACATCTGAATTTTAAATATTTAGATCAACTTAGTAAGGGTGGAATTGTAGATGGATTACCCCACATTTAATACACAGATGGATTTTTCCATCGATGTATACTAGGAAAACATCCTAAGGAAAATTTCAATACAGGTAAAGCATGGACGGAATCATCACTTCTAAGGTTGGTTCACATTGACATTACAGGTCCTTTCCCACTCCCATTGATCAGTAAATCTAAGTATGTTCTGACTTTCATTGACGATTTTTCAAGATTTACATGGGTCTACTTTCTCAAATTAGAATATGAGGTCTTTGAGTGTCTTAAATATTTCAAGCATCTAGATGAGAACCAAACAGGGAAGAGGATTAAGAAGCTTCACATAGACAATGGAGGAGAGTATGTGAATAAGTATTTTGAGCATCTTTGTTCAGAATCATGTATAGATTTGCAACACATTATCCCATATACTCCACAGCAAAATGAGGTAGCAGAGAGAAAGAACAAGACATTGAAAGAGATGGCCAACTACATGTTGCAGGCTAGAGCACTACCTCCAAATTATGGGTTGAAGCTATCAACTATGCATCCTACATTCATAATGTATTTCCTCATAAATCAGTCAAGGGATTCACTCCACATGAGGCTTGGAGAGGGGAAGAAACTGGAAGTCGCTCACTTCAGAATTTTCGATTCACGTGCATGGGATAAGATCCCTTTCGATTGGAGGAAAGCTATGGAATATCAGAGTAAGGAGTGTATTTTTTTTGGATATCCAGAGGGATTGAAGGGATATAGGTTATTATATAATACTTCATATACACTATTCATTCAAAGGATTGTTAAGTTTGAAGAGGGTCCTTCACAAGTACTTATGAAGCAGTCCACACCTCCATCTCAACGACCACTAGTTGTGGAACTTTATGAGACTCCTTCCGATCATATTTTTGATTAGATCTCTGAATATGATATATATGATATTTCTTATCAGTAGCAAGAATTTTCAGTTCCATATCATTGACCATGATGGGAATAACAGACTCTTCATGCAACAAGTGATCTAGTGGGTGATCTTGCCGATCCATGGGGAACCAAATCTCAGTTTGTGGAGCCTTCACAAAATTTTACTACCATGGAGAAATTGATCCATACTTATTTTTATATGTTACTTGTATCAAATCCTCAGTCTTATGCAGAGGATAAAGGAAACCCCCATTGGGAGGAATCTATGAAAGAGGAGTATAATTCCGTAATAGAGAACAACACATGGGAGTTGGTTCCTCCACCTTCCAACAAGACAATTGTTAGATGTAAGTGGATTTTCAATACAAAGAGGGATTATTATGGATACATTACAAATTATAAGTCTCAGTTAGTAGCTAAAGGTTTCTCATAGGTACAAGGAATTGACTATGAGGAGAATTTTTCATCGGTTGCCAAGATTGATTCCATTCGGTTAGCTTTAACTATTGCAGTAGCTAGAAAGTTGGAGGTACACCATATGGATGTGAATAATGAATTATTATATGGATATATTAATGAGGAGATATGTATGGATAATCCAAATGGATATGTTCAACATCTGTCATTAGTTTGTAGGTTGAGGAAGTCATTGTACAGACTTAAACAAGCACCTCGGGCATGGTATGCTGAAATGGACTCTTATCTTCTCTCTAGAGGTTTTCTTAGGTGTATATCATATACTAATGTGAATATGATGAGGAACACATATTAGATTCTACTGATAGTTCTATATTTATATGATTTACTCATCACAGGAAGCTTAGCCTCCTCCATCGCTGCAGTGAAGATCACTTAGCATGACAAATATGGGACATTACTTTCTTGGTATTGAAATCAACCAGAATGATTCAAGAATCAAGATTTCTCAGTTCAAGTATTCCATATATCTACTTGATAGGTTTTATATGATATATTGCAAGCCAACTCCAACACCCTTTTAGTCATGGGTTAGACTATATGATGTCGTTGCATCACCTTTGGTTGATTGTATTAGATATCGAGTGTTGGTGGGGAGTATTCTCTACCTTACACACTCTCGATCGGAAATATCTTATGTAGTTGGATCATTTTTCAGGTACATGCAAGAGCCTCATGAGATTCACTGGAAGGAAACAAAGAGGATTCTCAGATATGTCAAGGGGACTACCAGTTTTGGTATACACTATGAAGCAAGATCTTCCTTGGATCTTGTTGGTTACACAGACTTATATTGGCCAGGAGATAGCACTAATTGCAAGTCCACTTTAGGATATGTCCTCTACCTTGGATCAGGACCTATATGTTGTTCAAGTAAGAAGCAATCAACAATTTCTTTATCATCGACAGAGGCAAGGTACAGGGGTGCAGTGAACGTTATTACTCAGGCTATTTGGTTGCAACACTTTCTTACAGAGTTGGGAGTTCGTTTTGATTGTCTGACAATTATTTGGTGTGATAGTCAAAGTACTCTCAATTTATGTAGAGACCTAGTTCAGAGGCAGCAAAACAAGCACATTGAGGTTCATATGCACTTTATTCAAGGACAGATTCTGGATGGAGTCATTGATATGCATTTCTTTCCATCTTCAGAGTAGGTGATAAACATATTCACTAAGCCTTTCACCGAACATAAGTTTGTATCATTGAGGTAAATTATAGGAGTGAGGGATACATCAGCTTAGAAGCTGAACATGTTAGCATTATTTTCTTGTTAGCAACATATTTTGAGGGGGGTGGGGTTTATTCCCATGGGTTTTCCCTCTTTAACTCACTTTTGTTCAGTTGTTATGCATATATAGTTGTACATGAGTAACTAACATGGATTTATATTTTTGGGACTCATCATTGTGCACACCCTAGTTGTGTTTTAGGGGGGGTGTTGGGGTATATGCTCAACTACATACTTAGTGACATACTCATTTTTTGCCTTTTTCCTACTATTTAGGAAGACTATTATTTATAGGCGGTGGATTCCTATATGTAATGCCATGGGAAAATGCCATGGGTTTCCAAACCCATGGGCTCATAAACCACCATTAGGTAAATTCCTATTTTTTAGCTACCATTAGGTCAATTCCTATTTGTAGCCACCATTAGGAAAATTCCAATTTTTTAGGAGATAATTCATATTTCCTTAATTTTAGGAGATATTTCTTATTTCATGGCTATAGAGCGCACTTTGGTAATGATATTATCCTCCTAGGGAAGTGAACATTACCCATCTAATACTTGGAGTTAACTCACTTCACTTATTTAATGACTTTTCATAATTAGTAAATTCTCACTCAATTAGGACTTTAGTTCCATTCTTGGACTCTAGTCTTATTCTAGGAGATTTTTTCTATTATGGAATGCATGTTGAATTCATGTAGAGTTCTCACTAAGTTCGCACCTATATTTTTGACCTTTTATTATTATTAGCAACTTTGACTTTAGTTAATTGTTGCTATTGGGAGAAGTTACTTTTTTACTCGATCATGCACACATACATATCAACCTAGTACACATTACTCCTCACGTGGAGAATCCTATATATTGTACTCATTATCAAGGATTAATACATTGTGATTAGAGTTGGTTTCTTAGTCTCTTATGTGTCAATATTGATTCTATTTTTCTCTCTCCTCTCTCTCTTTTTCAATTATCCAGTGTAGTATTTCCTTCTCACAATTAGGTCTTGGATTGTGGTTTAATCCTACAGAGAAAAGGTTGTATCTTGTCCAAAATGTCTTGACATTCCTCCACTGTGTTTTTCTTTGATCAAATTCTCCCTCATTGAACACCTTGGTATGCACAATTTATTGTTCTTGAACAACGGTCTTTCTTGTATCATATAGTCCAACCATTGACTTATGTTACTAGCAATAGGATTTTCAAAAGATGCATAGGAATCCTTTAAATATGCATCATCTTGATACATTTATTTTAAACCATCAAATCCTAAAGTGTTGACTTGAAATTCTTGAAAAATGAAATTAATTTTACTCAAAGCATCAACAACCTTATTAGTCTTACCACTTGTGTGTTTAATTACAAATGTAAAATTCTGTAGAAATTCAACCCACTTGGTATGTCTTTGATTCAATTTTGGTTGGCTACTTATAAATTGTAATACATGATTGTCACTATACAAAACAAATTCATTGGGCATGAAGTAATGCCTCCACCTCTTAATTTCTTGAATAATTGCATAAAATTCCTTGTCATAAGAGGAATACTTATGTTTTGCTTCATTTAATTTCTCACTAACATATGCAATTGGTATTTGATCCTGAATCAAGACAACTCCTATTGTAGTCCCACTAGAATTAGTATCAACTTGAAAGAATTTATCAAGGCTTGGCAAAGCTAACACATGCTTTTCAATAATCTTTTTCTTCAATAGTTTAAAATTTCTATTAGTTTCTTCAGTCCACTTGAATCATTGTTTTCTTTCTTTGATAGTTTCTACAATAGGTGCACATATATTACTAAAACTTCTAATGAAATTTCTATAAAAACTTTCAAGTCCATGGAAAATTCTTACCTCAAATTCATTTCTTGGGGTTGGCCAATTCACAATTGCTTGAACCTTTTCTGGGTCCATCTTCAAACCTTCTTCAAATACTACAAACCCCAAATATATCATCTCCCTCTTCATAAAACTGTATCTCCTCAAATTTATCACCAATTTTTCCTCTTGGGTACTCAAAACCATCTTGAGATGCCTTAAATTTTCCTCTTTTGTTTGACTATAGATCAAGATGTCATATAGATAGACTATCACAAAATTTCCAATAAATTCCTTTAATACCTCATTCATTAACCTCATAAATGTACTAGGAGCATTTGTGATCCCAAAAGGAATCACCAACCATTTACATAGTCCATTATTAGTCTTGAAATCAATTTTCCATTCATCTCCTTCTCTAATTCTAATTTGGTGATATACTCACTTTAAATCAATCTTTGAAAAATATTTTGAACCACTCAAACAATCTATCAAATCATCTATGCAAGGAAAATGAAATTTGTACCTTATGGTAATTTTGTTGATTTCTTTGGAGTCAGTGCACATGTGCCATCCTCCATCCTTCTTTGGGATGAGTATTGTTAATGGTGAAACACATGGACTCAAACTCTCCTTCACCAATCCTTTATCTAACATCTCTTGTACCTTCCTTTTAATCTCTTCATTCTCTTGTGGGGTCATTCTATAGGATGCTTTATTAGGAAAACTTGTTTTAGGGATTAAATCAATGTGATGGATAATACTTCTCATATGAGGTAAAGTATTTGGTAAGTCATCCACTATAATATAAAAAAATCCATCAAGCATAACTTTAACTTTTGTAGGTAAATCATCCATATTTGTATTAGTGATTATTACCTTTGGCTTACCAATTAAGGAAAAATGCATCTCTTCTTCTTTCTTTACTCCCTACAACAAATGCTTCCCACTTAGCAACAATACACTTGGAACAATTTCTTCCTTAGTTGTCTCATCCTTCAAAGGTAACAACACATGTTGTTCCCATTATTTTCGAGAGATTAAGTGTTCCTTCTACCATCATGGATGGCTTTTCTATCATACATCCATGACATTCCCAACAAAATATGGCATATGGCCATGGGAATTATATTACATAACACCTCATCCTTGTAGCTACCAATATGGAATTCCAATTTACACTGTTCATTCACCAAAATTTGATGTCTCTTCTGCAACTAGGACACTTTGTATGAAGTTGGATGTACTAGACTTTGCAGTTCCAATTTCTCTACCATCTATGTGGAAACCAAATTGTTTGTGCTACCACTATCAATGACAATTTTACAACACTTATCTCTTGACTTACATACAGTCCTGAACAAACTTTTCCTTTGAGCTGGTTCATGAACCTTCTTTTCTTCCTTAACCAAAACTCTCTTTAACAACAATGGTTCCCCTACCTTTGGAGTTTCTTCTTTTTCTACTGCATTCACATCTTCTTCCTTTGTTTCTACAACATGTGCATTCCTCTTATTTGATTCCTTTTTCTTTGGACAGTCCCATGACATGTGTCATATTTTACCACATGTATAACATCTCATTTATCTGCCTCTTCCTCGTCCTCTTGAGAAAAATATTCTTCCTCTCGATTCTCCTCCTTTTGGTGACTGGTTGCTTGAAATTCCTTCCTCTTATTTTGAAGGTTGAAATATTCCTCTGTTGGATTTTCCTTTTCCTCTTGCTGGACTCCCTCCTTTGTTTCCCTAGCTCTTCTTTTTGGCCAACTTCTCTTCTTCCTTCAAAGTTGTTTGATATGCATATTCAACAATTCTCAGGGACAAAAGGATGATTTCATATTGAATTTCATACCTCAAACCATTCATGTTTCTCGTAACCTTCTCAACATCTTCCTCAATGTGACTAGCTATAATGTTCAACCTTTATAATTCCTCTATGTATTCTTTTACTGTCATAGTTTTCTATCTAAGGTTTTGCAATTGTATACAAAAATTCAATTGATAATCCTTAGGCATGAACTTTCCTTGAAATTGGCCACCATTCTGTCCCAACTCCTGAATTTTCTCCTTTTGTCTACCTGCAACTCATCCCACCATAGATTTCTTATAAAAATGGGTGTGCTCATTTCACCATAGACAATATAGAAATATTTTCACCCAATTATAGGCACAAAGGCCAGTCCCGAGCACCTTAAACTTGAATGACAAAATAATTCTTGTAGTAGACCAATAGCCAACCAAGGCTAGCACACAAAGAAAGGATAACCAAAGACCAAGCATAAATTCCAAACCAATAACCCAATACAAAGTCACTACTGCAACAATTGGAGTTCTCCTTCACTCATGCACACTTCTTGTACTTAGGCAGTCATGAGTGAGTGAGTGATAAATGAGATATAGCTCCCTTTATTTATACTGCTCCATCTTAACTAACTGATCTGACTTCTATTCCTGGGCGATAGTAACTCAATATTAATTTATTCTATTAAGATGACTTGTCTTCTAGGGTTACTATCCAAATCTTTAGGGTTTCTCTTACTTCCCGAAATATTCTAGTCTCATCAAAGTTTACATGTGGAAGTTAATACCTCTCACAATTACCATAATATCAACATTCCCTCCTAGCTAGGGAGGTTTTAAAGGAAATAGTCTTGATCACAAACAAACCATTCAATCGGTAGCATCATCATAGCCACACAGGCTATCTCATGATCAAATCACAAGCACCATCATCACTATCCAACTAGATAGTCTCCAGGGAAAACAGAATAATTCCATCCAATAGAACACAATTGTGTCTATACATAGTAGTATTCAACTACTATCTAGTGGTACACAACCACTCCTAGTAGCACACTGTTACTAACTAGTGACACACAGTCACTACCAGTGGATCACATACACCATAGTAGCATACAAATATTGTCCAGAGACTTACAATCTCTACAATAATCATATCATCTGATATCAACAATATCATGATACAAACTGAGTCATCTGGGCCATTCTTCCACTCACATATTTGATATATGGAAGATCATCCACCCTCAGAAAGTAACACAATAGCCATGGGATATCTGGACCATTCTTCCCAAGCATAGAAGAATTTTTTTCCTTGATTTCTGATCCTGGACCATTCACCTAACTGGGCCATTCCTTCGTCACTAATCATAGTGAAACCTAGAGAGAATGAGTCTAACCTATGGAGTGCATGTACATGATTGATGAACTTGGACCATTCCTCTGGCACTAATCATAGTGCAACATGGATAGAATGAGTCTAACCTAGGGAATGACTGTCTGGACCATTTCCTAAGAAAATGACTGTCCTGCACCAACCTCCAAAACAAACCATTCTTCGAAACTGCTCACAACTGTGAACTTCAAAAGAATGATTGCCCAACGAGGTGGACCATTCGACTTGACCATTACTCAGAGTGACTGCCAATAAGAATGATTGTCTTATACAATTCCCCCACACTGGCCACAAGGGGAATCGTTGTCTATGGCACATCAACAATCTATCAGACCATTTTCATTATGAAAATGATTGTCTGATATGGACCATTTTCTGGACTAGAAAATGACTTCCCGTCAGAAATCTCGAACCACTTTCCGAACTGGAAAGGAACTGCCTAACCTAGACAATTTTCCAAACTAGAAAATGAATTTCCATGAATCAATAACATATTAGTGCTCCTTCGCAACCCAATGATCCATATATTCCCTCAACTAAGGGAGTTATATTAATGAGTCCCATTTTGTCCCTTAAGTATGCAAACTTTATCCTGGACAAAGGCTTTGCCAAAATATCTGCTACCTATTCATCTGTTGAGATATATTGGAGTTTCACTTATCCTTCTTGGAATATATCACGAATAAAGCAGTATTTGATATCAATATGTTTTGACCAATAAGGAAACACTGGGTGTTCTGATAGCCTCATACAACTTTGATTGTCACAATATATTACGGTCAAATCTAGCACCTGATCCAATAATCCAGAAATCAGATTCCTCATCCATATTTCTTTGGTACATGCCTCACATGCTACAATATATTCTGCTTCTTCTATGCTGAGTGTGACAAACTTATGTTTCCTACTGGCCCATGATATCATAAAAAAGCTTAAAATGAAACACATCCCTGAAGTACTCCTTTTGTCTTCTGCACTCCTTGCCCAATCTGAATATGTGAATCCATGAAGTTGTATATCACTGTATGAGTTGTATCTTAAATCATAGTTTAACACCCCATGAATATATCTTAGAACATGCTTTGCAGTTATCCAGTGCTCTTGTATGGGTTCCACCTAGAACTGGCTTAAAGTGATTACAACAAGGAAAATATCTGGTCGAGTATTCACTAGATACATCAACAACCCAATCAATTGATGATATAGGGACGGGTCTACTGGATCACAATCTGATCCTCTTACTTTTCTTATATCTGTGGTCATAGGAGTGGCCATGGATTTTCAATCCATCATTCCAAATTTTTGAAGAATCTTTACCAGGGATGATTTTAAGGATGGAAATTTATTTTAAAATGTAGAAACCTTGGAAAATCTTACTAATCCTTCATATTCCAACTATAAAATGTTTGGTGATATTTTTGTAAAAATATTCAAATTTCTAAGGATTTTATATAGTTTGTATAATTTTTGGCGGTTTTTAAGATAAAATAATTTTATCCCTTAGAATTTGGGTGAATCGTTTTTAGAATACCGAATTTGTTTTTGGGAAAAACCATGGAAAACTATCCCATGAGCGAAATTTAGCCCCTAAAATCATCCATGATCTTCACTTCATTCTTTCCTTGTCCAAGGAAGATTTCACCATGCTTTTGCCATACTTCTAGTCCCAAGTAATAGTACATGAGACCAAGATCTTTCATATCGAACTCAAAAGCTAATTCCTTCTTACATTGGGTGATGAAAGACTTTGCACCTGTCAAGAATAAAATGTCGACATACAACAGTATAATCACAGGTGAATTGCTCACAACCTTGCAGTAGATTTTTGGATCTGCATGACTCTTACATAAACCAAGTCTTATTAAGTAACTGTAAATTCTAGCATATCAAGCTCTTGGAGCTTGCTTGAGTCCATACATGGCTTTATTTAATATGAAAACATGAGTGTCTCTGGGATGCACCTCAAAACCTTGAGGTTGTTCAATGTATACTTCTTCTTCAATTGATCCATTGAGAAAGATAACAACACATGTTTGTTCCCATTATTTTCGAGAGAATAAGTGTTCCTTCTACCATCATGGATGGATTTTCTTTCATACATCCATGAACTTCCCAACAAAATATGGCAGATGGACATGGGCATTATATCACATAACACCTCATCCTTGTAGATACTAATATGGAATTCCAATTTACACTGTTCATTCACCAAAATTTGATGTCCCTTCTGCAACCATGACACTTTGTATGAAGTTGGATGTACTAGCCTTTGTAGTCCCAATTTCTCTACCATCTATGTGGAAACCAATTTTTTTGTGCTACCACTATCAATGACAATTTTACAACACTTATCTCTTGACTTACATACAGTTCTGAACAAACTTTTCCTTTGAGCTGGTTCGAACCATCTTTTCTTCCTTAACCAAAAATTTCTTCAACAACAATGATTCCCCTACCTTTGGAGTTTCTTCTTTTGCTACTGCATTCACATCTTCTTCCTTTCTTTCTAAAACATGTGAATTCCTCTTATTTGATTCCTTTTTCTCTGGATAGTCCCATGACATGTGTCATATTTTACCACATGTATAACATCTCATTTATCTGCCTCTTCCTCATCCTCTTGAGAAAAATATTCTTTCTCTTGATTCTCCTCCTTTTGGTGACTGGTTGATTGAACTTCCTTCCTCTTATTTTGAAGGTTGAAATATTCCTTTGTTGTATTTTCCTTTTCCTCTTGCTAGACTCATTCCTCTGTTTCTCTGGCTCTGCTTTCTGGCCAACTTCTCTTCTTCCTTCAAAGTTGTTTGGTATGCATCTTCAACAATTCTAGTCTCATCAAAGTTTACATGTGGAGGTTAATACCTCTCGTAGCTACCATAATATCAAGACTCCCTCCTAGATATGGAGGTTTTAAAGGAAATAGCCTTGAGCACAAACAAACCATTCAATCAGTAGCATCATCATAACCACATAGGCTATCTCATGATCAAATCACAAGCACCATCATCACTATCCAACTAGATAGTCTCTAGGGAAATCAGAATAATTCCATGCAATAGAACACAATTGTGTCTATACATAGTAGTATTCAACTACTATCTAGTGGTACACAACCACTCCTAATAGTATACTTCTACTAACTAGTAACACATAGTCACTACCAGTGGATCACATCCACCATAGTAGCATACAAATATTGTCCAGAGACATACAATATCTACAATAATCATATCATATGATATCAACAATATCATGATACAAACCAAGTCATCTGGGCCATTCTTCCACTCACATATGTGATATATGGAAGAGCATCTACCCTCAGAAGGTAATACATTAGCCATGGGCTACCTGGACTATTCTTCCCAAGCATATAAGAATAATTGTCCTTGATTTCTGAGCCTGGACCATTCACCTAACTGGGCCATTCCTCCATCACTAATCATAGTGCAACCTGGAGAGAATGAGTCTGACCTAGGGAATGCAAGTACATGATTGATGAACTTGGACCATTCACCTAATTGTACCTTTCCTATGGAACTAATCATAGTGAAACATGGAGAGAATGAGTCTACCCTAGGGAATGATTGTTCGGACCATTTCCTAAGAAAATGACTGTCCTGCACCAACCTCCAAAACAAACCATTCTTTGAAACTGCTCACAACTATGAACTTCAAAAGAATGATTCCTTGACAAGGTGGACCATTTGAATTGACCACTACTCAGAGTGAATGCCAAGAAGAATGATTGTCCTAGACCATTCCCCCACACTGGCCACAAGGGGAATCGTTGTCTATGGTACATCAACAATCTATCAGACCATTTTCATTATGAAAATTATTTTCTGATATGGACCATTTTCCGAACTGGAAAATGACTGTCCGTCAGAAATCACGAACCACTTTTCGGACTAGAAAGGAACTGCCCAGCCTGGACCATTTTCCAAAGTAGAAAATGACTATCCATGAATAAATAACATATTAGTGCTCCCTCCCAACCCGGGGAGCCATATATTCCCTTTCAACTAAGGGAGTTATCTTCATGAGCCCCATCTTGTCCCTTAAGTATGAAAACTTTATCCTGGACAAAGGCTTTGTCAAAATATCTACTACCTACTCATTTGTTGAGATATACTAGAGTTTCACTTTTCCTTCCTGGAATTTATCACGAATAAAGTAGTATTTGATATCAATATGTTTCGAATGGTCATGAAACACTGGGTGTTCTGATAGCCTCATACAACTTTGATTGTCACAATACATTATAGTTGAATCTAGTACCTAATCCAATAATCTAGAAATCAGCTTCCTCATCCATATTGCTTCAATACATGCCTCACATGCTACAATATATTCTGCTTCTGCTATGGTGAGTGTGACAGAATTATGTTTCCTACTGGCCCATGATATCATAACAAAGCTTGAACTGAAACACATCCCTGAAGTACTCCTTTTGTCTTCTGCACTCCCTGCCCAATCTGAATATGTGAATCCATGAAGTTGTATATCACTGGATGAGGTGTATCTTAAATCATAGTTTAACTCCCCATGAATATATCTTAGAACATGCTTTGCAATTATCTAGTGCTCATGTATGGGTTCCACCTAGAACTGGCTTAAAGTGTTTACAACAAATAAAATATCTAGTCGAGTATTCACTAGATACATCAACAACCCAAGCAATTGGTGATATAGGGACGGGTCTACTGGATCACAATTTGATCCTCTTACTTTTCTTATATCTGTGGTCATAGGAGTGGCCATGGATTTGAAATCCATCATTCCAAATTTCTGAAGAATCTTCACTAGGGATGATTTTAAGGATGGAAATTTATTTTAAAATGTAGAAACCTTGGAAAATATTACTAATCCTTCATATGCCAACTATAAAATGTTTGGCGATGTTTTTGTAAAAATATTCAAATTTCTAAGGATTTTATATATTCTGTATAAAATTTTGGCTATTTTTAAGGTAAAATAATTTTATCCTTTAGAATTTGGGCAAATCATTTTTAGAATAACGAATCTGTTTTTGGGAAAAACCATGGAAAACTAGCCCATGAGCAAAATTTAGCCCCTAAAATCATCCCTCTTCATTGCATACTTTCCTTGTCCAATGAAGATTTCACCACGCTTTTTCCATACTTCTAGTCCCAAGTAATAGTACATGAGACCAATATCTTTCATATCGAACTCAAAAGCTAATTCCTTTGTACACTGGGTGATGAGAGACTTTGCACCTGTCAAGAATAAATCGTCGACATACACCAATAGAATCACAGGTGCATTGTTCACAACCTTGTAGTAGAGTTTTGGATCTGCATGACTCTTACATAAACCAAGCCTTATTAAGTAACTGTCAATTATGTCATACCAAGCTCTTGGAGCTTGCTTGAGTCCATATAGGGATTTCTTTAATATTCCAACATGAGTGTCTCTGGGATGCATCTCAAAACCTTGAGGTTTCTCAATGTATACTTCTTCTTCAATTGCTCCATTGAGAAAGGTTGTCTTTACATCCATCTGATGTAAAATCCATCCCATGAAAGCATCAAGAGACATAATGGCTCTAATAGAAGTATATATGGAAATATGAGAAAATGTTTCATCAGAATATTCTCCCTCCTTCTGGGAGAACCCTCTAGCCACAAACTTTGCATTGTATTTGTCTATGCTTCCATCTACTGCATGTTTGATCTTGTAGACCCATTTTGAAGTTACCACTGATTTTTCCTTGGGTCTAGGCACAATTTCCCATATGTCATTTTTCATGATGAACTAGTATTTTTCTATCATGACTTATTTCCATTGTTTCTTTTGAACTGCTTCTTCAAATGTGGTGGGTTCTTCATTTATAAGTTTTGTCATACATGCTACATAACTGGAGAATATTTTTGGCTTCTTGCTTTCTCTGAAAGTTCCACTTGGAGCTTTGAGTCTTTTTTCTTCTTATAGAGTATCTTCAAGCCAAGATGTACGTTTTCTAGTTTTGGGTACAATTACTGATTCAATAGGTTCACATGGTTTCATCGGATGATCAAGTTGTTCTGGTTCTTCATTCAGACTTTCTGGAAGACATGTGATTTCTTCTTTAGGCTCTTCATGTTATTATTCCATGGATTCTTCTATAGATTTCTTGAAATCCATCTTCTCATTGAAGGTTACATCTCTGCTGACTTCAATATTATGTTGTTCTAGAATATAGATTTTGTAGGCTTTGGAGGATTCACTATATCCAACAAATATGCCCTTCTTTCCTGAGGGTTCTAGTTTCTTCCTTTTATCCTTGGGGATATGAATGTAAACATGGCACCTAAATATTCTTAAGTTTTCCACATTAGGTTTCTTTCCTGAGAAGGCTTCTTCTAGATTCATATCCTTCAATATGCAGTGATGAATTCTATTCTGAACATATATTTAAGTCACGGTTTCTTCTCCCCATAAATACATGGATAAACCTTGATCATTCATTAGTGCCTTCATGGTTTCTTCAATGGATCTATTCTTCCTTTCTTCTACACCATTTTTTTGAGGATTATGAGGAATGATTAGCTCCCTCCTAATCCCTGTTGATTTGAAAAAGGAAAAAAATTCCTTGGATTTACATTCTCCTCCATTATCTATTCTCAAAGTCTTGATTTTCTTGCTTGTGAGGTTTTCTATTTTTGCTTTGAATTATTGAAATGTGTTGAAAAATTCACCCTTTGTCTTCAAGATATATAACCAAGTCTTTCTTGAGTAATCATCTATGAAGGGTACATAATAAAGAGAACCTCCTAGAGATTTGACTAGCATCAGACCACAAACATATGAATGTATTAGATCTAGGATTTCCTTAGATCTATTATCACTACCTGAAAATGGCTTCTTAACATTTTTACCAAGTACATCCTCTGCAAATTCCTTCATGTGTAGATTGTATTTCTAGTATTCCTTCAACCATTTTTTTGAGGAAAGGTAATGCTTGATAGTTAAGATGAGAATACCTTCTATGCAAAAGTTCAATGGGATTGACTTCATCGTGTACACAAGATTCATCATTACGCTCTAGTAGTATGTATAATATTCCTTCACAAGCTCCAATAACTATAACATTCTCTATGTTAGAGTCTCTAGACCAAGATAGTACTTCACCATCTACAAAGGCTATTATATTTCCTTTGTCTTCTAAGAAAGATTTAGATACAAGATTCTTTTCTAAGCCAAGTACATATAAGACATTACTCAAATGAAAATTGTTACCTAATTCCAATTTGATGGAGGCTTTACCAATTCCTTTGACTGGATAGGTGTTCTTGTCTCCAAGTTCTACTTTGTGAGATTTCTTCTTTTCATTCAGATTGGAGAGTCCGACCTGGTTTCCTGTCATATGTCTAGAAGATCCACTGTCAATTATCCACATGTCATGTTCAAGAGTTCTTGTAAGAGCTAAATAATTTAGATGATTTTCCTTTTCATTCCTAATTTTTGTTGATTGATAGTTGGTCAAACCTTGACTTTGATTGGTCAAACATTGACTTTGACTGATCAAACGTTGAATTTGACCCAAATTTTCAACCTTAACATTTTTTCCTTCTAAGAGTGCCAATAGGTGCATTGGACTAAGGCGCACTAGAATATCCTCTCTTTGAGTAAAGTGTTCTATCATAAGTTGTTGGGAAAGAGGTTTAAGGGTTTGCAGTTGCACCTGTTATTAACCCTAGCGGTAGTGTTTCAATAACTGCACGTGCTAGAAACTCTAGCATAAGTTTTTCAATGAGCTTGATAGTATTATGTCTTAGCTTCCTTCCAGTAGTTATACTGACTGAAGGAGGTGTGATCGCATAACCTGTTAGAAAAATGAGTGTGCTTGTTTCACCATAGAAAATATAACAATATTGTCACCCAACCATAGGAACAAATTCCACCCTTGAGCACCTTAATCTTGACAAATTGAATAATTCTGGTAGAAGACCAATAGCCAACCAAGGATAGCGCACTAAGCAATGGTAACCAAAGACCAAGAAAAAATTCCAAACCAATAACCCAAGACAAAGTCACTACTGCAATTTTTGCATTTCTCCTTCACTCATGAACACTTCTTTTCCTTATGCAGTTGTGAGTGAGTGAGTGACAAATGAGATCTAGTTTCCTTTATTTATATTTGTCCATCTTAAATGACTGGGCCGACTTCTCTTCCTGGGGGATAATAACTCAATATTAATTTATTCTGTTAAGCTAACTTGTCTTCTAGGGTTATTATCCAAAGCTTTAGGGTTTCACTTACTTCCTGGAATATTCTACTCTTGTCAAAGGTTACATGTGGAGGCTAATACCTTCCACAACTACCATAATATAAAAAAGAGTCACATGTCCTTTTATCCTAGTCATTGCATGCTTCACCTTATTCTCCTCTTCTACCTCTTCATAATAAAAATATTGATCCATGGGATTTATCCAGTCAAGCAATTCATCAACATTTAAATTACCTTCGTACATGGGAACTTCCATCTTAGGCCTAGATCCAAATTTTGTGAGCATTCTTACTAGTTTTTCCTCTTTTGTTTCTCCTCTTAGAGCTCATTCTATTTCCTCATCAGAGCCTGTATCTTCACTCTCACTGACATCTCTTACATTAGGTTCTCTACTCTACGTTGTCTCCATGGTCTCCATCCTTTCCTGGATGCACCTCATCTTGTAGCGTAACTCATAAGTTACCACATTCCTATATCTACCTCCTTGCCTCGGGTGGCATGATTCCTTAGATAAAACGTTTCTCTGATACCAAAAATGATGGCAATTACCACCAACCTCAACCCATAATCACAAAGTTTTCAACACTCTATCGCAGTCAATATTCGGTTGCTTGTCTGGCCTCGGATCAACATGAACATGCGTTCAAATTTTTCCTTTTACCTATAACATTGAATTGCAATTTGTCATAGATAAATCTATGATAAATTACCACTACGTAGATATACCTCTATGCAGAAGTGTCAACAAACGATGTTGATGAAATCTGTCACAAAACATTCTGCACAAAATTCAACAAATAATGCAGGTATGTCGCAGGTTACTCTGCACGTGGAATCCTACAACAATACTAACTTGTTGTAGATATTTACGAGTTGTTCCACTACGCCAAATAGTGACTGTCTATTTATTTGAAGAAAAATAGTCATGAAATATTCTTTTAAGAAGAATTTTAGGACTTGTTGAAATTAACTATGCATGGTCTTCCTGCAATAACCAAACTCTTTCTAGGATTGGCTTATCCCAATTTCGTCTAGGTCGAGTTGCTTTGTACACATAGAAAGAGTTGCAACAAATTTTTTTTTTCGAACAAACAAGGAAGACGTTTTTCCGTTAAATAAATAAACTCATCACTCTTCCAAGATAGTTTTTGACCCCTATATGTTCCTTTTCTTTCACCTTTCCACACTTAGAAAATTTATTGTTTTGTCATGGTCCCATATGTTTTTCCACAATTTCTGTGTCTGGAGTTTTCAAATTGTACCATACTTAGTCATTCTTCCATAGCTTGGCGGGTTCGTGGGTTGGTGGAATCGAAGGTGCATCCTTTACATTTCACAAGTCTATTTCCACCATTCCTCGGTTGGCCCTATATATTTTACATTTCACAGTGCATGAAAATGCCATCTTTGATTGGGAAACAATTATATCTAATGAAGTCTCTGCACAACTAGTGAATTTCAAGAGTGAAAAAAAGTTCTACATGGCTTCTTATTAGATATTTTCCATTACTTACTGTCACATTTTCAAAGTCTTGAGAATTAGAAAAAGGGTAAATTTCAAGGTTGACTGAGTAACCATGTGGTACCAAGCCCTGTGGAGACAAAAGGTTGTTCATTATTTCTATGAAGTTTATAATGATTTTGTGTCTGCATTTAAGAAACTGATTTTCAGAGAGAATACCTCCAGATTATCATTGGAAGAATCTTATTTTATAGATACCAAGGAGATTTTGGAGAAAAATGGATGATTATAATATTATCAAAAAAAATTGTTCTCATGAAAAAACCCTTTTTCTCCCCTATTATGTACTAGATAGATTATTTGTCATAAAATTAGCAAGACAATACAAGTTCTCATTCCATGTTTTCTATGAAAAAAGGAAGAAACTGTTTATCCCCTTGCCATGGAAAGTTGGTGAAATTATATTGAGGGGAATTGCTAAAATTGATGAATTTGCTTCCTATCTAGACCAATATAGTTTAAGATTTGCATAAGATATTAAGGGTTTCAATCATAATAGCCTCTTTCAAAATCATATGGTATCAGTTGGAATTAGTCTTGCATCAGATAATACCCTCATTTTGGAGAAGAAGAAGGTGATATACATGACCCTCCTATTTCGGATATTTAGAATTGTTTTGGTGATATAGAAACTATTGTAAGTACTACAAAGAATTACAAGAAAAAATGAAAACCCTTAGGTGAAATAGTTGCCTAATCTCTTGTTGTTTCTCATAAAAGTGGCCCACATAAAGTAAATTCTCAGTATGTAGAATCTCAACAAAGGAAATCCTCAACTAATAATTCAGATGATGGTCGTAAGAAAAAATATCCCCAAGGAAAATTGGAAAACCATCACAAGTTGAAAGTGAAAAGAAAAAGAACCAGTTCTCAACAAGAAAAGGAAGAACACATACCTGAAAATGAAATTCCTCTTGAATATATTATTTTAGATGTTGATATGGAGAATATCTGGTTTCCTGATGAAGAAGAGAGAGTACAAGATAACACACAACTTTTCATTGAACTTTTCATACAGGATGAAGTCTTCTTAGATGAAGAAAATTTCTCTGTACATAATGCATTTTTTGATAGTTCTTTCAAAAATTTAATTTTCTAAAGTACTTCAAAGAATAAAAAGGGAAAATCTCATTCAACTATTGATCTCAGAGATATACCCATGTCTAAATTATCTTCAATTCACAGAGTTATATGAGATGCATTAGATATGTCCATAATTGATATGGAAGCATGAAATTCTTGGCTTGAAGAAAGAGTGAAAGAATTGGAAGAAACTTTGATGCTTCCACCTATATTAGCCTCCCCTATTTCCATGGTCCAACATAGAAGAATCTTTCAGAGAACCCCATAGTCAAGTTTAATATTGAGAGGAGCCTCAAGTTTACTTAGTGTTACCCGACATTTTGTTAAAGAAAACATAAAGAAAAGAATGACACTCATTTTAAATACATGGGATTTAGAAAAAATATTATCTTCTCTCGGTGTCAAGATACAAAATACTGAGGAATATTTGAATGCATACATAGAAAATGATGAAGGATTTCTCAAATATGAAGTTTCCATGTTCACTGCAAAGGTTTTAACAATAGCAAAACAAAGAAGAAAACAAGAATATTTTCCTTCTCAAAGTCGTATAAAGTCATATACATGTAGGGGATTCCAAACACTACTCCACATACATCAATGGGTGCTACATCCAATTATACTTCATCAAAAAAATCAACACTTACAACAAATTTAATCTTACACTATTTCATTAACTTTATCTTTGAGCCCTTATTTACCCAACCCAATGGATAGGGGCTAGGATGATCATGATCCTCCAATCCAATCTTGTTCACCAGATCCATTGCTATAAGATTATCCTATGAAATAGAACATCTATCTTGGTCTTCTTGTCCTGAATCTTGATGTGGAAGAGATTTCTCATCTCCTTCTCTTCCTGGTGATGAAGGCTACTCAGATTCACCCATGGAAGAGAATATTTTCATCCACATCCAAGATACTTTCAACATGATTGATCGAATCTATGGCTAGAAGGTTCTTTTTCTTTCTTTCCTTCTTACAGTTCTTCCAATTTAGCTTTGGATGTAGCTTCTAGCACTTTTCCTTAGTGTGGACATCAAAGTTGAAATGATTGCAATGGTTGTTGGGACCTTTGCACGGATGTGTAGTGTTTTTTTTCTAAATATATTTTCCCCCTTTCCACTTATTCTTCCCCTCAGTGGAAGCTTCTTGGTTCTCTTTATTCTTTGAACCACTTGGTTTCCCCTTTATTTTGGCCTATATTTTCCAGGTATTTTTCTTGTACACACACCTAAGCCACCATCCTTGGCTTGAAGAGAATCACCTCCTTTCATAGATGACTATGTAACCCCCCTACATACTTGAGGAGTACATATGGGTTCTTGGGAGAGATACCGAACATGGTGACCATCTTTTTGAACTCAGTGGTGTACTCCTATACACTTTTCCCCCGTCTCTTCCTGGAGTAGTGCCACCAAATCCATTGGTCCTATACATACCCAATAGGGTAGAATTGGGACTTGATGAGGGTTTTGATGTCCTTCCAGTTAGTTACCGGTGGATCACTCTATTTCCTAACTGTTTTTGTATATCTTTCCCACTAAGTTAAAGCATGGCCCTCTAAGTTCAATCTAGAAAAATAAATATTCTTCTCTTCATCTATATGGTGAATGCTAAAATAAAATTCTTGTTGTTGCAACCAATGATTCAATTTTAATGCATCGATCTCACCTTGGTATGGCTTTATGTACACTTTCGCTTCCATATTGAATAGGGACTGTGAAGGGTTCATGGCACTCGAACTTGACTTCTCTTTCTCAGATTCTTTTTGAGAGTCCTTTCCTAAGTCTTCCCAATCTCCTGATTTCCCCTCTGATATGATATATGAGTTATATCCTCCATCATCTCTGAAAGGTATGATATTTCTTGATAGAGCCACCATGAGGAGGTTCAGATTGTGACTATGTTAGAGAATTGCACTTCCAACCTCTCAAATATTTATTCTACTATATCTCGAGGGTTATTATGAACATACTCATTGATGTAGGAGCATCGTCAGCGAGCACATGTGGCAAGAAATCTCAATGCTCTGGAATCATTTCAGAATCTCAAATGCTGGGAGTTACTGTGAATCCTTTGGGGAGTTGATGAAGAACAAGATAAGATCAAACACTTGGAGGGGAAATGTTCATGAGCGATCAGAGAGTTTCACTCTGAGTCTTGAATGTAACTAAACTTAGGTAGTAGTTAGGTTTTCATTTTGAGTAGACGAGTAGTTAGGGGGAACCCTAAGGACCCTCTGAGATAAATAGAGGTTTTGTACGCCCAAATGAGGCTGCTACAAGTTAGTATGATTTTTTGAGTTTTATTTATTGTTTGAGAATAGATGTAGCCATTTTTATTTTCTGAATGAATATAACAGAGGAAAGTTGATCCAAATGCATGATGCTGTTACTGTTTGTGATTCTCTGTTATTGTGTTTTCATAAATGAATGAATTTTGTTATGAATGGATGAAACTGTGAATGTTAGTATGAGTTTCAATTGTTTCTCTTTTGTTGAGTGAGTGCAAGGTGTGCACACAGAACGCAAGGAGTGCGTGATGAGATATGTTTCGATTCCAAAGCTTAGAAGAGATAGCACAAGACTTTCCCTTTGCAAGGAGTGCAAAGAAACTACTACAAGGCATGTGTAGTCATCCGCAAGAACCAAGTCTTGCGTAGGAATCTACTGTAAGGAGTGCACAGATTTGGAATTCGACTAAGTGCGAAGGGAATCCATAAGAGGCAAAGTCGTGAAACGCAAAATCTCGACACGATAATAGATGTTGATCGAAGAGACGATATAGACCATTGATCTAGTGCCATCGTGGCTTCGGCTATCGGGAGAATGGAGGTAAGGAGACCCCCAAAGTCGCGAAACACAAAATGTTAAGCCCTAATATTGGTTCATTACCACTTAATTGGGGCATATTAGATTAGTAATGTTATTTTATTTATGTCGGCTTTAGGCCATTAGTTGTGATTTAGATTAGTAAT
>JZKD02S1617421.1:496227-510393 GCA_000966675.3 Picea glauca
AAAATGGAGGGGGGTGCTACCGGTAGCACCATTTTTAAAAACGAGGTAAAAAACTTAACCCCCCAAAAAACGAGAACTCTGTAGAGTTCTCGTTAAGTTGGTAACTATGTTTTGAGTGAGTGCAAGGTGTGCACATAGAACACAAGGAGTGCGTGATGAGATCTATTTCGATTCCTAAGCTCAGAAGATATAACACGAGAATTTCTCTTTGCAAGGAGTGCAAAGTGACTACTACAAGGCGTGCGCAGTCATCTGTAAGAACGAAGTCTTGCGTAGGAATCCGCTGCAAGGAGTGCACAGACTTGGAATTCGACTAAGTGTTGAAGGGACTCCATAAGAGGTAAAGTCACGAAACGTGAAATCCTGACACGATCACAGTCGTTGATTGAAGAGAATATCTGGACCGTTGATCTAGCATCATCACGGTTTCGGCGATTGGGTGAAAGGAGGTAAGGAGACCCCCAAAGTATCGAAACACAAAATCCCGACATGATCACAACCATTGATCAAAGAGAAGATCTGGGTCGTTGATCTAGCGCCATCACGGTTTCGGCTATCAGGAGAACGGAGGTAAGGAGAGCCCCAAAGTCGCGAAACTCAAAATCACGACTTGATCATAGCCGTTGATCAAAGGAATAATCTGGATCGTTGATCTAGTTCCATCACGATTTCGGCTATCGGGAGAACGGAGGTAGGGAGACCCCCAGAGTCACGAAACGCGAAATTGTGAGGCACCTTTCATTCAAGCATGTGGTCACTGCTCGTGGTCACATTGAAGGAAGACAGGGGAGGAGCTAGTACATGCTAAACTCCTATTGGGGTTTTGGAGGTTGGGAGAATCAGGGTGATTCACATGCAAAGACCCAACACGCGAAATCGCGAAATGCCTTTTGGGTTAGGCTCATGGTCACAACCACTGGTCGCGTGAGAGAAGCTTGTGCCTGGTGCATGTTCGCATGACGAAGTTTCATGAAAAGGATCTGTGGACATTTCTTGAAGATTCCAGTGGGGAATCAAAGAGATGCTCCAACTCAAAGATTAAGAAGATCCAGAGATTGGGAGGTTAGTAGACCCTACTGAGGTGGGGGCACTGCATCACTCATCTTCCATGGATAGGGTTTATGCAACTTATCTTTAATCCAATTCCCATATCCTGCAACTTCCCACAAATACCCCCCCAAAAAGCATTCTATGATACCAATATGACTTGTAAAATGTCGTGGATATTCCACTGGAACAATTCATCACAACATATCTGATAAATAACTGGATTTTTTATTATTACGGTTATCTTTCCTTTAAAATTATAGAATATTTAGTTACTAATTTTTTTGCTTATGCATGAAAAATATAAAATTCAAAAAGTAGAAAACAATAAAATACAATCACACCATCCACAAATAAACACAAGATATGATTTGGGAAACCCAATACGAGAGAAAACCTAGCTAGAAGGTGAGGCTACTTTGCTCTCTTTTCTCTGGTATAGAAATGATGCAAACACAAAGAAAGAGGCATTATATGTGGATTTTTCTTTGACCTGTGGCCTATATGGTTTCTACATGATATCTCCTCCTATGTTATACTCATAGAACACCACTCTTAGATGTTTTTATCAACTATGGGACAAGATACAATGCAAAATAATGGAACCCCTTCTCCTCCTAGTGATCTGGTATTTAACATATCCCGATAGACATCTAGGGGTAGGTTCTTGACTTCCTCAACCCTCAATTTTGATAGGGTTTTGAACATTCTAGAATATTATTTAAATTACATACGTGACTAGCTCCATATGCATGATTAATGGGGGATGATGTGGCATCCTCTTGTACCATGGTGGTCAACATGATAGGTCAATTTGCGGGAGTCATAAATTTTTCATACGAACTCTGATCGATGCATGGTCCACACCATTGGAAAGGTCTCGAAGTGTAGAACATTGTCAAGGGTGTATGCAAAATTTTTAAATAGTAGAACCTAAAAAAATGTCATTTGATTCCTCAAAATGGCTCCAAAATGTTTTGAACCCCAATTTTCCAAACTAGGACCCGCCACTAAAATGACCCTGCAAGCTTATTCCTCCAATTTTTTCCACCCTGAAAGGATTGAGATAGATGAAAAACAATATAACGATCCAATCTAGATCACTATATCAAACCTTATATTTGGAAAAAAATATCTTGATAAGGTCCACTTTTGGCCACTACACCATTTTTTAAAGGAACACAACATTAATGAGCCAATTTTTTATTTTATTTTAGGGATAAAGCATGGATTTTACAGGATTTAGTGTGCACCCTACATGTGGAAAATATGCCAAATATTGCACTTTAACTATTTTTTCAAATTTGGGATTTAAGTTCGGCTCAAAGTGGCAAGATTTAGGTCACATGATGATGGGGATGATATGAACATGACTAAAGCTTCCAAAGTGATTTAATGAGTTGAAAGTACTCATGAAAAATTAGGTTAATAACATCAACCCTTCTATAGAAAATAGACCTTCCATAGCAAAATCGACCACAAGTTTTGGAATGGTCCCCTAATTATTCCATTAATGGCGAGTTTGGGATAGGAACTCCTTTAACATTTTTTCTTCCCAGATGAACAACCAAGACAATTCAAGATGCTAGTGCTAATGCAAAAGGTGTTAAGGACTGAAGAAGGACTAGAAGTCCAAAAAAATGCTATTAGTGCTACTCTAATTTCACGTGTGCTAGAAGCATGTGATTTGAATACATATACAAATGCGCATGGTAAACCTAAATGGGAGAATTCCATGACTAATCAGTGTCATTATTTAATGAAGAATCAAACATGGGACTTAGTTCCTTAACCACATGGAAAAAGTTTCATGAAGTGTTGACAGGTCCATAAGACCAAGTTCACATATGAAGGTGTTGTTGAAAGGAATAAACATCATTTGCTAGCCAAAAGTTTTTGTTAGTAAGAAGGAATCAATTACATTGAAACCTTTTCCCCTGTTGCAAAGATGAATTCAGTTCAACTAATTATTTCCCTTGCTAGTCATTTTAGATAGGAGCTACAACAAATGGATGTCATAATTTTTTTTTAATGTCCATCTCACTAAATATATTTATACGAAGAAACCACTAATATTTGAGGATGGTAATATTGTCTATCAATTGAAGAAATCATTGTATGGCTTGAAACAAGCCCCTTGAGTATGGTATGAGAAGATTGATCAATTTTTCCTCAATATTGGTTTCAAACACTGTGATTCTGATCACAATGTCTATGTTTTACATTGAAATAGTGAAACATTAATTTTTTCATTGTATATTGATGATTTGGTCATCACTAGAAGTAATGTTGATATAAATTTGGATTTGAAGAAACAATTAGTGGATACATTTGAGATGACTAACCTTGGTCTATTGCATTTATTTTTGGGCATCCAAGTTTTACATATGGATGATGATATCTTTATTTCTCAAGCTAAATATATATTAAATATCTTACAAAGGTTCAACATGGAAATTTGTAAATCATGTGTTACACCTAAGAAATCAAGAGTGAAGCTAACTAATAAAGACTGTGATTCTTTGAAATTTGATGCTACTCTCTATAGGAAACTTGTTGGTACCTTCATTTATTTAAATCACAGTGGACCTAATATTTTATTTGTTGTTATTTTTGTCTCTTAGTTCATGCGGGATCAACAGGAGAGTAACTTGAAGGCTACAAAGATGATTGTTTGTTATATCATGAGAACTTACAGGCTTGGTATAAAATATGGTAGTACTAAGAACCAATTAGTTGGCTACATAGACTCGAATTAGGTTAGAGATGGTGATGATAGGAAGTCTAGATATGGATAAGTGTTTCATCTTGGCTCTAAAATCATAGTTTGGTCTTGTGAGAAGTAGAATGTGGTCTCTCATTCAACGATAGAAGCAAAATATCATGGTGTAGTCAATGTTGGCACAAAGGTAGTCTGGATTTGTAATGTTTTGGGTGAGCTCATATTTCTTGGGGAAAAATCGACTATAGTCTATTGTGATAATCAAAGTGTCATTCAAGTATAGATTAGAATCCAATTTCTCATAGTGAGATGAATCCCATGGAGCTTCATGCTCATTATTTGATGTATTTAGTACTAGATCGTATTTTATCTCTAATCTATTGTAGGACAAATGATTGGGTGGTTGATATATTTATGAAGCATTTAACATAAGCCAAGTTTGTGAAACTTTGGGGTATGCTTGGGATTTAGGAAGATGTAATTATGGGGGGGGGGTGAAGGGAAGTTAATTCCACCTCTTAAATATCCAAAACATTATGTTGAAAGGGAGATGATCGACTAGTTGGCTAAGCAAGTTCATCACATCTCTAGATATTTTCGAGATAGTCAATCAAGAATGGATAGTCAACTAAGAGAGTAGACTAAGAAATTTCTTAGGAGAGTTGATTAAGCATTTGACTGGTCAATCAAGATGACAAGGGAAATTTATTGGTGCACAAGTCAATTCATAATTCAAGGAGTTACTTATGTGGCTTGACCAATCAAGTGGACCATATATTCCTTGCGTCAAGAGATTTTGTTACACTTTGGTACTATATACATATGGTCTTATGGATCGATCTATCATGGATGTAATATGGATGTTTTTTGGTTCCTTGTGTTTCCTATCACATGTTGAGATATGCTTTCTTGTGATTAAGTGTTTTGATTAAGTGTCTTTAGACACCTCCCATTCTTGGAAAGTTTAGCTCCTTGATCTATCTAATACCCTATTTCTTCAATGCCCCCATTTCAAGAAGTTAAGGTCAAATTATTACAATAATAGAATGAGATGGTGCAACCAAACATCAACATCCCTACCTCACACTTACTGGTTGGAAACAAGGTAAACAACTTGTAAATTTTTATTGAATATAAGTGGTACACATATTTCAAAGGATCAACATATATAGTTTATGTTCTACTCTTTTTCACTTGAGAGTCAACCTACAATGAAAGCTATAAAATTGCAAAATTATCAATGGACATTCTGGCTTATCACATAGTGTTACGATAGATAATTAGAGGATATTATTCTACCACTTGAACCATCCTCTAGTATCAAGCAACAACTTTAGAAATCACAACAACAAGTTATCCAATTCATTATCTGGAATTTTCAAGAACTAGTTTGCATATATCATTGGTGGAATAATTTCACTAAAGAATGTTCATTTTAGAGTTTGAATCCATCATTCTCTAATATCCATTCCAACAATCATGCTATAATCATGCTCTAACCTTTCAGTTTCACTTCAATCACCTTCCATATAACTTATCACTATGATTTTTTTCTTGCACCACAACTTGTCTCAACTATCATATTCATCACTCAACATATTCCCCCACCCCATTGCACTATTCAACTCCAACGTTAGCAACTTGGAAAATGCTTTGAATTTAGATACCATAATTTTTCACCTCTACACTAGTCCAACATCTAAGTGATGCAAGCATAGTCCTTGAATCATTCATACTCAACCATAAAATTTGAATCAATGCCAAAAAATAATAGTGAGATATTTTGAATGTAGAATGTGGGACACACTACTACTAGTTATTCCTTCAAATACCTAGATGACATTATATGTAAGAAAGTTAACTACACCACCAATTTTTAGGATAGCTCGGTAAGAAAGTTATTATCCTATATAATAATGAGTTAGGGTTATATATATCATGCTATAAATGAACACAATTGTTTATCCTCATGTTCTGCAAATGAGGCATCCTCTACCAATAATTTTAGAAGTAAATTAAGACAAAATAGAATGGGGGAAAAGTGGAATCTTACGCATTCTAGAGTGCGTTAAATCCCTTAAACAATCTAGTAACCAACACATACCCTTGTCGTGATGGAAATAAATTGTATATCTCTGAAGAAAATGAGATATGTTTTAGCTCCCCATGCCCAACAAACATGTTATCTGAGAGGTCATCAAATCAAAGACTAGGATTCATATTTATGTTAATACATTGTTAGTCATCCCTCACACTATGGTAGATCAATTCTTCAACACCAATGTTATCAATACAACCCTCTAGAATAAAATTGAATTCCCTTTCTCAAACAATCCAGAATTTTTTTAACTATGGGTGATGATCATTTGAAAAGAATTAAAAGTTTATTAAAAAATGTGATGGTCAAAGTTAAATATTTTTATGAAACGACACAATTCCCAGGTTATAGATATATAAGGAACTACTTGGACCATCTTAGATGTAAACCACTGTTAACACATGGAGAAGAAAGTGTTAAAGTTGAAATATAACAATGGAAACTTAATATGCATATGTGGATTAAAGATTGTGCATGGAACAATCCAAACCAAACAATCGTGCTTGAGTTTTAAGAAAAATTCACACATCACTATGCCCCATTAAAATTGGGGCACTGTTATGACACAGTTTGTAGATGCAAGAAAGGCTAAAGAATAGTAGGTCAAACTGGCAAAACATGAACCTTTCCCACCCAATGTCACCACAATGGGGAGGATCGTTATATTTAGGGAGGCTAGGCCCAGGGGAGATGTCCCCGGTAACCTGGGGTTTTGAAAGCGAAAAGGCTAATAGTACAAAGGAAAATTCCCCCCTCACAGATTAACGCCAATCACATAGTCCCGACTAAACAACCAATAATAGAGTATAACCAAAGAAAATAAAAGCACCTGCTTGAGACAACACAACAAGGAGACTAATATGTGCAATCTTGGTTAGTACTTCATAAATCAATGACTATCTGATATTCAATATAAGCAATTTTTAAAAGTAAATATTGACGAAGTCAATGTTTGCAAAATGGAAATGATAAATATGTCACTTGTCAATAGATACAAGAATGATATGGAATCCATTGTAATCAATCAATACTTAGTCTAATAAATGCCCTCAACTACCATTCAATTGCTTACAAAGTGAAACGTTGCTGCACCAAGATGAAATAACCAAGGGTGACGTCAACAATCCAGGGTTAGTAGGTTAGGGTTAGTGTAGTTAGGGTTTCAATTCAAAAGAGTTTGAGAGTGTTTGGATCAAGGTATTACTTCAACGTTGAGGCTGGAGATCAGTGCCTTAGGGTTAAATGGAGTCAAAAAGTGAAGGATGCACAGGTTGAAGGAGATGAGATTTTAAAAGGACTGGAGGGAAAAGTTTCAAGGTGCTGCTAAAGAAGGGCCTCAAAGACAGAACCCTAGGGGACAGAGGCTCACTCCGGTGTTGCAAAAGCGAGGCCTCGTGCTCTCTCCTCCTTCCCGGCAAACAACTAGCTCAGATGAAGCACAAAAACAAGACGAGAGAGCTTGAAGAGGGAGAGTGTTGATGCGGCAAGGCTATTTCTTCAAACCCTAAGGGAAAAACGACCCTAGGTGTAGATAACCTAGGCCTATGACATCTCCCTCTCTTGGATTTCTAAAGGTACGGCTGGCACATGGGAAAGAGAAGTAAGGAGTGTAGCTATGGCTGGGATCTCTTCTTCTCTTTCAATGGCTAAAGGTTTCTCTATCAGGGGACATGAGACAACGACCTACTTGTGTGTTTGTCCCCTAGGGTTTTGATTCAACAATATTTATAAGAAATATGCAAGAAATTTAAACTACAACCATTCAATAAGAATTTTTGCAGAAAAAACACTTACAATTCATGAAGAAATAACCATGCAAACCCTAGTTGTAGCACCTTCCTTCAAGAGAAACACCTTAAATACCAAAATTATCTTCCTTCAAAAAGTGCGCATCACTTAGTTCAGCCAAAAACCCCAATAGGGCACTAAAAATCAGACCTCACTATGAGTGAGTAACAATTGATGATAAAATTGAGAGTCAAAACCCTCAATATATAGTGTATCAATGACCTAATTTTACTTTTTAGGTCATAAAAAGGATGACAAGGCCATAATGTAAAAATCATATTGTTTTTACATTAAATGCTAAGTAAAAAACCCTAATCAAGTAAAAATGAGAGTAAAATCTCCTTCAAGGGAGGCACTAGCCCTTTCTAGGGAAAATGAGACACCAATGAGCAAAACGTTAGCCCCCCAGGGGCCTCTCCAACATGCCACACGTGCCACTACTGCCCAGTTTTCCTCCAAAAGAATCCATGAATATGGATGGTTTCATGGTGAAGATGGAGACGTCCCAAGCCTTCAAAGGCTGACATTCCATTGAAAAGGGGTCATTCCCCCCAGGTCTAGTCTTGTCAGAGTGCCTCTGATGGAACGTCCTCTTCCTCTCCGGTGCAAAATCCCTGATCCATCTCCATCCTGTCTCTACCCCCTGATGGGGTCTCATCATCCATCTGGTGGGCTCTTTAGCCCCATGGAGGTCCGAACTGGTCATCTCCCCATGTGTACCGGTCCAAATGGTACCTGTCCGTTGGGCATGGTCCTGCACATCAAAAGCTACGCCCTCTGTTGTTCCTGAGTCTATACTTAAGGCTTAAAAGTATAGTGTCAAGGCATCCGAAAGTGGGTAAAATATGGAGAAGAGGGTAACGTCAACCTTCGGTAAAGGAAACTAGGGAAGATTTCTACATTGGCGTTGTCTAGCTTCCAACTATTCCTAGATAGTTATATCTTGTTCAATGGCTGCCCATGAACGTTCAAGTTCGACCCGGTTAGTAGCAGTTTTAAGAATTGTGTCGAAAAGGTTTAAAGCAATGTACGTTTGGTCCAATAGTCCGGGTTCGATATTTGGCTGTGTTGGTAGAGGGACAGTCATGGAGGAACAATAAAAGTGAGAAAAACTTCAGAGAAAGATTAAGTGTTGTCTCAATTTGGTCGTATAAAAGAGAATTTACGGTTTTATGAATAAAATAGGGATGCAAATCAAAGGCTCTTTCATGTAACTGTATTATATTTTAAATAAAGGTGTGAGGTGGGAGAAAAACATTTAGCTGTCTATAGTGTAAAGATCCTACCAGGGGAGAATCTCACGTATAAACAGGAGAGGAAAATTGTAAGAAAATAACTGATGTAGCAGAGGATATATGTAGAATTCTGAAAATGCAGACTGGTCTTACACCCGCTGATAGCTGTTGCAGAGGAAAGACAATAAACAATTACAGAAAACCAAAATTCATTCGCTATAGTAGTGGTCATACTAAAGTATAACGAAGCACATCAATTATGGATATGAATTGAAATGAAATATGAGATACAAAGAAGCAAACTTGTAACACAGTCGTGACAAAATTGAGAATGTTCAGATTTGCTTGTATTAACTCTCAAATGTAAAAAACTCTGTTACAAACGACACAAAAAGGTCCAGCCTCGTTTATTTCTTTCTGTGGTATATTTATACAATTTTACAAGTAGGATAGAATCTCAATAGTCACAAAATTTCGGTCATGACAGAGAAGAGAGCAATTGCTCCATTTCTCCTACTCTGTCTTCACTTGGTGCCAGCTATTTTTCATTGTGCGAGCTCGGTACAGGGGATACATATTTCCACTAGCTGAGATATTAGCCGCGATGGTTCTGCTTGACAGCTGGATTCGAAGAAGTAACATTCTCGGGCTAACTGCTACAGCCTGTCTTCCATCTGTCCATCGATGATGTTGATGGCACATAGTTGCGCGCTGGGTTTGATCATGCACTTATCAACTTGGACTATGTCCACCATAGTCATCTGAGAGATATCGGCTGAATCTCTTTCTTCTTTATCCTTCATATCAAGTGAGATCTGTTCCACATTCATTTGCATCAACACCTTGGCATTGCCTCCACTGTCAATGCCCAACAACTCGCCGTCTATAGAATTGAAGGCCTCCTCTAAGGAATTAGTTATCTTTTGAGCTTGTTGCTTGCCTTCGGCGATGTTATGCTCCCATTTCTTTAACAAAATGTTTCCTCGGGTTTGCTCTGAAATGGTGAACCTGGGAGTACCCACCAAAACCCTATTGTTCGTGGCTATCACCGCCTCCTGGAAGGCGACCTGAGCCGCTCCGACATCCCTTTCTCTGGCTGATAAGTTCTCGGAAACCTGATTGACCAATAGACAGTTTTCCCGGATCGCTCCCACCTTGGCGAGAAAATTCTGTTGTTCCGAAGAGATTCTTCTCCGAATCTCGATCGCCTGGTATTTGAACATCCTGATGTCTATGATTCTGTTCTCGGTGATCTCCAC
This sequence comes from Picea glauca, assembly GCA_000966675.3. Lineage (NCBI taxonomy): Eukaryota > Viridiplantae > Streptophyta > Pinopsida > Pinales > Pinaceae > Picea > Picea glauca. The sequence continues at coordinate 506,377 of JZKD02S1617421.1, forward strand.
CCTAGCCTGCAGCTGCTCGATCAAATTCCTCTGTTGGCTCGCTTGTATCCGACCATCTCGGACCACCAGCTGCGCTTGCTCAAGCTTAGTTTTGAGCATCTCTATTTCATTTTTATCGGCCAATATGGCCTGCTCTATTCCCATGATTGCCTGATCTTTAGCATTCTCTACTGCTATGGCCAGTCTAGCTTCAAGGGACTTAATTAGGCGATTTTTTCTTTTAAGTTGGTTTTTTAGGAGTCCAACTGAAAACTGATTCGCCGAGGCATAGGCTCCTAGCATCCCTGCTATCTCAGTGGCGAATTGCTCATTTTTCTTGTCTTTTCCATCAGTTATGACTTTATATTTCTTAGCAGTCGACTCTCCTTCTTGATAAAATTCCCTTTTCACTACTGCCTTTCTCTTTTTATCGAAGAAAAACTCATTTGGAGGGAGTTCTTCCACTCTTATGGGCCTCAACTCTTCATTGAATATCCATCCTTCACCGATATTTCCCTGTGTCGACTGCAAGGGTGTGACTGATGTGATGGGTTCTCCGATCTTTTTCACCGATTTTCCTGGAGTATCAACTGGACTCTGCTTCTTTGGCGGTTCTAGAGTCTATATCTCTGTCTCCGGATTCTATTCCTTTGGCGTGTCTAGGGTCTTTTTCTCTACTTCGGGATTCTTCGTTTGTTCCTCCTCTTCCTGGTGTTTTCCTTGGTCGAGAGTTGCATCTTTAGAACCTTCGGCCTCCTTCTGTTCTGTCTCCGAAATACCTGGACTCTCCCCTCGCAACATAGCGGGAAGACAACTACGTCGGTGTTCCTGGAACTTCAATACATCGACTCTTTCCTTGGGTGCCAAGGATTGAATCCGAGCTAGAATTTCTTCATAGGACCTCGCTCCTCGGAAAATGTCATCCGAGGGTGAATTCTCGTGCTCAAATATTTTGAGCCCGCAATTAGCCAAATGATTGCTCATGACCCTCTGTGGATCGTGTTTCTTGTATTCGATGGAGACCAAATTTAGGTCTTCCAGGGCTGTCGCCTCGGCTTTGGCATGCCCAAAATCTAATAAAGAATAAGAATTCAAACGAATGGGAAAAGACGACCACACCTTCTTTGAGTACCCTTTAATCTCTTTACTCACACCGCCAATTACCGTCTGCCAGGCGACCTCGCAACAAGCCAGCTTGTCGGGAATGAACAATGGCAGTGCATGCGGGGGAACAGAAGCCCTGAAAACTCTGAGGTATGAAAATTCTACCTCTATGTACCAGTCCGCTATGCTGCTCAGATTTGTCACTATGCTGTCCGAGATACGGGGTGGCGGGTGACCAAAAATGACGATGTGAAGGGGCACCATTACCCAGTTAAAAATTTCATAAGAAAAATTTTCTGCTTTGTTTTCCCATAATTTTGCATGATATACATGTATGGGTTCATCTTCGGCCGGAGCCCAGCTCCAGTTCATCAATGGAAATGGTGTCATAGAACAAATTGCGTCCATAATGTACGCGGTCATGAAAAATGATGACGCCTTCCCATTCTCCTTCTGCTCCTGATACTCTGTGACCCGATTGGTCAAGCTATCCGAAAGCATCTTTGCCCAGTTAAAAGAACAGCCTTCGGCGACCAGGAACATTAGAGGCACCCACGCAAGGAAAAAATGCGATGTGTCCTTTTTCCCATATAACTGGCATGTCATCATGGCCACATATCTGTACTGCGACTCTAACGAAGAGATTGAATATATGCCATGGGTATCATCTCTGAACTTCGCAGTGTTTGAAACCCAATCCTTTATGAAACTGGACATGGTTTTATCATACTGTTCGCATTATGGTTTTTATGGTTTTATGGTTTTTATGGTTTTATCATACTGGTCGGATGTCGTGGGCAACTTGTACATGGTTTGCAGATGCTCCGGCCTAAAAGTCCCGATGGTGACTCTTTGCTCGTTCATGATAGTCCTGGTCGGTATGTCCACATGGTCCAATGCCCATCGGACCATATCGTAATATGGAAGCAACCGCGGTCTGGCTACTACTCTGTGCATTTCGGATTGGACGACTATTTTGTACTTGGTGGTTAAATCATCTCTTTCATTGTCGTCAGAGTCGTCGGAATAATCCACCAATTATGCTTGCAGAATATCTGAAACATATGACCAATTCGGGACCGAGTTGATACTTTGGGGCGAAGTATCAGAGACATTGTCTGAGCCTTGTCCTGAAACCTCAACATTCGCCTTTGCTACTTTTCACGGAGCCATGGCTGAAGCTTGCGTTTTAGCTCTTCTGTGATAGAACTGCGTATACATACAGAAGTCAATTTTCTCAGAGGTGGTGAGCTATGCGTGCTATGAAAATGCATTTGTTATAATGAAATACAATTCTTCTATATACTCAAAGACTCAGTACCTTTCAGAACAAGTATGTCAAATCACATTTGGAAATAAATTATGTCATAAAAATCTGATCTTATACATCGATTTACCCTATTTCCTCATCAATGTCATAAATTTTGGCGGTTTTAAACTCTCAGTTGGCGCATGGATGAAAAGGCTACCTCGTAAATCGTGTGGAAATCAAAGCGCGGGATATTCATTTGTTTAGCTTAATTAATTAGGTTTTACCGCTGTTAACTGTGTTTCGGTACTCGCTATATCAGGGATTTTCCTTTAACATTTTGAATCTCTAACTCCCGAGACTGCGAAGATCGATTTTGGTTTAATTGAAGGTAATCGCGATTTGGGGCTTGATTAATTTTATGATTATTATATTTTCCATATCGCAACTCGGAGCTTCGAAGATAAGTTTCTGGGAGATTTACATGCCGAGCTGCGAAACCGCGAGATCGCGATAATATGACTTAATTAAAAGGGAAGATAATCTTGGATTAAGAGATTAATTAATCACGTTATAATTGCATCGTGATTTCGCGAGTCGGTGTTTAGACAGTGTAACTTTCGAAAAAGATAGTGCCGAGTGGCGAAATGTCGAGAGAATCTTTTACCACGGTTTAGCTTTTACCCTTAACCTTGAAACGAGTCAATCGAATAAGGACCTCGTGTTCTTGGCTATCGGGGCTATGACAATAAATTTTTGGGTTTGGCGAACGCCGAGGCGCGAAACCCCGACAACATTTAATCATGAGTTAGGGAAAACTTTACCCTCGTTATGGTCTTGAGTGAAAGTTAAAATGATTTCGTCGTTTCGTGACTCGGAACGTGAGAATTACGTGAGTTATAGTATCTGACCTGTGAGATCCCGGAGTAGAACAAAAAGAGGAAACATTTCTACAAAAGGTAGGACTTGTTTCGAGAGTAGAAAAATCATCACTTCTCACGTGATCAAGCTTCAGAGATCATCGATATATCAGAGGAAAAAGAAAACCATCTTTAGATTTCAAGCATCAAAATGAAAATTGTGACAGGCTAAACAAAAACAAGGGCAGCTCCAACATAGGCTCCAACTAGGGATCCCGCCTTCCTGTGAGACGGGAAGAACAGTAGACCACGTGCCAATATTGGGTAAATGGAGTCAAAAGCTCAATCAGGAGAAAAGGTTCCCGAGAAAAGAGGATCGAAGGGGGAAAAAGACTCCATTCTTTACCTTGAAAAGTTTCTTCAAAAACAGATACTCTTTTTAAACATAGTTGTAGTCCCTTTCACAATTTTTCCCTTTCCCGCTACTAAATTCAGGTATGTTTTAAGACAATCGAAATAGTCCTAGGAGACCCAACAGATCTTGCGGCTCTCGGCTTTCATCAAAAGAATGAGATTATATGTTTTTAATTGGGGAGTCCCGTCTGAATTTGGGATGTGGATCAGGTCTTAAAAAGCATTGGTTACCATAGTAGAGTGATATTCATGTATAACAGCCTTACAGATATCTCAGACATTGCTTCACTGCCAGTGAGCCTGTTCAGTACCCCAGTGAAGTTATCTGGCCCCTTTTACTGAATTTCCTTTCACCACTTCGGAATATATTTATGCATTTAAATGCTGAGACGAGGGAAATCATTTCTGAAT
>JZKD02S1617421.1:523267-558720 GCA_000966675.3 Picea glauca
GGTGTTTTAGGAATCCTTTTTGGAGGAAACTTACTTTGACCTCCATGTTTCAAGAAGAAGCTATGTGAGTGATAAGTGACTTTTGTGTGTGAGTGAAAGTGTGCCAATTTTTAGTAAATTAGATGTCACCTTGCTGCATGTGGACTTTGCTTGGTCCTTACAAGAGTTTGATTACCTAATTAACTAAGTGTCTTTGGTACAACCTTGCATAATTCAAAATCCCTAGGAAGCTAGCATGTGGACATGTGGGTCCGTTACTATCCTTTAACTCCCTATTGTGATGTAATCTAAGAAAATCTTGAAACTATCCTAGATTGAACATGTGGGCATGTATGGGCCCGTTACAAACCTTTAAAATTCCCTAGTGTTTCTATCTAAGAAAGAAAAATTTCAAACACTATCCTATCTTTGTAGCATGTGGGCATATATGGGCCCGTTACAATATTAAGATGTGTTTGAAAAAGAAAACTAAGAGGGGTCCCAAGAAGGGTCGTTGTCCTCTCCTAAAGGTTTTAAACTTTGTTAAGGGAGATGAAATAGTTTCACAATCTTTTTCTGATTCTCAAGGTCGCTTGAAGGCGCGAGAGAAGAGCATACTAAGAGATTGTAATTCAAATTCTAGTCCCAATGTAAGTTATATGTGATTAAAAATGATTTCCACCTTATCTTGTGAGTCAAAACAAGCCATCCATGTGGCAACAAGAAAATAAGGGAAATTGATTTTTATCCTCCTAAGTGCCTATGTGTGTTTGACTAACCCCTTTATATGATGAGGGGACTAAGTGTGGTGCAGTCTTTAGAACATGCTTGACATCATTTTTAAGAAGGAAAATGGCCTTCCCCACATCCCAACAACTTACAATGTGAAATTTTGCTCAGATGTGCGGCCCCTAGTGAAGACAGAGGCGCACAGAGAGCAGACGCGCGAACAAAGATGAGTCTGAAAGCGCATGCGTGCAGAGAAAGGATGTCACTTAAGTGCATGCATGCACGATGCGCGTCTGTGGGGTAGAATACCCACACACTAGTGACAAGCGGTCGAGAAAGAAAAATCCGGATGGATTTCTCTCAATTCTCCTTTGAATTGGATGGTTGGCAGGTCGGCTTAGGCTGGTTAGTGCACCTGCAAGTTAAACAAACTAAAAGAAGAGCAAAATAAACCCAAATGAGGTAGGAATTTGATACCTTTCCCCAATGGAGTCTCCAATATTTTGCGCCTCTTTCGTCACCTTGGTGAGCAAATAAGAGGTGCTTGCAAGCTCAGTTGGGTCTGCTGAGCAGGACAGCTGTAGAGAAAAGAGTTAGAGAAAGAAAAACAAAACTATAATTAAGAATCAATCTAATAAAAACTAAAATCATAAGCATAGGGACATAGAGATAACAAGAACAAAAAGAACCATGTCACCAATGTTTGAGGCTTGATCTATTGATGAAAAGAAAGCACCAAGAAGAAAGGGGACTATGAGTCCCTTCTTCCTCCAAGAAAAGGCTCTTGGACCCTCACTAGTAGCTCTTCTTACAACAAAGAAAATGAAAATGGTGATGAAAGAACTCTTTGCAAATCCACTCAATGGTGAGATGGATTGCTCAATGAAATGGTGTCAATGTGTTCTTGTCAAGGATGGAGTCCTTAAAAAAATATAGGCAGCATAACATTACTTTGAATTCCTTGAGAAAATGAGGTGCATTCATGGCTTTTTATAACATTGCTTTGGGATTTTGTTCAACTTCTTTATAGTGTGAAAAGAGGCCATTTAGGGCATTTTTAGGTCTTTGACCAGCCCACAATTCGGATCCAGCCCAGATTTGGATGTCAAATCGGCTTGGGAGCTCAACCATAAGTGGTTGGGAGGCCGACCACATTCATAAATGCACTGTTTAGTAGGTGCGCAGCTTTTTGCGCTAATAGTCGCGCATCGTGCGCATATGCACGCTTTCTACGTTCCTGTTCCGTGCATGCGCGCACACGCCCAATGTATGCAAAGCGCTCTTCAATTTTTCACTACTTTGTATAGTTTTTGTCATTTTTTGAATGCCGTGACATTAATTCAGGGCCATGAATGACTTCATTACTGTTTGACTATGCTGAGTTCTTGTAACCATGTGTGGACGAAATTTCAGTGATAACAATTACTTTATAACACGTCTTTTGAGAAATCTCATCTTTACCTTTTCGTTTTACTTTCTTTGCGCAATATGAAATTACTCTAGGTATCACCTGTTTATGCCGATTTATTTCTGACACCGACCTTCAGATTACTTTTCTTGTTGTTTCGTATGCAGCTGGAATCTTGTAAAAAGCAAATATGAATCTTATTCGAAATGTGTCGAAAGTTCATGAACGAAAAAAGAAAATCAAAAGAAATATTTAAATGAAAATACATATATGTACACAAAATATATATATCAAAAATTTATTTATTTATTTATTTATTTTTATTTTTTTGAAACTGGCGACTATTACGTCATGTAATGCTTTAGATACCGCCCGTTGACAGGGGTGTGGAGGACTTCTCTGTCTATGTTTTCCAGTAGGAAAGAATTTTTTCCTTGTGGAGCCGAAATCCTGAATGGTCCATACCAGAGGTGGTCAAATTTACTATGCTTCGCTACTTCCTCCTTTCTCGCATCCCATCTTAGCACTAAATCACCTAGAAGGAATTCCCTGTCCTTTGCCTTGTGGTCAAACAATGCTTTCATATCATCTTGGTACTTCTGCATTTTTTCATCAACTTCAACCCTATGCCGTTGAACCTCAATCAACTGATTAATTCTCCTGGTTACATGATTGGGTTCTTCATTTTGATCCTGCCATAAATTCATCACTGGTAGCGCTAGGTTTATAGGTAGAACAACATCTGTCCCATAGACCATTTGAAAAGGCGAAATGAAGATAGACCTTTTAGTGCTGATGCGGTTTGCCCATAATGCGTATTTTAAGTGTACATGCCAAGACCTTTTATTTTCATCTAATACTTTCTTGATTATATTTACCAGGCTCTTGTTAGATGACTCGGCCAATCCATTCCCCTGAGGGTAATATGTTGTGGAATGGTCGAGAATGATGTTATACCTCTGATAGAAACTGATCATAGCCATAGATTTAAAGGCCTGGGCATTGTCGGTAACTATCTTTCGGGGACAACCGAATCTTGAAAAAATATTGTCTTCCAAGAAATCGATTACTACTGAGTCTGTTGCCCTTTTGGTTGGAATGGCTTCCACCCACTTAGTAAAATAATATGTGGCTATTAAGATCCACTTATGTTGAGCAATGGAATGGGGATTGATCTCGCCTATGAAGTCTAGACCCCATTGCTAAAATGGGGCTTCAGCTTTAACTAGAACTAGAGGCAGTGTAGGAAGCTTCTATTTACCTGCAAATAGTTGACAAGGGTTGCAGGCACCCACTTTGGAATTGACGTCAGAAAAAAGTTTTGGCCAATAGTACCCAACCCTCAAGATCTTGTAAGTTGTATCTCTCCATGCGTATCTTGTAAGTTGTATCTCTCCATGCGTGATGCCCCCCACATACTCCCTTATGAAATTCATCTATAACCCGTTGGGTTTCCAATTCGACTAAACAGACTAACAAGAAACCGAGTGGATCCTTCCAATATAACTGACTTTCGACGATACAATATTTAACTGCATGGAGTTTTAAAGTTCTGCATTTAGATGGTGATAGTTCATTTGGGCATTTTAGGCTCAGCAAGTAAGACACTATGTCTCCATACCAGCCTGACGATATGAACTTCTCTTCGATATTGTTTGGACTTGTTTCTTCATTCAACTCGTTTAGGTTTGTGTCTTCGTCGCTTTCCTGTAGGCAATTGATATCAAGGGCTCTGAAATTTGACTCCGCTAAGAGTTTGGCCAGGCCTTTCCCTTTTATCAATTTGGTCGGTTTAACTTCTAGATTGAATTCTTGGATTTTAGCGAGCCATCGCCCTCTTTTTCCATCATTGTCTGGCTGTACCAATATATCTTTCACAGAACTGGTAGGCACGTACGCGATAATATTTGAATGTAGTACATAAGTTCTGAATGCCTTTAGCGCTTTTACCATTGCGTACGCCTGTTTTTCTATTATGTCATACCTCAGCTCTGCGTCTCTAAGGCTCTTGCTAAAAAATGCGATCGGCTGTTCGAATCCTTCTTCATCCTTTTGTAGGAGCACCGCGGCGATAGTATGTTTAGAGGCAAACGAGAAGATAAGAAAATCTTTTAGATAGTCTGGGCTTGCTAGCACAGGTGCCTTGCTTATGACTTTTTTAATATGTGCGAACGATGCTCTGGCCTCAGTTGTCCCATTTACTCTGTTGTCCTTCTTCAACATTCCTGTGATCAATTTGACAATCTCAGCGAAATTGGGGATAAACCTTTGTAAAAAATTTATTGTCCCTAAGAAAGATTGAATCTCTTTTACATTTATGGGAATACTTATATTATCTATTGCTTCAATCCTCTTAGGATCAATCCCGATTCCATCCCTAGATATGATATGGCCCAAAATCTTACCTTCCCGCATAGCGAAATGTGATTTCTTTGGGTTCAAAGATAGACCAAACCTGCGGCATTTTTCGAAGGTCTATTTGAGATGCATCAAGTGTTCTTCATCAGCTTTAGAGAAAACCGTCAGATCGTCGAGGTAAATGACTATGAACTTGTCCCTTTCACCTACGAAAGTGATGTCCATAGCTCGCTGGAAAGTGGCCCCTACATTCATCAAACCAAAAGGAATTTTGTCATACATGAACGTACCCCATCGTGTGGTGAAAGCAGTTTTTTCCCTATCTTGTTCATTCATGGCGATTTGGTTATAACCAAAGAACCCATCTATCATAGACATTCGGTTTTCTCCAACAACTTTCTCTAACACATGGTCCATTTTAGGCAGCGGATAATTATCCTTGAGAGACGACTTATTTAAGTTTCGGAAATCCACACACAGTCTGATTTCCCCACTCTTTTTCCTGACCGGGACCAGGTTTGCTACCCAGTCCGAGTATCTCATAGGTACAATTATTTTCGCGTCCAACAGTTTCTTAACTTATTTTTCAATCATAGGTAACAAAATGGGGTTAATCTGTCTAATCTTTTGCCTAAATGGTTTGACCCCAGGTTTCAAAGGTATCTTGTGATCAATTATGGAAGTATCATACATTCTTAGCTCATTGTAAGACCAGGCGAAAATGTCTTTATACTGTCTAAGTAGGTCTTTATACTTAACTTTCATTTCGGGAGGGAGGAACTTGGATATTTTTACCACTCTGAATTCTTTTTCAGTTCCTATATCACAGTCCTCCACTTCTTCTGGTGAGGGGCTGCAAAGTGGATTTTACGGGTACGTCGTTCTGATAAAAAAGTCTTTCTAAAGGAATTAATCCTTTCAGAATCTGGTTGTTCTTAAGGACCAGCATACGATGATCCACAATTTTTTCTCGGAAGGTTTCAGGATCTTCCCCCTCTTGCGTGATCCACATCGAGTCATTTTGATCCTCTTGGTCTGCATGAGTTTCAGAGAACTCACCCACTGCTGCAAGAAATTTCTTAATTTGTTTGTCATCTTCAAAGACCTGCCAGTGTCGGATATTGTCTGGTATAGAGGGTTTGTATCTGATTTCAATGTGGTACTTTAGTTTGAAAGTTGTGGGAGGAGAGAAGGTTGAAGTTGTCTTTGCCAATGCATCAACATGTAGGTTCTCTGCGCGAGGGATAAAATGGACCTTTATGGATGAGAAAAAGTTTTCCATGAGATCCCAAGCACAATTTTTGTATGTTCTTAGTCTGGGATGCTTGGCTTGGTACTGTCGGTTTATTTGTTTGACTATTAGCTCTTCATCACCATATGCCTCCAAGTTACTTATATTTATCTTTTTGGCAGCCTCTAGTCCTAAGATCAATGCTTCATATTCGCATACGTTGTTAGTGTAATCTATGTCCCACTGCAGTCGGTAGGAGAAAGGAACAATGAATTTACCTTCGGGAGCCACTAAAAGCACTCCTGCACCTGCCCCTTCAGAAGATAAAGCACCATCAAAATACATTTTCCAGACTCTGGTGTTACATAGATCTTTTGTCATGTGAATTGACTCTTCTTTCTTTATATCGATTTCCTCCGGACAACCATCCAAACCATCATCAAAAGACAAGATGCAATTTCCCAGATCTTGGTCCACAATGTAAATAGGGAAGTTGTTTGGGTTTTGAGGGTCACTGACTGTATATGCTAATCTTGTTTCTCTGTACAACTGAGTGAACTGACCACCGAACACAGGGATTGTGGCATACGTCATGTCCAACTATAGAGAAACCCCCAACTTGGATCCCCATGACCTAGATAATAGCAAGCCATACTTAGGGGGAATATCTGCGATAACCACATCCATCAGGATACTCTTAACCGGGACCTGCGCCAGGGTAACTACCAGATATTTAATCATCCCCATACACTTAACCCTTCTTGAGTCAAAAGAGTACAGATCTCCATAAGGTCTGGTGATCTAGAGACCCAAATTTTCCATAATAATCTTGGGCATAACATTATGGGAGGCTCCAGAGTCTAACATGCAATTGTGCAACAATTGATCATACACATTCAGAGTGATGTAAAAGGGAGCAATGGTGTCTTTGGCCCCTTCAAAATGGGGACCAAAGTTGATGTTAGGTTTTTCATCTTCCAAGTTTAAAACATCAGACTGTCTTTCTAGCTTAGAGACACCCATCGCTTTGGTAATTTGCTTCTGATAAACGGGGTTTTTCGCTAATTCTACCAAAGGGATTGGTATCTTAATTTTGCTTAACTCATTTTCAAAACTGAAAGCTCCGCTCAGCTTGTCTGTTTCTTTGGTTGAGAATTCCACATCCTTCCTTTCCGATTTATTTTTCCGGACAGCTTTATCACTCATGATCCTGGTTGAAGACGTAACTTTATTTACTGGTTCGGTTTCTTGTGTTTGAGTTTCAACTTTTTTCACTTCGAACTCTTGAGTGTTTACTACTTTAGCTTTGTTGTTGGGTAATAAGGTCTCTTCCGAAGGAGGTTCATAAGCTTGACCTCTTTGAAGGATTTTCTTGGGTTGGGTAGTTGAGGTGGGCTTACTCTTAGATCTTAGGTTGTACATTGGTTGAAACTCAGCCATCATCATCTCAGTTTCTGGTTGAGATTCACAGAGATTAGTGTGATCACCTTCTTCACCCTTATTCGACGGTTGTTGTGTGCTTAGAGATTTTTCATAGTCTTCTCGAGACATATATGGATGAGTACAGTCATCACCGAAGTTCGTGACATCATTATCCGAATCTCCGAAGTCTTGAAAATCGTTCGCTCCTATAAAATTTTCATTCTTTAAGAGAGCTTGTATTTTTTGATCCTCATTTTTTATTTGTCTTTGTTGATTAGGGGGGTTTTGATTTCTCTTGAAATCCTTTTTGGGGAAAGATTCAGCTTTGGCCTGTTCGAGTTCCATTCTGGATATTTTATTTGACAGTTCTTTAATCACTCTAGCCATATTGTCCACCCTATTGTCTGAGGATCTATTAGACCCTGAAGGACCTGCTTGTTCTTTAAGTCGCTTGGTCTCTCGGTTTCCAGTCTCTAATCTAGCTTTAAGTTTACCCGAAGCCATCATATTAGACTCTATTTCTACTACATCGTCCTGCATACGGTTTAGGGTGGCTCCCCTTCTCTCTCTCAAAAGGAGAGCGAAATCCGACTCGAAAGCTCCGGCGAAAGTCACTTTGGCCGCGGGTTGGGACGGTTTAACCTCGGTTGGGATTTTATTGTACAGTTTGTTGAATCTCTGAATGAATTCCATGACTGTTTCTGAGTTATTTTTCTTCAAAGACCCAAATTCGGTTAAATAATAGAGATGGTCTTTTCTCTCGCCCCATTGCCTGAGGAAAGCATCTTCCAAAGCGTCATAAGACAAGATAGAAGTTGCGGGTAGGCTCCGAAACCAAGTTCGAACTTGACCTTCAAAGATTTGGACAAGGAGTCTCGAATATACGTCCTCATGCTCGATATCGAAGATATCTGCGAATTGGTCAAAAAAATTAATATGTTCGGCCGCGGTCAGATCCCCTTCCCCAGTGAATTTTCGTAATTTTTTTATGTAATTTTACGGAAGATCGTGTAGAGGGATGGGAAATACTAATGGAGCGTATCTGGCTGCAACTTTCACAAATACTCTGGGAGGGGGAGCAGGCCCTTGGCCTCCAGCTCCTCCTAGAGGGGCTCCTCCCCCTCCTCCTCCGATAAACCCTCCGCCTCCTCCTATAAACCCTCCACCTCCTCCTCCGGCGGCTGCCCTCGTTGTTTGTGGAAAGTTGTAAAGGGGGTTTTTAAAAATTAATAGGGAATCTTTATTTTCTTCGCGAAGAGGAAAATCCGATGAGGAAAGATAAGGAATGCGAGGACTTGGTTCCTCGGATTTGCAAGAAACGAAATCAGGAGAACCGACGGGTGTGGGAACCGAGTGTGTAACACACTCTTCAGAATTTGGTGAAGTTGGGAAATTCAACTGAAGGAAAGATGGTATCTCAAAAGCCGACGAACTTTCAAGAGGGCCCTTTCCTTTGTGTGCTGAGGGGACTATTGGATGAATCTCACTCCTAACTTCGGAGTAGTTTGGCATTGAATCTTTAGCATCAAAGAGAGGACTGAGCGAAGTTGAGGGTTTGGAATGACTCTTAGTTTTCAGTGACGGGTTTTTAAGTTTGTAAACTACAACGGTTGGCTTAAAAGAGCCTCTCGCCTTTAGAATTTTTTCAGGATCGGTAACAGGCATAATCTGCTTACCATCTGAGTTTTGTTTGGTATTCCTTTGACCAGATGCTAGTTTATTTCTTGTGGAGTCGCCAAGTGAAAGATTAAAATCCTTAAAAGGTGTGTACTATTTGTTCACTATCAAAGGGTAACACTTTCAATGAAAAACAAATGTCGTTTTCCCAGGGAAAAAGATTTTGTAACTTCGGTCCCCAGCAACGGCGCCAGAAAGATGTTGTTCCTGAGTCTGTATTTAAGGCTTAAAAGTACAGTGTCAAGGCATCCAAAAGTGGGTAAATATGGAGAAGAGGGTAACGTCAACCTTTGGTAAAGGAAACTAGGGAATATTTCTACGTTGGTGTTGTCTAGCTTCCAACTGTTCCTGGATAGTTATATCTTGTTCAATGGCTGCCCATGAACGTTCAAGTTCGACCCGGTTAGTAGCAGTTTTAAGAATTGTGTTGAAAAGGTTTAAAGCAATGTATGTTTGGTCCGATAGTACGGGTTCGATATTTGGCTGTGTTGGTATAGGGACAGTCATGGAGGAACAATAAAAGTGAGAAAAACTTCAGAGAAAGATTAAGTGTTGTCTCAATTTGGTCGTATAAAAGAGAATTTACGGTTTTATGAATAAAATAGGGATGAAAATCAAAGGCTCTTTCCTGTAACTTTATTATATTTTAAATAAAGGTGTGAGGTGGGAGAAAAACATTTAGTTGTCTATAGTGTAAAGCTCCTATTAGGGGAGAATCTCACGTATAAACAGGAGAGGAAAATTGTAAAAAAATAACTGATGTAGCAGAGAATATATGTAGAATTCCGAAAATGCAGACTGGTCTTACACCCGTTGATAGCTGGTGAAGAGGAAAGACAATAAACAATTACAGAAAACTAAAATTCATTTGTTATAGTAGTGGTCATACTAAAGTATAACGAAGCACATCAATTATGAATATGAATTGAAATGAAATATGAGATACAAAGAAGCAAACTTGTAACACAATCGTGACGGAATTGAGGATCTTCAGATCTGCTTGTATTAACTCTCAAATGTAAAAAACTCTGTTAAAAACAACACAAAAAGGTCCAGCCTCGTTTATTTATTTATGTGGTATATTTATACAATTTTACAAGTAGGATAGAATCTCAATAGTCACAAAATTTCGGTCATGACAAAGAAGAGAGAAATCGCTCCATTTCTCCTACTCTGTCTTCACTTGGTGCCAGCTGTTTGTCGTTGCGCGAGCTCGGTACAAGTGATACATCTTTCCACCAGCTGAGATATTAGCCGCGATGGTTCTGCTTGACAGCTGGCTTTGAAGAAGTAACATTATTGGGCTAACTGTTGCAGCCTATCTTCCATCTGTCCATCGATGATGTCGATGGCACATAGTTGCGCGTTGGGTTTGATCATGCACTTATCAACTTGGACTATGTCCACCATAGTCATCTGAGAGATATCGGTTGAATCTCTTTCTTCTTTATCCTTCAGATCAAGTGAGATCTGTTCCACATTCATTTGCATCAACGCCTCGGCATTGCCTCCGCTGTCAATGCCCAGTAGCTCGTCGTCTATAAAATTAAAGGCCTCCTCTAAGGAATTAGTTATCTTTTCAGCTTGCTGCTTTCCTTCGGCGATGTTATGCTCCCATTCCTTTAAAAAAATGTTTCCTCGGGTTTGCTCTGAAATGGAGAACCTGGGAGTACTCGCCAAAACCCTGTTGTTCGTGTCTATCACCACCTCCCGGAAGGTGACCCAAGCCACTCCGGCATCCCTTTCTCTAGCCGATAAGTTCTCAGAAACTTGATTGACCAACATACAGTTTTCCCGGATCACTCCCACCTTGGCGAGCAAATTCTATTGTGCCGAAGAGATTCTTCTCCGAATCTCGATCGCTTGGGATTTGAACATCCCGATGTCTATGATTCTGTTCTCGGAGATCTCCACCCTAGCCTGCAACTGCTCGATCAAATTCCTCTGTTGGCTCGCTTGTATCCGACCATCTCGGACTACCAGCTGCACTTGCTCAAGCTTAGTTTTGAGCATCTCTATTTCATTTTTATCAACCAATCTGGCCTGCTCTATTCCCACGCTTGCCTGATCTTTAGCATTCTCTGCTGCTGTGGCCAGTCTGGCTTCAAGGGTCTTAATTAGGTGATTTTTTCTTTTAAGTTGGTTTTTTAGGAGTCCAACTGAAAACTGATTCGCCGAGTCATAGGTTCCTAGCGTGGTGAATTGCTCATTTTTCTTGTCTTTTCCATCAGTTATGACTTTATATTTCTTAGCAGTCGACTCTCCTTCTTGATAAAATTCCCTTTTCACTACTTCCTTTCTCTTTTTATCGAAGAAAAACTCATTTGGAGGGAGTTCTTCTACTCTTATGGACCTCAGCTCTTCATTGAATATCCATCCTTCACCGATATTTCCATGTGGTGACTGCAAGGGTGTGAATGATGTGATGGGTTCTCCGATCTTTTTCGCCGATTTTCTTGGAGTATCGACCGGACTCTGCTTCTTTGGCGGTTCTGGAGTCTTTATCTCTGTCTCCAGATTCTGTTCCTTTGGCGTGTCTGGGGTCTTTTTCTTTGCTTCCGGATTCTTCGTTTGTTCCTCCTCATCTTGGTGTTTTCCTTGGTCGGGAGTTGCATATTTAGAACCTTTGGCCTCCTTCTATTTTGTCTCCAAAATACCTGGACTCTCCCCTCGCAACACAGTGGGAAAACAGTTACGTTGGTGTTCTTGGAACTTCAATACATCGGGTCTTTCCTCAGGTGCCAGGGATTGAATCCGGGATAGAATTTATTCATAGGAACTCGCTCCTCGGAAAATGTCATCCGAGGGTGAATTCTCATGCTCAAATCTTTTGAGCCCACAATTAGCCAAATGATTTCTCACGACCCTCTGTGGATCGTGTTTCTTGTATTCGATGGAGACCAAATTTAGGTCTTCCAGGGTTGTCGCCTTGGCTTTGGCATGCCCGAAATCTAATAAAGAATAAGAATTCAAATGAATGGGAAAAGACGGCCACACCTTCTTTGAATACCCTTTAAGCTCTTTACTCACACTGCCAATTACCATCTGTCGGGCGACCTCACGACAAGCCAACTTGTCGGGAATGAACAATGGCAATGCATGCGGGGGAACAGAAGCCCCAAAAACTCTGAGGTATGAAAATTATGCCTCTACATACCAGTCCACTATGCTACTCAGATTTGTCACTATGTTGTCCAAGATACAGGGTGGTGGGTGACCAAAAATGGCGATGTGCAGGGGCACCATTACCCAGTTAAAAATTTTGTAAGCAAAATTTTCTGCTTTGTTTTCCCATAATTTTGCATGATATACATGTATGGGTTCATCTTCGGTCGGAGTCCAGCTCCAATTCATCAATGGAAATGGTGTCATAGACCAAATTGCATCCATAATGTACGCGGACATGAAAAATGACGACGCCTTCCCATTCTCCTTCTGCTCCCGATACTCTGTGACCCGATTGGTCAAGATATCCGAAAGCATCTTTGCGCAGTTAAAAGAACAGCCTTTGGCGACCCGAAACATTAGAGGCACCCACGCAAGGAAAAAATGTGATGTGTCATCTTTCCCATATAACCGGCATGTCATCATGGCCACATATCTGTACTGCGGCTCTAACGAAGCGATTGAATATATGCCGTGGGAATCAGCTCTGAACTTCGCGGTGTTTGAAACCCAATCCTTTATCAAAATGGACATGGTTTTATCATATTGTTCACATTCCTTCTCCTTGAATTCTTCTAAGAACTCAGCGCCACATGTGTGGTCGGACGTCGCGGGCAGCTTGTACATGGTTTGCATATGCTCCGGCCTGAAAGTCCCGATGGTGACTCTTTGCTCGTTCATGATAGTCCTGGTCGGTATGTCCACATGGTCCAATGCCCATCGGACCATATCGTAGTATGGAAGCAACCACAGTCTAGCTACTACTCTGTGCATTCCGGATTGGATGACTATTTTGTACTTGGTGGTTAAATCATCTCTTTCGTTGTCGTCGGAGTCGTCGGAATAATCCACCAATTCTGCTTGCAGAATATCTGAAACATATGACCAATTCGGGACCGAATTGATACCTCGGGGTGAAGTATCAAAGACATTGTCTGAGCCTTGTCCTGAAACCTCAACATTCTCCTTTACTGCTTTTCGCGGAGCCATGGCTGAAGCTTGCGTTTTATCTCTTCTGCGATAGAACTGCGTATACATACAGAAGTCAGTTTTCTCAGAGGTGGTGAGCTATGTGTGCTATGAAAATGCATTTGTTATAATGAAATACAATTCTGCTATATACTCAAAGACTCGGTACCTTCCAGAACAAGTCTGTCAAATCACATTTGGAAGTAAATTCTATCATAAAAATCCGATCTTATACATCGATTTACCCTATTTCCTCATCAATGTCATAAATTTTGGCGGTTTTAAACTCTTAGTTGGCGCATGGATGAAAAGGCTACCTCGTAAATCGTGTGGACATCAAAGCGTGGGATATTCATTTGTTTAGCTTAATTAATTCGGTTTTACCACTGTTAACTGTGTTTCGTTACTCGCTATATCGGGGATTTTCCTTTAACATTTTGAATCTCTAACTCCTGAGACTGCGAAGATCGATTTTGGTTTAATTAAAGGTAATCGCAATTTGGGGCTTGATTAATTTTATGATTATTATATTTGCCATATCACAATTTTAAGATAAGTTTCTGGGAGATTTACATGCCGAGCTGCAAAACCGCGAGATCGCGATAACATGACTTAATTAAAAGGGAAGATAATATTGGATTAAGTGATTAATTAATCACGTTATAATTGCATCGTGATTTCGCGAGTCAGGGTTTAGACGGTGTAACTTTCGAAAAAGATAGTGCCGAGTGGAGAAATGCCAAGAGAATCTTTTACCACGGTTTAGCTTTTACCCTTAACCTTGACACGAGTCAATCGAATAAGGACCTCGTGTTCTCGGCTATCGGGGCTATGACAATAAATTTTTGGGTTTGGCGAACGCCGAGGCGCGAAACCCCGAAAACGTTTAATCATGAGTTAGGGAAAACTTTACCCTCATTACGGTTTTGAGTGAAAGTTAAAATGATTTTGCCGTTTTGTGACTTAGGACGTGAGAATTACGTGAGTTATAGTATCTGACCTGCGAGATCCCGAAGTAGAACAAAAAGAGGAAACATTTCTACAAAAGGTAGGACTTGTTTCGAGAGTAGAAAAATCATCGTTGCTCGCGTGATCAAGCTTCAGAGATCATCGATATATCATAGGAAAAATAAAACCATCTTTAGATTTCAAGCATTAAAATGAAAATTGTGACAGGCTAAACAAAAACAAGGGCGCCTCCAACACCCTCCATGGTCTCATCAATCACCGAGATCATAGAAATGTTAATCACATCTCATCATCAATATTATTAAACATATGCATAAAAACCCTAATACATCAGTCAATAGCTCAAAGATATTACAAAAACCTGCAATACAATATTGGAGAAAAAGAAAAGACGTCCTATTGGGCGAGTATCCACAAGAAAAGGAAAGTTTCCAGGAAGATTTCATCCAAGCCATGTAAGTGAGGTGATGTGGCTAGGGGGTGTCTAGACATGTGGGTGCAGTGAGGTCCAAGGATGCATAATATTATCTGTGGGTGCCTTTGTATAAGGCGAGTTAAGCCCATTCTTGCCTTTATTCTTTTCTTGCTTTATTTTTTTATTTTCTTTTTCGTCTTCTTTTTCTTTTTATTCAAGGGATAACCAGAGGAAACTGGCTTGGCATGGTGACCAAAGCTGACAGTGTTACCTACAAGTACTTTCACAGAGATGAGAAGGTTGGCTCATGATGAGACCCCCTTTCCCTTGGCCATGCAACCAAAGGTCACTTCCCTGGCGTGGTAACCAGATGGTGGCAATGTCATACTATTAGGTACCCATGAACCTAATAGCTTGGCTTGTGATGAGACTCCCTATCCTCTGATTAGGTCACGTTTGTTATTTTTTGGGTCCCTCTTGTTTCTTGCTGAGAGGCCTTTTATTGCCTTCTCAAGGATCCCTGGGTGAAGCATCTCGAGGTTTCATTTCTAGGCTTTTGTATTTTACCAGATGCTTTTACCTTCTGGGCCTTTAGCCCCTTCTTCCCACGAGATAAGGTGCAATCCTTCAAACAAGTCAACCCAATGCCCAGACAAGGGGAATGGGATAGATGAGCGGGAGATAAGATGAAATAGTGGTGCTATGATGGGAGTGGACGATGGCTCTTCAAGAATCTCCCCAGTGGAAAACCAAGACCTATGGGCACAGGCTTGTTAGGGCACCCTTTCAATCTCCCCAAGCATGGTCAAGTGGGATAATGTAAGATCTAAACAGTTGTTAGAGATAAAAGGAACCAAATGGATATATTTAAAAGTTTCAATGATCAAAAGTGACACATACCATGATACCTGGACCAATTACCTCATGGAGCAAGAACCTCTTCTGATACAGGATCAAGACGATGGTGATGGATGTTGTTGTTGCTGACAAGACAGAGCTGATGGAAGAAGAAAAGTATGGGACCTCCAGGGCCATGCTCAGGTCAATCCTGCTCTCGGTACTCCATGTCTAGGACCTGTGGACCTCAAGACATTATCTCCTATTTATCCCTAAAAATTGGGGATAACATCTGGCTCCAACTCGGGGACATGTGCTCACCGTAGAGCACATGAGAACCTCAACATCTCTGGCATAAACTACAGACCTACTCAATCTCGATATGGGAATCAATAACAAAAATGGGGCGGTAATGCCACCCCAACACACACAGATATATATATAAACTGAAAGAAAACAATCAACAATGCAAATGTGAAAGCAAACTAACATGAAATGCAAATGGTATAATACACAAATACAAAAATGACTACTTACCTGTACTTACCTATGAAATCAAGTCACTGGTGGGCAGTAACGCTTGATATGTAAAGCGTTCACTGGAAGCTTCAGGGCTTCTCCCTCCATGGTCTCTAAGTTGAAAGAATCCGTACCTGCACAACTCAAGATTTTATAAGGACCTGTCGATAAACTGTCAAATTTCTTTTGCATACCGAGTTTTTCTCTTCTCTTATCCCATAGCAATACGAGATCTCCTTTGGTGAATTTTCTTTCCTTAGTTTTATGGTCAAAGGTGTTTTTTTATCTTTTCTTGATTTCTTTCCATTTGACCAAAGGCACTCCTCCTCATCTCATCTAGCTCTATTAGTTGATTGATCGTCCCTTGGATTGATTCTACATCTGTAGCGTATTGTTGAGCGAAGTAGAGGATAAGAATCTGGAGGTTCACAGGAAGTTTTTCTTCTAGTCCATATACCAGCTCAAAAGGATTTTTTCCCGTGGAGGTTTTTGTTGTTATTCGATATGGCCATACTGCATACTTTATTTTGCTAGCCCATGATTTTTTATTTTCCCCCGCAACCTTTTTCAAAATATTCATGAGGTTTTTAATGGTTGATTCTACCAATCCGTTCCCTTGTGGGTAATAGTTGGAGGAATGGGATAGGACCATTCCATATTTGAAGCAAAATTCTACCAGGGCATATGAGCTGAAATATTTGGCATTGTTTGTAGTGATATTGGAAGGGACACTGAACCTTGTTATGATTCGGTCTTCCAGAAAATTCATGACTACTTCTTCAATGGCCTTTTTTGTAGGAATAGATTTGACCCATCTAGTGAAATAGTCTGTGGCTGTTAGGATCCACTGGTAGCCATTACCTGAATTGTCCTTAAACTCACCAACAAAGTCCAAACCCCACTGCTGAAAAGGTTCTTCTATTACTACGTGCTTCAGGGGTTGCGCTGGGAGTTTTGGTTTACCGGAGAAGTACTGGCAAGGCTGGAAAGATCGGACATGCTGGTGGGTATCGGAAAAATGTGTTGGCCAATAATAGCCAGCCCTTAGGATCTTGTGGGTAGTAGGGTGAGCTGCAAAGTTCCCACCACAGTATCCGGAGTGTAATTCTTCCAGTAGCTTCTTTGCCTATTCTTTGTTCACACATATAAGTATGACCCTGTCAGGATTTCTCCACCCAAGTCCATCTTCAGTCAGGCAGTATTTCATAGCTTTCAATCTCAAAGCCCTTGTTTTGTAGTATACTAGGTGATCAGGGAAAGACAGGTTCTTTAGATAGTAGATGATATCAGAATACCACTCATCATGCTCTAACTCACTGATCATCACGTTTACTTGCTCATTCTTGCCCATTTTTATGGCTTCTTGTTTACTCTCGGTCAGCATCTAGGCCAAACCTTGTCCCTTTATTATTTTGGTGGGTTTTATCTCTAAGTCATACTCTTGGATTTCGGAAACCCATTTTCCTCTAGTACCCATGGAATCTTATTGTGACAAAACATCCTTTACAACTGGGTATGGGACATAAGCCTTGATTTTATTGTAACCGGCCTAGTTTCTAAAGTGTTTAAGGGACTTGACGAGGGCATACGATTGTTTCTCAGTGATAGAATAATTTAACTCGGAATCTCTAAGGACCTTGCTCATAAAATCCACAGGATGTTCATAACCATTAGCATCTTTTTGCATCAGGACACCAACAATAGTATCCTGGGATGCAAACAAGAAAATTATGAAATCTTGTGAGAAATCGGGGTTGATCAAGACAGGAGCTTGGGAGATAGCATATTTAATATCTTCAAAGGACTTATTGGTCTTATCATTCCACCTGAAGGCAACACCTCCCTTTAGCAAGGTGCTCAAAGGTTTTATCCTTTCGGAAAAGTTCGGCACAAATCTACGAATAAAGTTGATCTTTCCAAGAAAGGATTGTAAAGATTTTATGTTGTTTGGGGGGCAGACATCCTTTATTGATTGGACTCTTTCGAGGTCAATGTAGACTCCTCCTTGAGAATCCAAATGACCTAATAAATTTCCTTCATCAATACCAAAAACAGATTTCTTGGGATTCAGCGAGATACCATACTTTTTGCATTGCTCGAAAATAATCTTGAGGTGTGAGAGATGGTATTTCCTATCCTTTGACACAATGGTAAGGTCATCCTGATAGATTTCTATGACCTTTTGTATAAGGTCCCTGAAGGAAAAATCCATTTCTCTTTGGAAAGCGGCACCAACATTCATAAGACCAAATGACATTCTTAAGTACATAAAGGTTCCCCACAGTTGTTATAACCCTAATTTGCACCATACATGCTTACCTGGCATCAAGCCATCTCAGATTACTTCTTTGCCAAAACATTACTGAACAACTCTTCTAAAAACTCCATTTTTAAAAGTCCACACTAGCTGACCCACTACAACCCTCGTGGATGTATAGTGTCCACGCTAGCTGGCCCACTACAGCCTGCATGGACCTTCAGAAGGACGAAAAAAGGAAAGTTGTCGACGGAGCACACAGCTTTGGCTGAGTTAACTGAATCGTTCGGCCATGCATGGTCGAGGGTTCGCCTAACTACCTAGCTTCTTCTAGCCTATAAAAGAAGGGTTAGGGATCCTATTTGGAAGAGGAGAAAAAGGGTAAAGAAACTCTACCTAATTGCATATTCCCATTGTCCCAACCCTTTAGCCATCCTTGTGCAAGAAGAGATACAAAGAAAAGAAGTTGGAGGACATTTGAAGAGGAGCCCAGGATCAGGATTCACGGAGCAGTGGCCGGCCTTGACATTGTAAGTTGATTCATTAAAGTTAATAATAAAGAAATGCTTTTCCTGTCCCACTATATGAGTTCTTCGTAATTCAGTAAATATATGTTTGAATCTCTAACCCATTATTCTATAGGTAAAATGCATGTGTATTTTGTTGCTTGTTTGTACACGGGTCAGCCTTGGGAGGAGAGCTGCCAACAAGCGGTCAAGCATGAAGAAAGATCGACATCAACCATCCAGAACAAGGTATGTTGGTCTAAACCATGTATTCGCCAAAAAGAAATGGGGATTAAGTCTGGGATGAAAGTAGAAATTATTTTTCTTTCGGTCATATCTACATGCATACTATAACCCTATTTTCTAGTCTGTAGGGGGATTTCCCACCACAACAGAATTGGTGACCATATTGGGGAAGTCTCTAGGGTTCCTGGGAATATTTTTGGGTAGTTTTAAAAGACTGGTTTTCTTTCCTATTTTTTGAAGTTTCTGCAAATTCTGAGCTAACAGAGAGTCTGGTCTTCCATACCATCTATCTTTGTTACTTACTTGACTGTGTTTTTTCGAGACCCACAGAGGTACATGCGGCCTGCATAAGGTCTGCATGCCTATACCCGCGCCCTGCATAAGGTCTGCACGCATGTACCTGCGCCCTACTTTCTTACAGCCCACGTGTAAATGCTAGCTAAAGAAGTAACAATAGCATGTAGATTCCATAAAAGTTTTGAGGTAGTCATCCGCTTCCCTACCAGAATCAGTCATTCTCAGGGGTTTTATAGAACTCTTTCTAGTCTTGGTTGTTTGCAGTCTCTTCTCAGATTGGTTTGTTTTACGAATTTTTTCCTTACATTGTTTTCTTTTTTGTTTGTTAAAGAGAGTGTCTAAGCCTTCAAGAGATCCTACTTCTCAATATCAGTGGTCTCTTCCTGGTTTGGATTGTCTGTTTTTATTTGTTTCAAAGTTTTAGAGATACACACGGCCTGTATAAGGCCAACACGCGTGTACACGCCCTCTATCTCTACACATCTTGCGTGCACACGCTTTCTGTTGAATTGTCAGTAGTGTGCTTGTGCAGGATAGTTTTTGTTGAGGGTGAGGTGGTCATCCTGTCCCTTGACAAGAGTTATACCTCTCAGGTTTTTGAATCTCTGTCCTAGTAGTTAGTAGCTTAAGGTTGATCTTAGCCATAGCTTTCTTTTTTCATTTAAAAGTTGTCATCAAAAAATTTCTTTAGGGTTTTTAGACAAGTGTGAGAGTCCTTTTTTAAGTTTCTAGTGTGTGATTTCTTGAAGTGATTCTTTGAGATCTGTGATTAGGCCAGAAGTTTTTTCTTGGTTTTTGACTTGTTGATATTTTTCCTTTTTGCTTTGTCAGCATTCAAATAAAAAAAAAAAATCTTTCATTTTCTTGTTTGGTTGAAAAGTGTTGTTTTGCATTAGTAACCAGGGAAAAGTATTTACTTTCATAAGTTCTTGATAGTTTACTTAGATCGTAAGTAGTTCGTAGTCGAGTGAAATCTTGCTTTGAGTTTGTTGTTCAAAAGATCTTAGAAAATAAAAATAAAAAATTGAAAAGTTGTTGAAATTTCTCACTAAGTGAAGGTTTTTATTTCCATCTTTTTGTTCATTTTTAATTTTGTCTTTTAAACATCACTAGTTTCACTTTCATACCCTTTGACGTAAGACAAGCCATAAAATTAACGCCAAATCTAAAATTTACTAGACTTTTATGTTTGTAAGGTTAACCAACTAGTTCAGGATTAGGGCCTTGGATTAGGTTGGAGAGGAAACTCTTCAAGGCCATTAAAATCAAATATTGGAGTCTGAGTTAGGGAGTGTCCAAGTCTAGTATTGTGAAATTTATCTGGTACCCCCCTCTAACATAGGGGATAAACACGAGGTCGCGTGAAGAAAGGTAGCGAAGATAACCCCTCCAAAGCTGGACCAATCGTAGTGGAGAACACATATAGAGGGCTTGTCTTGGGATTCTGTCGATTGAATTTTCCACAGAGCTTCGTGGATCTCGAATCCATTTGAGGTCCTCAATTGTCTTCCAGAACACTTGCTTTCGATACCCTTGACAGGTTTCAGGCTTGATACCCTGCTCATTTTGGTCTACCCGACTTTCGACTGTACCCGCCTGGTGACTGTTCGCGCGCTGGAAACCTAGTTGCCTATATTTTTTAGGGGCATACGCAGGTGACTGCAGGGGTATACCATGACACCTAAGACATACATCGAGCCATTCTTTGTAGAGTATACCCGGAGGGTGCTTCCATTTTCAAGTTTCACTTGCACCGGTAAGTTGCTCAAGTGTTGGTTGTTGTAATTGTTCTTCCAATTAATTTAGTGTTTGCCTGTCTTATCTTAGAGGGACTTTTTAAGTGCATGTTGTTTTTGAATAGTTAGACTACCCTAGTGTGTCTTTGATCTTCTCACACAATGGAGGATCATGAGCTCTTCCAGCCACGAAGACTTCAAGGCCTATCATCGGTTACACTGGAGCCACCCCCGACACCACTAAGGCGAAAGATATACCAACAAGGGTCTTTTGAAGCGACTGAGTCACACAAAGTTGTGCCCAACCAACATCCGAAGGAATCATCTGTCTTAGACTTTGAAGCGCAATATTTTGGTCCGCCTGAAACCTCCATCATTGATATTTCGACACCCATCATCATACTGATTCACCCTTACGAGTGCCAGACAGTGTCGCAGGCAGCAATGGAAACAAATGTTGTTACTCCTTCTGGGAATTCTTCAACTCCCACTACAGTTGTCACCACAGGAGAGTTTCCACCTCCTAACCCACTGTCACCGGTCCAAGCCACCATGGTCTCGACTGCCTCTACATCGCACAGTGATCCGATCCCGTCTCTGGCGGTGGCCACAACCCATTTCACACCAAGTGCGACAGACCCTCCATTCTCATACGAGATGCCTAGTTCAGGTACAAGTCCTATACTTTCCTACTCCACTTCACAGACTTTAGGTCTGGGGGCAGGGAGCTCTAACGCTCCTCTGCAAGGACACATGGGGGGCACTCCTGCTCCTTTTAATGCTTTCCCTTATGGGGGAGGTCATATACCTCCTTCATCCCCTTCACTCGGTGGATTGCATAAACAATCCGCCAGGCCACCTGCACACCATAGTTTATTTGGAGCCGGGAGTCAAGGACCACCTTCACATAATATGCCTGTAGGTTCGACACCATTTTCTTTGTTCGGTGCATTTGGTAACAATGACTTCTCGTCAGCTACTTTCTCAACTACAGCCAACCCCAGTTTCAGACAACCTATTCCTATGTAGGGTACTATTCTCGTACAGGGGGAACACCCAGGAACTTCTTCTGCATCAGGGCCTTGGAATTATTGGCAGGGATCCGTTCCCTCATCAGGAATGTCGATCTAGGGTAATTCTTTTCACAATCAATGGAACCCCGGACAAAGCACTATGCCTATCCCCATGGGACTGACATGGGGCCATCCTTCCCAAAGTCCTTCGAATGTAATGCATTCCCAACCATCTATGTCCTATTTTGGAAATCAGTTGATGATGTCTCCTCACATGCAAAATCCATATGCTGGCCATGGCCATGGTTTTTACCAAAACCCAGGCCAACAACCAAACTTTTCCTGGCAACCTGGTGCCAGTCAAACTGCAGGCCCCTTTTTCCCAGGTTATCACCAACAACCCAAACTACCCTTTCTGGCAACCTTGCATTTGCTAGACTTGACAAGGTTGTTGAATGACCCTATCTTTCACGATCCGCGTTGGCCTCCTATGCTGACGAAGTTGCCTTCGGACATCCCAAAGTTCGAAGCCAAGCCTAACGAAGATCCAAGAGATCATGTGACTACCTTCCATCTTTGGTGATCATCTAACTCATTGAAAGACGACTCCATACAATTGTGATTGTTTCAACATACTCTCATTGGGAGTGCCGCGAAATGATACATTGAGCTCAATCCCTCAAGATACTCTTCCTTCGGAGAACTAGTGATGGATTTCCTAAACCATTTCTAGTTACCTATGAGATATGACGCTAGCACCGAATTGTTGGCCAATTTCTCACAAACAAAAGTGGACCATATATTTGATCACATCCGAGAATGGAGACGTCGAAAGAGTTTAATTAAGGTACCAGTCCCACCAACATTCCTTCTTGAGTGGTTCCTTAAGTCTTTGGTCCCATAATTGTCCAAAGACGTAGTGACGTCGGGAGTATTTTCTGAAGAAGATGCCATCATGAGAGCTCAACAACTTGAACTAATCTATTCTCAGTCTGGTTTATTATACGAGATCTTTCCAGATGCGCCATGCTCAATACTTGATAACACCAGATAGAGAGTTGGACCACATGCCAATGGTATTGTTGGTTCAACACAAACAAAGCCTGTTGGGCAATTGACGAAGCAGTTGCAGTAGTTGTCTATACAACACACAACGACCAACCAAACTACTGCTTTGGCTGCTCCCCCTACCAAAACATTAGATGTACACATAGTGCAACCGACTAATCTAAAGGCCACCCAGCAGCCTGAAGGAAAGAAAAAACAATGAAAGAAGGGTAAGGGGGATAAAAAACCTACCGATAATGTTGGCGGGGACAACACTGAGAAATGAAAGGCGAGGTATCCATGCAACTTATGTGCGGAAGACCACCCGACCCATCTATTTCTTCGGCTTGTAGAAGCCCAAAATTTTGTGATGCAACAACAACCTTCTGTGTTAACCAATCCATTTCAACAAGGGCAAAATCTAACACAAGCCTCTGCAAGCAAGGAAGGGGGTAGCCAAGGACCTTCTCCATCTTCGAACAACCCCGCATCCGCGAATGTATATATGGTGAAGGGTGATTCTTTTATATCGACTAGAGCGCATGACTATAGTAAACCAAGAACTTCTGAGAAGGGAAAATAAGCCGAACTCCCATCTCTTCCTCTACAGAGTGAGAAGACATTGGGTGAAACAATGACATGCATCCCCAATGGTGCGTTCAAAAAAGGTTCTCACAACCCAAACACAAGGGCCGCCTAGAACTATTCTGTGGTGGAAGATTTATCACAAACCCCTTGTGCAATGTCCACTTTGGAGGTCCTCCAAAGCTTCCCTTCCTAGAGGAAAGCCTTGTTAATCGCTTTAGGATCTACCGAGACTTGTAATCCAGGTATAATCATGCTGGATACAGCCAACCTAAAACCTCATCTGCCTTACCACGTAGTGTTTCAGATAGTAGTGTCTTATCCTACGAAAATGTTTACTCATAATATCTTCCACACGGTGGTTGATGAGGGAGCCTCAACATGTGTTATGTCATTGGCATGTTGGAAGGCCATTGGCCAAGCCGTTTTGACTACGTCACCTACTCTCCTCACTGCGTTAGATGGTCGTTCGTTCCGACCACATGGCATCATTCCCTCTTTCCCCATGCAGTTAGGAGGGAAGACCGTGTGTGTCGAAGTAGAGCTAGTCGATGTGCCCCTCAACTATAACCTCTTGTTAGGAAGGAGTTGGACTTATGCCATGCAAGCTGTGGTTGCTACAGTTTTCTGGGTCTTGTTGTTTCCACATGAGGGCTGAATAGTGACCATCGATCAATTGCCTTTCTCCAGACCTGACCCTTCATTGGGGGCATCCACGGTCCCAATGATTGATAATCCTCAACCAGGTGTAGTCAACATAGGGGTTGGTTTGTGCCCATATTTGATGGCTACCTTCGATTATCTGCCCCCTCAAGGTGATATCAAGTTTATATCCAATCACCATAAAGTTGAGATTTTTCAAGTTTCATCATTCCGCACGACTTAGTTCGACGATCCATGGATACTTCCTTCCCCATCGGTCACGATGGATGGGACAGGGAACCCTGGGCATGTCCATGCCCTTGTCCATAGCTGAAGTAGCGTACTCTTTAGTCCAACAAGCTTCAGCCAACCCAGATCCAACTCATGCACAAGAGTTTGATCCGCTTCTAGAGCCTATTTGGGCTCAAGGTTCTCTCACTGACACCGATTCATTAGACTTAGTCTTTCCCTCTGATGAAACAGTAATTGAAACAATGACTAGTCCAGACAAACCCTGGGCTGATCTTCATCACAGATCATACTTCCCCCCAGAGTTAAGCAGAATCAAAGCAAGGGAATTCACTTTGACTATGACTGGAGATAGATCTTGTCCTATCAATCCTTTGGCTACTCATGTTGTTTATGCCGAGGGTAATATTGCAAGTATCGCTGAAGCCATACTGATAAATATCTCCAGAACCCTTGGTGTCATAGACAATGTTTTCGTCAGAACATACTGCTCCCTCGAGGAGATACCCGACATCGACCCACAAAGTGTCAATCATGAGCTAACTTTGTTGTTTTTCAAGATCGCTTTGAGATCCGAAAGCAACATCCAGCGAGACTGCATTTATGCTTTTCGATCTCATCCGGATTAACTGAGAAAAGTAACCGCTACAGGTCTTCTTTTAATCCCTTTTCATACCCTCTAAACATAAAAATATTACCAAGCGATCTTTTGGCCTTTCACGTTCATTAAACTGAAATTTGAAGTCACATTTTTCAGTCCGGACGGTCAACTGTATGAACAAAGTTATACTCTATGGAACTTCAGTTCTCTAGAAGAGTACCCTTAGGTATAATTTTATCCCTTTTTCGGGCCTAAGGGACTAAACTTATGAAAAAGGAACCCCCTCGGAGTCCATAGTTAAGCTCTTTTCAAACTCCCTAAAATTGAAAAGATCGTCAAGTGACCTTATTCTTTCACACTCATTAAACTGGTCCAGAAGAACATTCCTGACAGAGTCCATAGTTAAGATTTTTTCAAACTCCTTAAAAATGAAAAAATGGCCGAGTGATCTTGTCCTTATCACACTCGTTAAAATGGTTTTGAATAGATGTCTTGTCGGTGCTAGTTTACCCCTTTTTTGAACTGACTAGACTATCTTCAAAAAAGATACCCCAATGGAGTCTCCTTTTATGTTTTTCAGACTCTCTAAATATGAAAAACCACCGAGCTTACCTTCTCTGGGCTCGTTATACTTACATCGAAGGACGTTACCATTGTGTGTTTTGTTAACCATGTTTGCATACCTTATACGCTAGCCTTGTAGCACTTTGCTTCTGTGTCTTAACACCCTTGGCCCCCGGAGATTTTTCCTGAGTATCATTATTCTGAACATCAGTCTTGTCCTTGCGCCTTGAACTTGTATGTTTGTAACACTCGTTCCTCCATTGTAACGTAACATTCTATTAATCTTTTTTCCAAAATTATTGAAAAAGACAAAAAAAATCAAATATACCCCAAAAAGAGGAAGGGAAAAGTATTTTCTTTATTAGCAGCATAATGAGTCACCCTTGGATAAAGTACATCTGTCCATTTCTTCGTCAAACTAGGGGATGTGATATGACCTTAGGAAGTTGTTCTCGCTACATAGAGTTGTGTCCTCCTCCATTTGGTTATTCTTCCAAACATATGGAGAGTTTGTGTTTCCTCCTTCTTCGTAAACTTATGATTAATGCCATGCTTCTTATGTCTCATTATTTGTCGTGCTGTTGTCCAAGGGAAGTTTCTACCAAGCCTGAGTCGGCCCCTCTGCAATTTGTCTCTTTCCCTAATACCTGACCATCCTGAATGTCCAAGCAAGTCCTTGTTTGAAATCAATGAAGCCTTCAATCTGATCATCAATATTATCTAGTCCATGATCGACGAGGCATCGAAGACCTCTGGGTAGTGAAGTCGTACACTCATATTACACTCCTACCTTGATTTTTGAAGATTTTTAAGTTGTTTCTCGAGCTCTAAAGATCTCATCTCCAGCCATCAGGCCGTATCAACTTCTAGAAGATGGATACTCTATAGGTATATCTTTTTGATTTCGAGATGTAGCTCCGCTGGGTATTGTTCGCGGCTACACTTTATATAGTTATTTGACATGGATCTACACTGTATTTTATTGGTAGCCATGATTCTATTTTATCTTGAGAATGGGTATGCCCGCCTCGGTGAGACATTTGTTATTTTGCAGACGGTGCCTCATGGTTCCTGGTCCCTGGGCTCACTTTTTCGGCACATCAGTAAAGATTGGTAATGTATTTCGGCCATCAGATGCTCTTCTGACCTCACACATTAGGGGGGATCTGTTATAACCCTAATTTTCACCATAAATGCTTACCTGGAATCAGACCATCTCAGATTCCTTCTTTGCCAAAACACTACTGAACAACTCTTCTAAAAACTCCATTTTTAAAATTCCATGCTAGCTGACCCACTACAGCCCGCGTGGATCTACAGTGTCCATGATAGCTGGCTCACTACAGCCTGTGTGGACCTTCAGAAGCACGAAAAAATGAAAGTTTTCGAGCCCAGGATCAGGATTCACGGAGCAGTGGCCGGTCTCGACATTGTAAGTTGATTCATTAAAGTTAATAATAAAGAAAAGTTTTTCCCATCCCACTATATGAGTTCTTCGTAGTTCAGTAAATATATGCTTGAATCTCTGACCCATTAGTCTGTAGGTAAAATGCATGTGTATTTTGTTGCTTGTTTGTACGTAGGTCATCCTTGGGAGGAGAGCTGCCAAGAAGCGATCAAGCGTGAAGAAAGATCGACATCAACCATCCAGAACAAGGTATGTTGGTCTAAACCATGTATTCGCTGAAAAGAAATGGGGATTAAGTCTGGGATGAAAGTCGAAAGTAGTTTTCTTTCAGTCATATCTGCATGCATACTATAACCCTATTTTCTAGTCCGTAGGGGGATTTCCCACCACAACAACGGTGTGGAAAATGAAGTTTTGAGCTGGTCTTCTCTTTTAAGTAAGACTTGGTTGTATCCTGAAAACCCATCCAGTATAGACATCATCCCCGCCCCTGTGACCCTTTGAAGCAAATGTTCCATGTTCGGGAGTGGGTAATTGTTTTTCAAAGACAATTGGTTGAGGTTATGGAAGTCAATGCACAAACGTATGTCACCATTCTTTTTCCGAACAACTACCAAATTCGACATCCAAGAGGAATATCTGATAGGTGTTATGCTCCCACCGTCAACCATCTTCTGGATTTCCTTCTATATTTGGCTTGCCAACTTTGGATTGGTATGTCTTAGTTTTTGTCGAAAAGGTTTGGCTCCTTCTACCGAAGGTATAGTGTGTTGGATAACTCCCCCCTATAGGCTTTCAAATCATCATAGTTCCAAGCAAAGGTGTCCTTGAATTCCCTAACTAGTGCCAAAATTTATATCCTCTCTTTCTCAGTGGTGCCTTTACCTATTTTGATCTTTCTTGGATCTATTTATGTGCCGATATTGAATTCCAGGGCTTCATCATCTTGTTTGTTGGGTATTTTTCCCTTGAAAATGTCATGCCTATCAAAAAGGTTTTCTAGGGGAACGCAACCATTTGGCAAGGTATTTCTTTGAAGGTTAATAACTTCCAGGTTCATGGAATCAACTAGGAAAGAAATTTGTGAATTAGTGAACTCCTTGTTGTTTTCCATGAACCTGATAATTTGATCGTCATCTTCAAAGACTTGCCAATACTCCAAATTATCAGGGAAAGAAGGTATGAAAAGAACCTCCATCTTACACAAGTCATGAATAGGTCCCTCACAAGGCTATAAGGTAGAAGCAAATATAGCCAAATCATCTGCCACGTGGTTTTCTTCTCGAGGATTGGCTTCAAGTGACATTATCTTGAAGTTTTTTGAGAGGGATTGAGCCATGTCTCGGTACTTCTTCAATTTCTCATTTTTAGTGGAAAATCTCATCATAACTTGCGATAAAATGAGGTCTGAGTCTCCTTTTTCCTTTAGGTGTGTAACACCTTTGTCAATTGCTAAGTTGAGACCCAGAATCAAGGCCTCATATTCGATAATGTTGTTGGTGCAATGGAATTCCAGCCTATATGAATGGTAAAAGACTTCACCAGAAGGGGCTGTCAAAACAATTCCAGCACCTGATCCAGAGTTTGAGTGGAATCCATCAACATCTAAGGTCTAGATTCCTTCAGTTTCTTCAATGGTGTCGATATCTAACTTCCCTTATTGGACAAACCAATTATTGAGGTCACTGTCGATACACAAGAGTTGGTCACTTGACTCATCAGAGGTTTCAACTGGGGAGCCTACGAGAGGTTCATTGTACAGGGTGAAGAATCCTCCTTCAGGATGAGGGATAGTTTCCTTGGATTGTTGTTCATGAAAACTTCCATCTAAGTGCTCTATAAGGCATTTGTGAAGGATAATACCTAAGCTTCTCATGGCATCTATACTGACCACATCTATCAAGAAGGGAGCGTTGGGGCAGGAATCAAAGCCAATTTCTAGGTTTTTAATGATTCCTTTTGCAAAGTCACCTCTGGTGTTTGGTTGTGAAAGGATTAGGCCCAATTGATGCATAACCCCTTCCGTCATCATGTTGGTTGTAGCATTCGGGTGCAGGAGACAGTTACAGAGGAGGGACTCCTTGACTTGGAGAGTGACGTAGAAAGGTGTGAACTTTCCATTCTTGGAGAAAGGGTGTCCCATTGGGTGGATAAAGAGAGGAAAATCTTCCGGAGGATCATGCTTAATGGTTTCAGGCAGGAAAGAGTCAAAGTCTTCCCTCTCATCCTGAGAAGGCTCCGTTTCCAAAGGAAGTTCTTGAAAAGGGGTATTTCTCTCATGGGAAAGGCTCCATTTCCATTTGGGGGGAGAGAGTTCGACTTGGAGGAAATCTAGGGGCTTAGGTTTTGAGATAAGCTCATCACTAGGGAAGGAGTGTAGGTAATGTTCGAGGATAGCTTGTTTTGAGCTTAGTTTTGATCGGACCTTTTTAAGGAGAAGGTTGAACCTATCACTGAAATACCTAACACTCTCACAGAACCCTTTGCAAATGCTAAGGTACTGGGAATAAGAATCATGTGTATGTTTATTGTTGCACCATCTTATTCTAAAGGCCTTTTGCAACTCTTCAGGGTTTTTTATGCTTCCCTTTGGGCAGACATCAATCCAAAATTTAGCATCCTCCACAAGAGATCTTGCAAAAAGTCTCATAAAGACGTCAGGGTGTTCCTGACCAGCCAAATGAAATTCAAATCTATCACAGAAATGGGCCCAATGTGAGTTACCGGGAACTTCTTTTCCTGAGAAAAGTGGTAACCAGGAACTCGCATCCTCGGGTAAGTCGTGTAACCCACCTTGGATGTTACTCAGGTCGAAACAACTAAAAATATCTGGGTGAGACCACTTGAGTGGATTAAGTGGGGTGTAGGGTTTGTCAGAGTGATAGTCGCCATAGTAGAGGGGTTTGAGTACTGTCGCCCGCTACGGGTCGTCATTGGTGGAGTCGCCAGATAATTTGCTTGAAATTATCAAAGAAAAAGGGAAAACACCCTATTGGAGTCACCAGGTAAGATTGTAAGAAAAAGGTCTTTGAGGCAAGGATTACCGAAAAAGATTTGTCATTTAAGGAGAATTGACTCAGTGTTCCCCAACAACAGCGCCAAAATGTTATCACACAGTTTGTAGATGCAAGAAAGGCTAAAGAATAGTAGGTCAAAATCGTGAAACAAGAACCTTCCCCACCCAATGTCACCACAATGGGGAGGATCTTTTTATTTAGGGAGGCTAGGCCCAGGGGAGACGTACCTGGTAACCTAGGGTTTTGAAAGGGAAAAGGCTAATAGTACAAAGGAAAATTTCCCCCTAACAGATTACCACCAATCAAATAGTCCCGGATAAACAACCAATAATAGAGTATAACCAAAGAAAAGAAAAGCACCTTCTTGAGACAACACAACAAGGAGACTAATACGTGCAATCTTGGTTAGTACTTCATAAATCAATGACTATTTGATATTCAATATAAGTAGTTTTTAAAAGTAAATATTGATGAAGTCAATGTTTGCAAAATGGAAATGATAAATATGTCACTTGTCAATAAATACAAGAATGATATGGCATCCAATGTAATCAATCAATACTTAGTTTAATAAATGCTCTCAACTACCATTCAATAGCTTATAAAGTGAAATGTTGCTGCATCAAGATGAAATAACCAAGGGTGACAACAGCAGTCCAGGGTTAGTAGGTTAGGGTTAGTGTAGTTAGGGTTTCAATTCAAAAGAGTTTGAGAGTGTTTGGATCAAGGTCTTACTTCAACGTTGAGGCTGGAGATTAGTGCCTTAGGGTTAAATGGAGTAAAAAAGTGAAGGATGCACAGGTTGAAGGAGACGATATTTTAAAAGGATTGGAGGGACAAGTTTCAAGGTGATGCTAAAGAAGCGCCTCAAAGACAGAACCCTAGGGGAGAGAGGCTCACTCCAGTGTTGCAAAAGCAAGGCCTCATGCTTTCTCCTCCTTCCTAGCAAACGACTAGCTCAGATGAAGCACAAAAGCAAGACGAGAGAGCTTGAAGAGGGAGAGTGTTGTTGTGACAAGGCTCTTTCTTCAAACCCTAAGATAAAAACGACCCTAGGTATAGATAACCTAGGCCTAGGATGTCTCCCTCTCTTGGATTTCTAAAGGTACTATTGGCATAGGGGAAAGAGAAGTAAGGAGTGTAGCTATGGTTAGGCTCTCTTCTTCTCTTTCAATGGCTAAAGGTTTCTCTATCAGGGGACATGAGACAACAACCTACTTGTGTGTTTGTCCCCTGGGGTTTTGATTCATCAATATTTATAAGAAATATACAAGAAATTTAAACTACAACCATTCAATAAGAAGTTTTGCAGAAAAAACACTTACAATTCATGAAGAAATAACCATGCAAACCCTAGTTGTAACACCTTCCTTCAAGAGAAACACCATAAATACCAAAAATATCTTCCTTCAACAAGTGTGCATCACTTAGTTCAGCCAAAAACCAGAATAGGGTGCTAAAAATCAGAGCTGACTATGAGTG
This sequence comes from Picea glauca, assembly GCA_000966675.3. Lineage (NCBI taxonomy): Eukaryota > Viridiplantae > Streptophyta > Pinopsida > Pinales > Pinaceae > Picea > Picea glauca. The sequence goes on from JZKD02S1617421.1 coordinate 554,596, forward strand.
AGTAACAATTGATGATAAAAATGAGAGTCAAAACCCTCAATATATAGTGTATCAATGACCTAATTTTACTTTTTAGGTCATAAAAAGGCCAACAAGGCCATAATGTCAAAATCATATTGTTTTTACATTAAATGCTAAGTAAAAAACCCTAATCAAGTAAAAATGAGAGTAAAAGCTCCTTCAAGGGAGGCGCTAGCCCTTTCTAGGGCAAATGAGACACCAAGGAGCAAAACGTTAGCCCCCTAGGGGCCTCTCCAACATGCCACACGTGCCACTGCTGCTCAGTCTGCCTCCAAAAGAATCCATGAAGATGGATGATGTCATGGTGAATATGGAGACGTCCCAAGCTTTCCAAGGCTGGCATTTCATTAAAAAGGGGTCATTCGCCCTAGGTCTAGTTCTGTCAGAGTGCCTCTGATGCAACGTCCTCTTCATCTTCAGTGAAAAAGCCCTGATCCATCTCCATCCTATCTCTACCCCCTGATGGGGTATCAACATCCATCTGGTGGGCTCTTCATCCTCATGGAGGTCCGAACTGGTCATCTACCCATGTGTACCAGTCCAAATGGTACCTATCCGTTGAGCATGGTCCTACACATCAAAAGCTACGCCCTCCATGAACTCATCAATCACCGGGATCATAACAATGTTAATCACATCTCATCATCAATATTATTGAACATATGCATAAAAACCCCAATAAATTAGTCAATAGCTCAAAGATATTACAAAAACTTGCAATATAAGATTGGAGAAAAAGACAAGACGTCCTATTGGGCTAGTATCCACAAGAAAAGGAAAGTTTCCAGGAAGATTTCATCCAAGCCATGTAAGTGAGGTGATATGGCTAGGGGATGTCCAGACATGTGGGTGCAGTGAGGGCCAATGATGCATAGTGTTATATGTGGGTGCTTTTGTAGAAGGTGAGTTGTACCTATCATGGATGCATCTTTTTCTAAGTCCGTTCTTTCCTTTATTGCTTTCTTGCTTTATTTTTTTATTTTCTTTTTCTTCTTCTTTTTCTTTTTATTCAAGGGCTAACCAAAGGACATTGCCTTGCCATGGTGACCAGAGCTGACAATGTTACCCACAAATACTTTCACAGAGATGAGAAGGCTGACTCGTGATGAGACCCCCTTTACCTTGGCCATGCAACCAAAGGTCACTGCTCTGGCATGGTAACCAAATGGTGGCCATGTCATACTGTTAGGTACCCATGAACCTAATAGGTTGGCTCGTGATGAGACCCCCTATCCTCTGACTAGGTCTCATTTGTTATTTTCTGGGTCCCTCTTGTTTCTTGTTGAGAGGCCTTTTATTTCCTTCTCGGGGATCCCTGGGCTAAGCATCTCGAGGTTTCATTTCTAGGATTTTGTCTTTTACCAGCTGCTTTTACCTTCTGGGCCTTTATCCCCTTCTTCCCATGAGATAAGGTGCAATCCTTCAAATAGGTCAACCTAATTCCCGGACAAGGGGAATGGGATAGATGAGCGAGAGATAAGATGAAATAGTGGTGCTATGATGGGAGAGGATGATGGCTCTTCAGGAATCCTCCCAGTGGCAAACCAAGACCTATGGGCACAGGATTTTTAGGGCACCCTGTCAATATCCCCAAACATGGTCAAGTGGGCTAATGTAATATCCAAGCATTTTTTAGAGACAAAAGGAACCATATGCATATATTTAAAAGTTTCAATGATCAAAAGTGACACATACCATGATACATGGGCCAATTACCTCGTGGAGCAAGAACCTCTTCTGATACAGGATCAAGTCGATGGTGATGGATGATGCTGCTGCTGGCAAGACAAAGTTGTTGGAAAAAGAAAAGGATGGGCCCTCCAGGGCCATGCTCAGGTCAATCTTGCACTCGGTACTCCATGTCTAGGACCTGTGGGCCTCGAGACATGATCTCCTAGTTATCCCTAAAAAGCGGGGATAACATGCATAAAAAAATCACATGTTGCATCCAAAAAAATTCTTGAACATGGAACCTTCCCTTGACAATATGAAAGCATGGCAAAAATACATAGAAATAAGCCATCTACTACACCTATGCAAATCATATGTAACACCAACTCATATAACTTGTTTGTGTATAGCTCACCAACTATTACAACAATGCAAATCATTTAACTTGTTTGTGTATAACTCACCAACTATTACAACAATTGTAAAATAAATTGGACAATATGATAGCCAAACATGTGCTTGAACATGGAGACACAAACAAAACATTAGAAGTAATATTTGACAATGTGTTACACAACATCGTTGTCGACTCTTGTAACAAACTTCTCTTCTATTATGCAAAAAAATCTACAACTGGTAGGAGACTCGAAGATTATTATTGACTAGTTTTCTCATGAAAACAATTTACAAGTGGTTTTTCTTCAGCCTTGGATGACAAAAATTCGAGTGTTGAGCAGGAAGTTTCAACAACTTAAAGCAAAACACATATATAGAGAATATAATAAGGAAGTTGATTAGCTATCAAAGCAAACAATGCATCTAGAAGAAGGGGGGATATACCATGCAGTGGGTACATGAATTCAAGCAAAGAGATTTGAAAGAATGTCAATCAACTAATATATTTCTGCAGCAAAGTTGGAGAACTTGATATTTTGTCATTTTGAAACGTGATATGTAAAATCAAAAGGACTTTTGTTTGTGGACTGCACTTATACCTCCAATGTATGACGATGTAATAGGGAATTAAAATGTTTACCAATAGACATAATTTTGTAAAAGACTTGTTATATTCACTAATATAAGTAAAATATTATGCAAAAAAAAACAAATAAAATTTCTATGGATCAAAACTCTAATCAAATTTATTAAAAAATTATGCAAAAAAATCAAATAAAAATATTATGCAAAAAAATCAAATAAATTATCATGTTTATCAAATTTATAGCTTTCATTTAGTGTTATTAGTCCTTGCCATGGGACTATAGCAATGAGTTTGCTTTTGATGTGACACTAATTTGCCTTTTACCATAAATTTGTGTATGCAATGTAATGTTTAATATAGGAAAACAAATATATATTTTTGGATATAATAAAAATATTTTTGTTTTTCATTTCTAATTGGTTGATAGAATTGAAGTGTTATTGCTCCCTTCACGTCTTTCAATATGTAAAATTAATTACATAATCAATGAATTTCACCAATCACCACATCTATATTTATGAATATTATAGTTCCATTTAATTTTGAGTTCATTATACATTTTAAATAACAAACAAACCTCAATTATTATCTTTTGACAAAAAATATTCATTACTTGTGCATTTAGATATATTAAGTTTCATTGTTCAACATGTATTTCATTTACCCGGCACCATTAATAAGTCAGATCTTCTCATTCCACTTAATCCATTACTATTTGCTTTGGGGTGTTGGATAAATGTTCTACTTTTTGGGTTTTTTGATCCCATGTAAATTTGGACAAAATCGTTGTTTTCTTGTTGTTTAAATTGCATTTCTGAATGCATAAACGGATTTAGTGTGATGAAAAACGCTGGGACACTTGGATTATACAAACTTAGCCACTCAAATCTGCAGATCCAACCATTCATCGTCACCAGATTTCGCGCAAAATCAAACGAAAAAAATTACCAGAAAACCTCGAAAAAAGGTAGAACGTTTAGAATACTTCTTTGGGGAATAGAGTTCGGCAGCATACCATCCATCAATGTAACTTCATGCTTCATGAGAAGGTACACCAGTCAATATATACCTGTTCATTAATCAAAATAATATTAAACATGGAACGAAATCCTCTAACAACGGGCACGTTCTTAACCTTCCAATGAAGAACAATAAACAGTAATCCCTCGTTTTATTTATGTACTGTGATGATCTCACAAGATGCAACGCAAGCAAATGACTAATTTCTATTTCTTATGTCACGGGGGATAGATTACTAAATCTTGGGCAAATAGAAAAGAGATGCTGTCCACAAGCCATGACAGGTGATTTAAATGAGGGTGCGCCGTATTGGCACTTTCCCTTTCCCTTTCAGGTTCCAGTTCCGGCAGGAGACAGCATCTGCAGAGAGGGCACGTCGTCTGACGTTGATGAAGCCATTTCTCCAAACAATTACTGTGAAATACATGAAA
>JZKD02S1617421.1:568812-604868 GCA_000966675.3 Picea glauca
ACTTGTGGGTAACACTGTCAGCTCTAGTCACCATGCCAAGGCAGTGTCCTCTGGTTAGCCTTTGAATAAAAAGAAAAAGAAGAAGAAAAAGTAAATAAAAAAACAAAGCAAGAAAAGAATAAAGGCAAGAACGGGCTTGGAAAAAAATGCATCCATGACAGGTACAACTCGCCTTCTACAAAGGCACCCACATATAACATTATGCATCCTTGGCCCTCACTGCACCCACATGTCTGGACATCGCCTAGCCACATCACCCCACTTACATGGCTTGGATGAAATCTTCCTGGAAACTTTCCTTTTCTTGTGGATACTAGCCCAATATGACGTCTTGTCTTTTTCTCCAATCTTGTATTGCAGGTTTTTGTAATATCTTTGAGCTATTGACTGATGTATTAGGGTTTTTATGAATATATTTAATAATATTGATGATGATATGTGATTAACATTGCTATGATCTCGGTGATTGATGAGCCCATGGAGGGCGTAGCTTTTGATGTGCAGGACCATGCCCGTCGGGCAGGTACCATTTGGAACGGTACACATGGGGAGATGATTAGTTCGGACCTCCATGGGGCTGAAGAGCCCACCAGATGGATGTTGAGACCCCATTAGAGGGTAGAGACAGGATGGAGATGGATCAGAGCTTTTGCACCGAAGAGGAAGAGGACGTTGCATCATAGGCACTCCGACAGGACTAGACCTGGGGGGAATGACCCCTTTTCAATGGAACACTAGCCTTGGAAGGCTTGGGACGTCTCCATCTTCACCATGACATCATCCAGCTTCATGGATGCTTTTGGAAGCAAATTGGGCAGTAGTGGCACATGTGGCATGTTGGAGAGGCCCCTGGGGGGCTAACGTTTTTCTTCTTGGTGTCTCATTTTCCCTAGAAAGGGTTAGTGCCTCCCTTGAAGGGGATTTTACCCTCATTTTTACTTGATTAGGGTTTTTTACTTAGCATTTAATGTAAAAACAATATGATTTTGACGTTATGGCCTTGTCGGCCTTTTTATGACCTAAAAAGTAAAATTAGGTCATTGATACACTATATATTGAGGGTTTTGACTCTCATTTTTATCATCAATTGTTACTCACTCATAGTGAGGTCTGATTTTTAGCGCCCTATTGGGGTTTTGAGCTAAACTAAGTGATGTGTACTTGTTGAAGGAAGAGATTTTTGGTATTTATGGTGTTTCTCTTGAAGGAAGGTGTTACAACTAGGGTTTGCACAGTTATTTCTCCATGAATTGTAAGTGTTTTTTCTGCAAAACTTCTTATTGAATGGTTGTAGTTTAAATTTCTTGCATATTGCTTATAAATATTGTTGAATCAAAACCCTAGGGGACAAACACACAAGTAGGTCATTGTCTCATGTCCCCTGATAGAGAAACCTTTAGCCATTGAAAGAGAAGAAGAGAGCCTAGCCATAGCTACACTCCTTGCTTCTCTTTCCCCTATGCCAGCCGTACCTTTAGAAATCCAAGAGAGGGAGACGTCATAGGCCTAGGTTATATACACCTAGGGTCGTTTTTCCCTTAGGGTTTGAAGAAAGAGCCTTGCCACAGCAACACTCTCCCTCTTCAAGCTCTCTCGTCTTGTTTTTGTGCTTCATCTGAGCTAGCCGTTTGCCAGGAAGGAGGAGAGAGCACGAGGCCTTGCTTTTGCAAAACCGGAGTGAGCCTCTCTCCCCTAGGGTTCTATCTTTGAGGCCCTTCTTTAGCAGCACCTTGAAACTTTTCCCTCCAGTCCTTTTAAAATCTCATCTCCTTCAACCTGTGCGTCCTTCACTTTTTAACTCCATTTAACCCTAAGGCACTAATCTTCATCCTCAACATTGAAGTAAGACCTTGATCCAAACACTCTCAAACTCTTTTGAATTGAAAACCTAACTACACTAACCCTAATCTACTAACCCTGGACTACTGACGTCACCTTTGGTTATTTCATCTTGATGCAGCAACGTTTCACTTTATAAGCAATTGAATGGTAGTTGAGGGCATTTATTAGACTAAGTATTGATTGATTACATTAGATGCCATATCATTCTTGTATCTATTGACAAGTGACATATTTATCATTGTCATTTTGCAAACATTCACTTAGTCAATATTTACTTTTAAAAACAGCTTATATTTAATATTAGATAGTCATTGAGTTATGAAGTACTAACGAAGATTGAACGTATTAGTCTCCTTGTTGTGTTGTCTCAAGCAAGTGATTTTGTTTTCTTTGGTTATACTCTATTATTGGTTGTTTATCCGGGACTATATGATTGGCGATAATCTGTGAGGGGGAAATTTGCCTTTGTACTATTAGCCTTTGCCCTTTCAAAACCCCAGGTTGTCGGGGATGTCTCCCCTGGGCCTAGCCTCCCCATTGTGGTGACATTGGGTGGGGAAGGTTCACGTTTCGCCATTTTGACCTACTATTCTTTAGCCTTTCTTGCATCTACAAATTGTGCGATAACAATGCCCCAATTTTAATGGGGCATAGTGATGTGTGAATTTTTCTTAAAACTCAAGAACGATTGTTTGGTTTGCATTGTTCCATGCACAATATTTAATCCACATATGCATATTAAGTTTCCATAAAGTTTCCATTATTATATTTCAACTTTAACACTTTCTTCTCCATGTGTTAACAATGGTTTGCATCTAAGATGGTCCAAGTAGTGCCTTCTATATCCATAACCTGGGAATTGTGTCATTTCATAAAAATATTTAACCTTGACCATCACATTTTTTAATAAACTTTTAATTATTTTCAAATGATCATCACCCATGGTCAAAAAAAATTATGGATTGTCCGAGAGAGGGAATTCAATTTTATTCTAGAGGGTTGTAGTGATAACATTGGTGTTGAAGAATTGATCTACCATAGTGTGAGGGATGACTAACAATGTATTAACATAAATATGAATCCTAGTCTTTGATTTGATGACCTCTCAGATAACACGCTTGTTGGGCATGGGGAGCCAAAACATATCTCATTTTCTTCAGAGATATACAATTTATTTCCATCATGACAAGGGTATGTGTTGGTTACTAGATTGTTTAAGGGATTTCACGCACTCTAGAATGTGTAAGAGTCAACTTTTCCCCCATTCTGTTTTGTCTTACTTTACTTCTAAAATAATTGGTAGAGGATGCCTCATTTGCAGAACATGAGGATAAACAATTGTGTTCATTTATAGCATGATATATCTAACCCTAACTCATTATTATATAGGATAATAACTTTCTTACCAAGCTATCCTAAAAATTGGTGGTGTAGTTAACTTTCTTAACTTTCTTACATATAATGTCATCTAGGTATTTGAAGGAATAACTAGTGGTAGTGTGTCCCACATTCTACATTCAAAATATCTCACTATTATTTTTTGGCATTGATTCAAATTTTATGGTTGAGTATGAATGATTCAAGGACTATGCTTGCATCACGTAGATGTTGGACTAGTGTAGAGGTGAAAAATTATGGTATTTGAATTCAAATCATTTTCCAAGTTTCTAAGGTTGGAGTAGAATAGTGAAATGGGGTGGGGGAATATGTTGAGTGATGAATATGATAGTTGAGACACGTTGTGGTGCAAGAAAAATATCACAGTGATAAGTTATATGGAAGGTGATTGAAGTGAAACTGAAAAGTTAGAGCATGATTAGAGCATGATTGTTGGAATGGAGATTAGAACATGATGGATTCAAACTCTATAATGAACATTCTTTAGTGAAATTATTCCACCAATGATATATGCAAACTAGTTCTTGCAAATTCTAGATAGTGAATTGGATAACTTCTTGTTGTGATTTCTAAAGTTGTTGCTTGATACTAGAGGATGGTTCAAGCGGTAGAATAATATCCTCTAATTATCTATCGTAACACTATGTGATAAGCCAGAATGTCCATTGATAATTTTGCAATTTTATAGCTTTCATTGTAGGTTGAATCTCAAGTGAAAAAGAGTAGAACATAAACTATATATGTTGATCCTTTGAAATATGTGTACCACTTATATTCAATCAAAATTTACAAGTTGTTTACCTTGTTTCCAACCAATAAGTGTGAGGTAGGGATGTTGATGGTTGGTTTCACCATCTCATTCTATTATTGTAATAATTTGACCTTAACTTCTTGAAATGGGGGCATTGAAGAAATAGGGTATTAGATAGATCAATGAGCTAAACTTTCCAAGAATAGGAGGTGTCTAAAGACACTTAATCACAAGAAAGCATATCTCAACATGTGATAGGAAACACAAGTAACCAAAAAACATCCATATTACATCCATGATAGATCGATCCATAAGACCATATGTATATAGTACCAAAGTGTAACAAAATCTCTTGAAGCAAGGAATATATGGTCCACTTTGATTGGTCAAGCCACATAAGTAACTCCTTGAATTATGCATTGACTTGTGCACCAATAAATTTCCCTTGTCATCTTGATTGACCATTCAAATGCTTAATCAACTCTCCTAAGAAATTTCTTAGTCTACTCTCTTAGTTGACTATCCATTCTTGATTGACTATCTCGAAAATATCTAGAGATGTGATGAACTTTCTTAGCCAACTAGTTGATCATCTCCCTTTCAACATAATGTTTTGGATATTTAAGAGGTGGAATTAACTTCCCTTCACCCCCCCCCCCCCCATAATTACAGCTTCCTAAATCCCAAGCATACCTGAAAGTTTCACAAACTTGGCTTATGTTAAACGCTTCATAAATATATCAACCACCCGATCATTTGTCCTACAATAGATAAGAGATAAAATAGGATCCGGTACTAAATACATCAAATAATGAGCATGAAGCTCCATAGGATTCATCTCACTATGATAAATTGGATTCTAATCTATACTTGAATGACACTTTGATTATCACAATAGACTATAGTCAATTTTTCCCCAAGAAATATGAGCTCACCCAAAACATTACAAATCCAGACTACCTTTGTGCCAACATTGACTACACCATGATATTTTGCTTCTATGGTTGAATGAGAGACCGCATTCTACTTCTCACAAGACCAAACTATGGTTTTAGAGCCAAGATGAAACACTTATCCATATCTAGACTTCCTATCATCACCATCTCCAACCTAATTCGAGTCGATGTAGCCAACTAATTGGTTCTTAGTACTACCATATTTTATACCAAGCTTGTAAGTTCTCATGATATAACAAACAATCATCTTTGTAACCTTCAAGTTACTCTCCTATTGATCCTGCATGAACTAAGAGACAAAAATAACAACAAATAAAATATTAGGTCCACTATGATTTAAATAAATGAAGGTACCAACAAGTTGCCTATAGAGAGTAGCATCAAATTTCAAAGAATCACACTCTTTATTAGTTATCTTCACTCTTGATTTCTTAGGTGTAACACATGATTTAAAAATTTCCATGTTGAACCTTTGTAAGATATTTAATATATATTTAGCTTGAGAAATAAAGATATCATCATCCATATGTAAAACTTGGATGCCCAAAAATAAATGCAATAGACCAAGGTTAGTCATCTCAAATGTATCCACTAATTGTTTCTTCAAATCCAAATTTATATCAACATTACTTCTAGTGATGACCAAATCATCAATATACAATGGAAAAATTAATGTTTCACTATTTACATGTAAAACATAGACATTGTGATCAGAATCACAGTGTTTGAAACCAATATTGAGGAAAAATTGATCAATCTTCTCATACCATACTCAAGGGGCTTGTTTCAAACCATACAATGATTTATTCAATTGATAGACAATATTACCATCCTCAAATATTAGTGGTTTCTTTGTATAAATTTATTTAGTGAGATAGCCATTAAAAAACATTTATGACATCCATTTGTTGTAGCTCCTATCTAAAATGACTAGCAAGGGAAAGAATTAGTTGAATTGAATTCATCTTTGCAACAGGGGAAAAGGTTTCAATGTAATTGATGCCTTCTTACTAGCAAAAACTTTTGGCTATCAAATGGTGTTTATTCCTTTCAACAACACCTTCATATGTGAACTTGGTCTTATGGACCTGTCAACACTTCATGAAATTTTTTCCTTGTAGTTAAGGAACTAAGTCCCATGTTTGATTCTTCATTAAATAATGACACTAATTAGTCATGGAATTCTCCCATTTATGTTTACCATGTGCATTTGTATATGTATTCAAATCACATGCTTCTAGCACACGTGAAATCAGAGTAGCACTAATAGCGTTTTTTTGGACTTCTAGTCCTTCTTCAGTCCTTAACACCTTTTGCATTAGCACTAGCATCTTGAATTGTCTTGGTTGTTCGTCTGGGAAGAAAAAATGTTAAAGGAGTTCCTATCCTAAACTCGCCATTAATGGAATAAATAGCGGACCATTCCAAAACTTGTGGTCAATTTTGCTATAGAAGGTCTATTTTCTATAGAAGGGTTGATGTTATTAACCTAATTTTGCTCACCTAATTTTTCATGAGTACTTTCAACTCATTAAATCACTTTGGAAGCTTTAGTCATGTTCATATCATCCCCATCATCATGTGACCTAAATCTTGCCACTTTGAGCCGAACTTAAATCCCAAATTTGAAAAAATAGTTAAAGTGCAATATTTGGCATATTTTCCGCATGTAGGGTGCACACTAAATTCTTTAAAATCCATGCTTTATCCCTAAAATAGAAAAGAAAATTGGCTCATTAATTTTGTGTTCCTTTAAAAAATGGTGTAGTGATCAAAAGTGGACCTTATCAGGCTATTTTTTTTCCAAATATAAGGTTTGATATAGTGATCTAGATTGGATTGTTATATTGTTTTTCATCTATCTCAATCCTTTCAGGGTGGAAAAAGTTGGAGGAATAAGCTTGCAGGATCATTTTAGTGGTAGGTCGTAGTTTGGAAAATTGGGGTTCAAAACATTTTGGATCCATTTTGAGGAATCAAATGACATTTTTTTAGGTTCTACTATTTAGAAATTTTGCATACACCCTTGACAATGTTCTACACTTCGAGACCTTTCCAATGGTGTGGACCATGCATTGATCAGAGTTCGTATGAAAAAATTATGAATCCCCTAAGTTGACCTATCATGTTGACCACCATGGTACAAGAGGATGCCATGTCATCCCCCATTAATCATTCATATGGAGCTAGTCACGTATGTAATTTAAATAATATTCTAGAATGTTCAAAACCCTATCAAAATTGAGGGTTGAGGAAGTCAAGAACCTACCCCTAGATGGCTATCGGGATATGTTAAATACCAGATCACTAGGAGGAGAAGGGGTTCCATTATTTTCCATTGGATCTTGTCCCATAGTTGATAAAAACATCTAAGAGTGGTATTCTATGAGTATAACATAGGAGGAGAGATCATGTAGCAACCATATAGGCCACAGGTCAAAGACAACTCCACAGATAATGCATCTTTCTTTGTGTTTGCATCATTTCTATACCAGAGAAAAGAGAGAAAAGTAGCCTCACCCTCTAGCTAGGTTTTCTCTGGTATTGGGTTTCCCAAATCATATCTTGTGTTTATTTGTGGATGGTGTGATTGTATTTTATTGTTCTCTATTTTCCAAATTTTATATTTTTCATGCATAAGAAGAAAAATTAGTAACTAAATATTCTAGAATTTTAAAGGAAAGATAATCGTAATAATAAAAAATTTAGTTATTTATCAGATATGTTGTGATGAATTGTTCCAGTGGAATATCCACAACATTTTACAAGTCATATTGGTATCATAGAATGCTTTTTGGGGGGGGGTATTTGTGGGAAGTTGCAGGATATGGGAATTGGATTAAAAATAAGTTGCATAAACCCTAGCCATGGAAGATGAGTGATACAGTGCCCCCACCTCAGCAGGGTATGTTAACCTCCCGATCTCTGGATCTTCTCAATCTTTGAGTTGGAGCATCTCTTCGATTCCCTGCTGGAATCTTCAAGAAATGTCCACAGGTCCTTTTCACGAAACTCCGTCATACGAACACGCACTAGGCACAAGCTTCTCTTACGCGACCAATGTTTGTGACCACGAGCCTAACCCAAAAGGTGTTTCGTGATTTCACGTGTCGGGTCTTTGCATGTGAATCACCCCGATTCTCCCAAGCTCCGAAACCCCGATAGGAGTTTAGCGTGTACTAGATCCTCCCCTATCTTCCTTCAATGTGACCACGGGCGGTGACCACACACTTGAATGAAAGGTGCCTCGCAATTTCATGTTTCGTGACTCTGGGGGTCTCCCTACCTCCACTCTCTCGATAGCCAAAATCACGATGGAACTAGATCAACGGTCCAAATTATTCCTTTGATCAACGGCTGTGATCAAGTCATGATTTCGTGTTTCGCGACTTTGGGGGTCTCCTTACCTCCATTCTCCCAATAGCCGAAACCGTGATGGCGCTAGATCAACAACCCAGATCTTCTCTTCAATCAATGGCTGTGATCGTGTCAGGATTTTATGTTTCGATACTTTGGGGGTCTCCTTACCCCCGTTCTCCCAATAGTCGAATCTACGATGGCGCTAGATCAACAGTCCAAATATTCTCTTCTATCAACGACTGTGATCGTGTCGAGATTTCACATTTCACGACTTTGCCTCTTATGGAGTCCCTTCAACAATTAGTCGAATTCCAAGTCTGTGCACTCATTGCAGTAGATTACTACACAAGACTTGGTTCTTGCGGATGACTACGCACTCCTTGTAGCAGTCGCTTTGCACTCCTTGCAAAGGGACATTCTCGTGCTATATCTTCTGAGCTTAGGAATCAAAACAGATCTCATCATGCACTCCTTGCATTCTATGTGCACACCTTGCACTCACTCAACAGAAGAGAAACAATTGAAACTCATACTAACATTCACAGTTTCATCCATTCATAACGAAATTCATTCATTTATGAAAACACAATAACAGAGAATCACAAACAGTAACAGCATCACACATTTGGATCAAATTTCCTCTGTTATATTCATTCATAAAATAAAAATGGCTACAACTATTCTCAAACAACAAATAAAACTCAAAAACTCATACTAACTCACAACAACCTCATTTGGGCGTACAAAACCTCTATTTATCTCAGAGGGTCCTTAGGGTCCCCCCCGACTACTCATCTACTCAAAACGAAAACCTAATTGCTACCTAAGTTCAGTTACATTCAAGACTCGGAGTGAAACTCCCTGATAGCTCATGATCATTTCCCCTCCAAGCGTTTGATCTTCTCTTGTTCTTCATCAGCTCCCCAAAGGATTCGCAGTAACTCCCAACGTTTGAGATTCTGAAATGATTCTTGAGCGTTGAGATTTCCTGCCACTTGTGCTCGCTGATGACACTGACGATGCTCTTGCATCATACTCCCGCTGGACAAAAATTCATGGACTCCTGTCCATGAGCTCCTGCACTGAATTTCCATGATTCTGAATATCAACTTCATTCTCCCAACTGGCATCTTCTATTGGGCATCCCTTCCATTTGACCAGATATTCAAAATAAGTCTTCCTCCTAGTCTTTTTTCCAATTCTCTAATCAATGATCTTCTCCATCTATGGTTTTTCTGCTATAGGAATTTGTTTCTCCCACTGAATATTACCTTGATCTTTTGATCCCTCTGTGTCATCTTTCTTGTAAGGATACAGGTCTAAAATGTTGAATATGGGCGATATGCCCACATCATCTGGCAACTCAATCTCATAGGTGTTTGCATCAAACTTCCTCAAGATCTTACATGATCCTATCTTCATTTTTAACTTGGTATACGTTCCCTTAGGGAACCTTTATTTCCTGATATGTGTCAGAAACTCATCTCCCACCCCAAATTGAAGTTCTCTGCGATGTTGATCAACTCTACGCTTGTACTCTTGGCTAGAGTTTCGTAATTGTCCTTTGATCTGGCTATGGATCTTCTGCATTTCTGCAGCAAAATATTCTTCTCCAGTGCTTCTGATCTCACTCTGTCCCAAATATCTCAACTCAGATACTCCCTTGGGTTTCATTCCATACAATATCTAGAATGGGATTTTTCCAATGCTTCTGTTTGGCGAGTTGTTGTATGTAAATTCTGCTTGTGGCAGAATATGATCCCACTGGTTATGATGCTTAGTGACCAGACTCCTCAACAAGTTTCCCAAACTTCTCTTTACCACCTCAGTCTATCCATCTATATGAGGATGATAAGTTGAGCTGAAGGACAGATCCGTTCCTAACTTCTTCCATAGTGTTCTCCAAAAATGACCAACAAATTTTGTGTCTCTATCCAAGACAATACTTCTAGGTAGGTCGTGAAGTCTCACAACTTCCTTGAAAAACAGATTTGCAACATGGGTTGCATCATTGGTCTTCTGACATGGGATAAAGTGTGCCATATTTGAAAATATATCCACCACCATAAATATGGAATCACATCCTCTTTGTGTTCTTGGCAGTCCTAACACAAAATCCATACTTATCATGTCCCAAGACCTCTCTAGTATTGGCAGTGGTTGATACAATCTAATGTCCTGTCATTTACCTTTTGCATGTTGGTAGATTCTACATATGTTCACAAATTTCATCACTTATGTCCTCATACCTGGCCAATAGTATGAACTGCTCAATTGTGTGAATGTTTTATCATGGCCGAAATGTCTAGCCAATCCTCCATTATGCTTCTCCTTCAAAAGGTTGTCCATCATTGAACATTTTGGTATGCATAATTGATTTCCCTTGAACAACAATCCCTCTTGAATCATATACTCTGCCCACTATCTCCTATCTCTCAGCACATGATTCATGCATGCTTCATATGCCTCCTTGAAATTTAGATCATCACTGTACATTTCCTTAAGGTGTTCAAACCCCAAGGTCTTCACCTGAAATTCCTCCAGAATTAAACATCTCCTGCTCAATGCATCAACAACTTTGTTATCATTCCCAACAATATGTTTTATGACAAAAGTAAAATTGTGCATAAACTCAATCCACTTTGCATGCTTCTGATTCAATTTTTCCTTTCTGGTTATGAATAATAAAGACTGGTTATCGTTATACAAGAAACATTATTGTGGGACAAGGTAATGTCTCCATTTATTCAAGGCTTGAATTATGGCATAAAATTCCTTATCATATGTGGAGTATTTTCTCTTAGTCTCATTCATCTTCTCACTGAAATAGGAAACCGGTCTATTATCCTGGCTCAAAACTGTTCCAATTGCAACTCCACTTGCATCGCATCTCACCTGAAATGTCTTTTCAAAATTTGGCAAGACCAGAATTGGTTGCTATGTTATCTTCTCCTTCAGTGTATTGAAGATCCTCTCTACCTCCTCTGTCCATTTAAAATACTTGTGCTTCTTCTTTACTATATCCATCATTGGTGCACAAATTCCACTGAAATATTTGATGAACTTCCTATAAAAACTAGCTAATCCATGGAAGCTTCTTACCTCCAACATGCTTCTTGGTGATGACCATTCTTTGATTTCTTTCACCTTTTATGGATCCATCTTCAGCTCATTTGAAGAGATCACAAAACCCAAGTAAATGAGTTATGTATTAATAAAAGAGGACTTCTTCAGATTTATCAGGAGCTTCTCCTGTTGTAGTATTCTCATCACTAGTGTCAAGCATCTCAAATTATCCTCTTTAGTCTTGCTAAAGATCAGTATATCATCCAGATATACAACCAAAAACTTGCCAATGAAATCTTTCAGTATTTCATTCATGAACCTCATAAACGTACTCGGGGCATTTGTTAAGCCAAATGGAATAACAAGCCACTCATACAAACCTTCAGTTGTCTTAAAGATTGTCTTCCACTCATCACCTTCTCTCATCCTAATCTGGTGATATCCACTTTTCAAATCTATTTTAGAAAAAAAAAATTCTCCACTTAAACAATCCATTAAATCATCCATTCTTGGTAAAGGAAATCTATACTTGATGGTGATCTTGTTAATGGCTCTTGAGTCTGTACACATTCTCCATCCTGCATCTTTCTTTGGACTCAACACAATTGGTACTTCACATGGACTCAATCTTTCCCTAACCAAACCCTTGTCTAACAATTCCTGGACTTGGTTCTTCACCTCCTCATTATCTCGAGGTGTCAGTCTATATGTTTCTTTGTTTGGCAAACTTTCTCCTGGTATCAATTCAATATGATGGTTGATACTTCTGATGGGTGGCAATGAGTTAGGAAGCTCGTCCACCACTATGCCAGCAAAATTATCCAACAATTCCTGAACTTCTTCAGGAAAATCATCCATTGAAGTACTTGTAAGGATAACTTTGGGTTTCCTCACCACAACAAACTGCATCTCCTATTCTTCCTTGACTTCTTTCAGGAGTTCCTTCCCACTCATGAGAAGTATGCTTGTGATGGCTTCCTCTTTCACTTTCTTCTCCTCTATTGGCAGCAACATGTGTATTTTACCATTCTTCTCCAAGGTGTATGTATTTTTCCTCCCATCATGACTGACATTCCTGTCAAACTGTCATGGTCTTCCCAACAAAATATGGCATACATCCATGGGAATTACATCACACAGAATTTCATCTCTATATCCTCCTATCTTAAATTCAACCAAGCATTGTTTAGTAACCATTACCTGGTGTCCTTTTTGCAACCATGAGACTTTGTATGGCTTCAGATGTGCAGTTGTCTCAGCCTCCAGTTTCTCTACCATCTCTGTGGATACTAAGTTTTCAGTACTCCCACTGTCAATTATCACCTTGCAGACTCTATCCTTAGTCTTGCAAGTTGTCCTGAAGAGACTATTTCTCTGCACTAGATTCTCAACTTTTGCCTATGGTTTTAAGAGAACTTTTCTCAACATCATGGATGTTCCATCCTCTACTCCTTCTGCTTCAACATTTCTTCTCTGTGCTTCTGAAATGTGGGCTTCACCTTCTCCTTCTTTCTTTCTCTTGGGACATTCCCAAGACTTATGTCTTGCCTTTCCATAGGTGTAACATCTCACTTCTCCTCCTCTGCCTCTTCCTCTTCCTCTAGAATAACTTCTTCCACCATCTTTTTTTCCTCGGGAAATTCCTCCTCTTTCCGAGTGACTATGTGGTTTCTCAGTTTCATCTTTGGATTTTTTTTCTTGTCATGGTAAACTCTCTGGACAATATTTGTATGCTATTATGGTGGATGTGATCCACTGGTAGTGATTGTGTTTCACTAGTTAGTAGAAGTATGCTACTAGGAGTGGTTGTGTACCACTAGATAGTAATTGAATACTACTATGTATAGACACAATTGTGTTCTATTGCATGGAATTATTCTGATTTCCCTAGAGACTATCTAGTTGGATAGTGATGATGGTGCTTGTGATTTGATCATGAGATATCTTGTGTGGCTATGATGATGCTACCGATTGAATAGTTTGTTTAAGCTCAAGACTATTTCCTTTAAAACCTCCATAGCTAGGAGGGAGTCTTGATATTATGGTAGCTACGGGAGGTATTAACCTCCACATGTAAACTTTGGTGAGACTAGAATATTTTGGGAAGCAAGAGAAACCCTAAAGATTTGGATAATAACCCTAGAAGACAAGTCGGCTTAATAGAATAAATTAATATTGAGTTATTATCCCCCAGGAATAGAAGTTGGATCAGTTAGTTAAGATGGAGCAGTATAAATAAAGGGAGCTATATCTCATTTATCACTCACTCACTCACAACTGCATAAGGACAAGAAGTGTGCATGAGTGAAGGAGAACTCCAATTGTTGCAGTAGTGACTTTGTCTTGGGTTATTGGTTTGGAATTTGTGCTTGGTCTTTGGTTATCCTTGCTTGGCACGCTAGCCTTGGTTGGCTATTGGTATGCTACCAGAATTATTATGTATTTCAAGTTTAAGGTGCTCGGGGGTGGTCTTGTGCCTATGATTGGGTGAAAATATTGTTATATTGTCTATGGTGAAAGGAGCACACCCATTTTTATAACAACTCTATGGTGGGATGAGTTGCAGGTAGACAAAAGAAGAAAAGGAAAATTTAAGACCAAGAGTTGGGACAGAATGGTGGCCAATTTAAAGGAAAGTTCATGCCTAAGGATTATCAATTGAATTTTTTTAGACAATTGCAAAACCTTAGATAGAAAAATATGATAGTAAAAGAATACATAGAGGAATTATATTGGTTGAACATTAGAGCTAGTCACATTGAGTAAGATGTTGAGAAGGTTATGAGATACATGAATGGTTTGAGGTATGAAATTCAAGATGAAATCATCCTTTTGTCCCTGAGAATTGTTGAATATGCATACCAAACAACTTTGAAGGAAGAAGAGAAGTTGGCCAGAAAGCAGATCCAGAGAAAAAAAGGAAGGAGTCCAGCAAGAGGAAAAGGAAAATCCAACAGAGGAATATTTCAATCTTCAAAATAAGAGGAAGGAAGTTCAAGAAACCAGTCACCAAAAGGAGGAGAATCAAGAGGAAGAATATTTTTCTCAAGAGGATGAGGAAGAGGCAGACAAATGAGATGTTATACATGTGGTAAAATATGATACATGTCATGGGACTGTCCAGAGAACAAGGAATCAAATAAGAGGAATGCACATGTTGTAGAAACAAAGGAAGAAGATGTGAATGCAGTAGCAAAAGAAGAAACTCCAAAGGTAGGGGAATCATTGTCGTTGAAGAGAGTTTTGGTTAAGGAAGAAAAGATGGTTCGAACCAGCTCAAAGGAAAAGTTTGTTCAGGACTGTATGTAAGTCAAGAGATAAGTGTTGTAAAATTTTCATTGATAGTGGTAGCACAAAAAATTTGGTTTCCACATAGATGGTAGAGAAATTGGGACTACAAAGGCTAGTACATCCAACTTCGTACAAAGTGTCCTGGTTGCAGAAGGGACATCAAATTTTGGTGAATGAATAGTGTAAATTGGAATTCCATATTAGTATCTACAAGGATGAGGTGTTATGTGATATAATGCCCATGTCCATCTGCCATATGTTTTTGGGAAGGTCATGGATGTATGACAGAAAATCCATCCATGATGGTAGAAGGAACACTTATTCTCTCGAAAATAATGGGAACAAACATGTGTTGTTACCTTTCTCAATGGATCAATTGAAGAAGAAGTATACATTGAACAACCTCAAGGTTTTGAGGTGCATCCCAGAGACACTCATGTTTTCATATTAAAGAAAGCCCTGTATGGATTCAAGCAAGCTCCAAGAGCTTGATATGCTAGAATTGGCAGTTACTTAATAAGACTTGGTTTTTGTAAGAGTCATGCAGATCCAAAACTCTATTGCAAGGTTGTGAACAATTCACCTGTGATTTTACTGTTAAATGTCGACGATTTGTTCTTGACAGGTGTAGAGTCTCTCATCACCCAGTGTAAGAAGGAATTAGCTTTTGAGTTCGATATGAAAGATCTTGGTCTCATGTATTATTACTTGGGACTAGAAGTATGGAAAAAGCATCAAGAAATCTTCCTTGGACAAGGAAAGAATGAAGTGAAGATCAGGGATGACTTTAGGGGATAAATTTCACTCATGGGCTAGTTTTCCATGGTTTTTCCCAAAAACATATTCGGTATTCTAAAAATGATTCGCCCAAATTCTAAAGGATAAAATTATTTTACCTTAAAAACCACCAAAATTTTATACAAACTATATAAAATCCTTAGAAATTTGAATATTTTTACAAAAATATCGCTAAACATTTTATAGTTGGAATATGAAGGATTAGTAAGATTTTCCAAGGTTTCTACATTTTAAAATAAATTTCCATCCTTAAAATCATCCCTGGTAAAGATTCTTCAGAAATTTGGAATGATGGATTGCAAATCCATGACCATTCCTATGACCACAGATATAAGAAAAGTAAGAGGATCAGATTGTGATCTAGTAGACCCATCCCTATATCATCAATTGATTGGGTTGTTAATGTATCTAGTGAATACTCGGCCATATATTTTATTTGTTGTAATCAGTTTAAGCCAGTTCTAGGTGGAACCCATACATGAGCACTGGATAACTGAAAAGCGTGTTCTAAGATATATTCATGGGGTGTTAAACTATGATTTAAGATACAACTCATACAGTGATATACAACTTCATGGATTCACATATTTAGATTGGGCAGGGAGTGCATAAGACAAAAGGAGTACTTCAGGGATGTGTTTTAGTTTAAGCTCTGTTATGATATCATGGGCTAGTAGGAAATATAAGTTTGTCACACTTAGCATAGCATAAGCAGAATATATTGTAGCATGTGAGGCATGTATCGAAGCAATATGGATGAGGAAGATGATTTCTGGATTATTGGATCAGGTACTAGATTCGACCATAATATATTGTGACAATCAAAGTTGTATGAGGCTATTAGAACACCTAGTGTTTCATGATCGGTCGAAACATATTGATATCAAATATTTCCTTATTCATGATATATTCCAAGAAGGATAAGTGAAACTCCAATATATCTCAACAGATGAGTAGGTAGCAGATAGTTTGACAAAGCCTTTGTCCAGGATAAAGTTTGCATACTTAAGGGATAAAATGGGGCTCATTGATATAACTCCCTTAGTTGAAAGGGAATATATGGATCGTCGAGTTGCAAGGGAGCACTAATATGTTATTGATTCATGGAAATTCATTTTCTAGTTTGGAAAATTGTCCAGGTTGGGAAGTTCCTTTCGAGTCCAGAAAGTGGTTCAAGATTTCTAACGGATAGTCATTTTCCAGTCCATAAAATGGTCCATATCGGACAATCATTTTCATAATGAAAATGGTCTGATAGATTGTTGATGTACCATAGAAAATTATCCCCCTTGTGGCCAGTGTGGGGGAATGGTATAGGACAATAATTCTTATTGGCAATCACTCTCAATAGTGGTCAAGTAGAATGGTCCACCTCATTGGGCAATCATTCTTTTGAAGTTCACAGTTGTGAGCAGTTTTGAAGAATGGTTTGTTTTGGAGGTTGGTGCAGGACCATCATTTTCTTAGGAAATGGTTCGGACAGTCATTCCCTAGGGTAGACTCATTCTCTCCATGTTTCACTATGATTAGTGCCAGAGGAATGGTCTAGTTAGGTGAATGGTCCAAGTTCATCAATCATGTACATGCATTCCATAGGTCAGACTCATTCTCTCCAGGTTTCACTATGATTAGTGACGGAGGAATGGCCGAGTTAGGTGAATGGTCCAGGATCAGAAATCAGGGACAATTATTCTTCTATGCTTGGGAATAATAGTCCAGATACCCCATGGCTATTGTGTTACTTTCCAAGGGTGAATGATATTCCATATATCACATATGTGAGTGGAAGAATGGCCCATATGACTCATTTTTTATCATGATATTGTTGATATCAGATGATATGATTATTGTATAGATTGTAAGTCTCTGGACAATATTTGTATGCTACCATGGTGGATGTGATCCATTGGTAGTGACTGTGTGTCACTAGTTAGTAGCAATGTGCTACTAGGAGTGGTTGTGTACCACTAGATAGTAGTTGAATACTACTATGTATAGACACAATTGTGTTCTATTGGATGGAATTATTCTGATTTCCATGGAGACTATCTAGTTGGATAGTGATGATGGTGCTTTTGATTTGATCATGAGATAGCTTGTGTGGCTATGATGATGCTACCGATTGAATAGTTTGTTTGTGCTCAAGACTATTTCCTTTAAAACCTCCATAGCTAGGAGGGAGTCTTGATATTATGGTAACTACGGGAGGTATTAACCTCCACATGTAAACTTTGGTGAGACTAGAATATTTCGGGAAGCAAGAGAAACCCTAAAGATTTGGAAAATAACCCTAGAAGACAAGTCAGCTTAATAGAATAAATTAATATTGAGTTACTATCACCCAGGAAGAGAAGTCGGATCAGTTAGTTAAGATGGAGCAGTATAAATAAAGGGAGCTATATCTCATTTATCACTCACTCACTCACGACTGCATAATTAGAAGAAGTGTGCATGAGTGAAGGAGAACTCCAATTGTTGCAGTAGTGACTTTGTCTTGGGTTCTTCATTTGAAATTTCTGCTTGGTCTTTGGTTATCCTTGTTTGGTGCACTAGCCTTGGTTGGCTATTGGTATACTACAAGAATTATTCTGTCTTTCAAGTTTAAGGTGCTCGGGACTGGCCTTTGTGCCTATGATTGGGTGAAAATATTGCTATATTGTCTATGGTGAAACAAACACACCCATTTTTATAAGAAATCTATGGTGGGATGAGTTGCAGGTAGACAAAAGGAGAAAAGTCATGAGTTGGGACAAAATGGTGGCCAATTTAAAGGAAAGTTCATGCCTAAGGATTATCAATTGAATTTTTTTATACAATTGCAAAACCTTAGATAGAAAATTATGATAGTAAAAGAATACATAGAGGAATTATATAGGTTGAGCATTATAGCTAGTCACATTGAGGAAGATGTTGAGAAGGTTATGAGATACATGAATGGTTTGAGGTATGAAATTCAACATGAAATCATCCTTTTGTCCATGAGAATTGTTGAAGATGCATACCAAACAACTTTGAAGGAAGAAGAGAAGTTGGCCAAAAACAAGAGCCAGAGAAACAGAGGAAGGAGTCCAGCAAGAGGAAAAGGAAAATCCAACAGAGGAATATTTCAACCTTCAAAATAAGAGGAAGGAATTCCAAGTAACCAGTCACCAAAAGGAGGAGAATCAAGAGGAAGAATATTTTTCTCAAGAGGACGAGGAAGAGGCAGATAAATGAGATGTTATACATGTGGTAAAATATGACACATGTCATGGGACTGTCCAGAGAACAAGGAATCAAATAAGAGAAATGCACATGTTGTAGAAACAAAGGAAGAAGATGTGAATGCAGTAGAAAAAGAAAAAAATCCAAAGGTAGGGGAATCATTGTTGTTGAAGAGAGTTTTGGTTAAGGAAGAAAAGAAGGTTCATGAACCAGCTCAAAGGAAAAGTTTGTTCAGGACTGTATGTAAATCAAGAGATAAGTGTTGTAAAATTGTCATTGATAGTGGTAGCACAAACAATTTGGTTTCCACATAGATGGTAGAGAAATTGGAACTACAAAGGCTAGTACATCCAACTTCATACAAAGTGTCCTAGTTGTAGAAGGGACATCAATTTTGGTGAATGAATAGTGTAAATTGGAATTCCATATTGGTAGCTACAAGGATGAGGTGTTATGTGATATAATGCCCATGGCCATATGCCATATTCTGTTGGGAAGGTCATGGATGTATGATAGAAAATCCATCCATGATGGTAGAAAGAACACTTATTCTCTCGAAAATAATGGGAACAAACATGTGTTGTTACCTTTGAAGGATGAGATAGCTAAGAAATAAATTGTTTCAAATGTATTGTTGATAAGTGGGAAGGAGTTGTTGTAAGAAGTAAAGAAAGAAGAAGAGATGCATTTTTCCTTAATTGGTAAGCCAAAGGCAATACTCACTAATACAAATATGGATGATTTACCTACAAAAGTTAAAGTTATGCTTGATGGATTTTTTGATATTATAGTGGATGACTTACCAAATACTTTACCTCATATGAGAAGTATTATCCATCACATTGATTTAATCCCTAAAACAGGTTTTCCTAATAAATCATCCTAGAGAATGAAGAGATTAAAAGGAAGGTACAAGAGATGTTAGATAAAGGATTGGTGAAGGAGAGTTTGAGTCCATGTGTTGCACCATTAACAATACTCATCCCAAAGAAGGATGGAGGATGGCACATGTGCACTGACTCCAAAGAAATCAACAAAATTACCATAAGGTACAAATTTCCTTTTCCTTGCATAGATGATTTGATAGATTGTTTGAGTGGTTCAAAATATTTTTCAAAGATTGATTTAAAGTGAGTATATCACCAAAATAGAATTAGAGAAGGAGATGAATGGAAAATTGATTTCAAGACTAATAATGGACTATGTAAATGGTTGGTGATTCCTTTTGGGATCACAAATGCTCCTAGTACGTTTATGAGGTTAATGAATGAGTTCTTAAAGGAATTTATTGGAAATTTTGTGATAGTCTATCTATATGACATCCTGATCTATAGTCAGACAAAAGAGGAAAATTTAAGGCATCTCAAGATGGTTTTGAGTACCCAGGAGGAAAAATTGGTGATAAATTTGAGGAGATACAGTTTTATGAAGAGAGAGATGATATATTTTGGGTTTGTAGTATTTGAAGAAGGTTTGAAGATGGACCCAGAAAAGGTTCAAGCAATTGTGAATTGGCCAACCCCAAGAAATTCATTTGAGGTAATAATTTTCCATGGACTTGAAAGTTTTTATAGAAATTTCATTAGAAGTTTCAGTAATATATGTGCACCTATTGTAGAAACTATCAAAGAAAGCAAACAACAATTCAAGTGGACTGAAGAAACTAATAGAAATTTTAAACTATTGAAGAAAACGATTATTGAAAAGCATGTGTTAGCTTTGCCAAGCCTTGATAAATTCTTTCAAGTTGATATTGATTCTAGTGGGACTGCAATAGGAGTTGTCTTGATTCAGGATCAAAGACCAATTGCATATGTTAGTGAGAAATTAAATGAAGCAAAACATAAATATTCCTCTTATGACAAGGAATTTTATGCAATTATTCAAGCACTTAAGAGGTGGAGGCAACCTTATGCCCAAGGAATTTGTTTTGTATAGTGACAATCATGTATTACAATTTATAAGTAGCCAACCAAAATTGAATCAAAGACATACCAAGTGGGTTGAATTTCTGCAGAATTTTACATTTGTAATTAAACACACAAGTGGTAAGACTAATAAGGTTGTTGATGCTTTGAGTAAAATTAATTTAATTTTTCAAGAATTTCAAGTCAACACTTTAGGCTTTGATGGTTTAAAATAAATGTATTAAGATGATGCATATTTAAAGGATGCCTATGCAGCTTTTGAAAATCCTATTGCTAGTAACATAAGTCAATGGTTCGACTATATGATACAAGAAAGACCGTTGTTCAAGAACAATAAATTGTGCATACCAAGGTGTTCAATGAGGGAGAATCTGATCAAAGAAAAACACAGTGGAGGAATGTCAAGACATTTTGGACAAGATACAACCTTTTCTCTGTAGGATTAAACCACAATCCAAGACCTAATTGTGAGAAGGAAATACTACACTGGCTAATGGAAAGAGAGAGAGAGGAGAGAGAAAAATAGAATCAATATTCACACATAAGAGACTAAGAAACCAACTCTAATCACAATGTATTAATCCTTGATAATGAGCACAATATATAGGATTATCCATGTGAGGAGTAATGTGCACTAGGTTGATATTTATGTGTGCATGATTGAGTTAAAAAGTAACTTCTCCCAATAGCAACAATTAACTAAAGTCAAAAGTTGTTAATAATAATAAAAGGTCAAAAATATAAGTGCAAAGTTAGTGAGAACTCTACATGAATTCAACATGCATTCCATAATAGAAAACATCTCCTAGAATAAGACTAGAGTCCAAGAATGAAACTAAAGTCCTAATTGAGTGAGAATGTACTAATTATGGAAAGTCATTAAATAAGTGAAGTGAGTTAACTCCAAGTATTAGATGGTTAATGTTCATTTCCCTAGGAGGATAATATCATTACCAAAGTGCGCTCTATAGCCATGAAATAAGAAATATCTCCTAAAATTAAGGAAATATGAATTATCTCTTAAAAAATAGGAATTTTCCTAATGGTGGCTAAAAATAGGAATTGACCTAATGGTAGCTAAAAAATAGGAATTTACCTAATGGTGGTTTATGAGCCCATGGGTTTGGAAACTCACGGTATTTTCCCATGCTATTACATATAGGAATCCACCGCCTATAAATAATAGTCCTCCTAAATAGTAGGAAAAGGGGAAAAAATGAGTATGTCACTAAGTATGTAGTTGAGCATGTATCCCAACACCCCCCCTAAAACACAACTGGGGTGTGCACAATGATGAGTCCCAAAAATATAAATCCATGTTAGGTACTCATGTACAACTATATATGCATAGCAACTGAACAAAAGTGAGTTAAAGAGGGAAAACCCATGGGAATAAACCCCACTCCCCTCAAAATATGTTGCTAACAAGAAAATAATGCTAACGTGTTCAACTGCTAAGCTGATGTATCCCTCACTCCTATAATTTACCTCAATGATACAAACTTATGTTCGGTGAAAGGCTTAGTGAATATGTCTACCACCTACTCTGAAGATGGATAGAAATGCATATCAATGACTCCATCTAGAATCTGTCCTTGAATAAAGTGCATATGAACCTCAATGTGCTTGTTTTGTTGCCTCTGAACTAGGTCTCTACACAAATTGAGAGTACTCTGATTATCACACCAAATAATTGTCAGACAATGAAAATGAACTCCCAACTCTGTAAGAAATTGTTGCAACCAAATAGCCTGAGCAGTAACGTTCACTGCACCCCTGTACCTTGCCCCTGTCGATGATAAATAAATTGTTGATTGCTTCTTACTTGACCAACATATAGGTCCTCATCCAAGGTAGAGGACATATCCTAAAGTGGACTTGCAATTAGTACTATCTCCTGGCCAATCTAAGTCTGTGTAACCAACAAGATCCAAGGAAGATCTTGCTTCATAGTGTATACCAAAACTGGTAGTCCCCTTGACATATCTGAGAATCCTCTTTGTTTCCTTCTAGTGAAGCTCATGAGGCTTTTGCATGTACCTGAAAAATGATCCAATTACATAAGATATTTTCGATCGAGAGTGTGTAAGGTAGAGAATACTCCCCACCAACTCTTGATATCTAGTACAATCAACCAAAGGTGATGCACCAACATCATATAGTCTAACCCATGACTAAAAGGGTGTTGGATTTGGCTTGAAATATATCATATAAAACCTATCAAGTAGATATATGGAATACTTGGACTGAGAAATCTTGATTCTTGAATCATTCTGGTTGATTTCAATACCATGAAAGTAATGTCCCATATCTGTCATGCTAAGCGATCTTCACTGCAGCAATGGAGGAGGCTAAGCTCCCTGTGATGAGTAAATCATAAAAATATAGAACTATCAGTAGAAGCTAATATGTGTTCCTCATCATATTCACATTAGTATATTATATACACTTAAGAAAACCTCTAGAGAGAAGATAAGAGTCCATTTTAGCATACCATGCCCGAGGTGCGTGTTTAAGTCTGTACAATGACATCCTCAACCTGCAAACTAATGACAGATGTTGAACATATCGCTTTGGATTCTCCATACATATCTCCTCATTAATATCTCCATATAATAGTGCATTATTCACATCCATATGGTGTACCTCCAAATTTCTAGCTGCTGCAATAGCTAAAGCTAATTGAATGGAATCAATCTTGGCAACCGATGAAAAAATCTCCTCATAGTCAATTCCTTGTACCTGTGAGAAACATTTAGCTACTAACTGAGACTTATAATTTGTAATGTATCCATAATAATCCCTCTTTGTATTGAAAATTCACTTACATTTAACAATCTTCTTGTTGGAAGGTGGAGGAACCAACTCCCATGTGTTGTTCTCTATTAGGGAATTATACTCCTCTTTCATAGCTTCCTCTCAATGGGGGTTTCCTTTATCCTATGCATAATACTGAGGATTTGATCCAAGTAACATATAAAAATAAGTATGGATCAATGGCTCCATGGTAGTAAAATTTTGTGAAGGCTCCACAAACTGAGATCTGGTCCCCGTGGATCAGCAAGATCACCCACTAGATCACTTATTGCATGAAGATTATGTTATTCCCATCATGGTCAATGATCTGGAACTGAAAATTCTTTCTACTAATAAGAAATATCATATATATCATATTCATATCTCTAATCATAAATATGATCGGAAGGAGTCTCATAAAGTTCCACAACTAGTGGTCGTTGAGATGGAGGTGTGGATTTCTTCGGAAGTACCTGTGAAGGACCCTCTTCAAACTTAACGATCCTTTGAATGAATAGTGTATATGAAGTATTATCTAATAACCTATATCCCTTCAATCCCTCTGGATATCCAACAAAAATACACTCCTTACTATGATATTCCATAGCTTTCCTCCTATCGAAAGGGATCCTATCCCATGCACGTGAATTGAAAATTCCGAAGTGAGTGACTTCCAGTTTCTTCCCCTCTCCAAGCCTCATATGGAGTGAATCCCTTGACTTATTTATGAGGAAATACATTATGAATGTAGGATGCATAGTTGATAGCTTCAACCCATAATTTGGAGGTAGTGCTCTATCCTGCAACATGTAGTTGGCCATCTCTTTCAATGTCTTGTTCTTTATCTCTGCTACCCCATTTTGTTGTGGAGTATATGGGATAATGTGTTGCAACTCTATACATGATTCTGAACAAAGATGCTCAAAATAATTATTCACATACTCTACTCCATTTTCTGTGTGAAGCTTCTTAATCCTCTTCCCTGTTTGGTTCTCATCTAGATGCTTGAAATATTTAAGACACTCAAAGACCTCATATTCTAATTTGAAAAAGTAGACCCATGTAAATCTTGAAAAATCGTCAATGAAAGTAAGAACATACTTAGATTTACTGATCAATGGGAGTGGGAAAGGACCTGTAATGTCAATGTGAACCAACTCTAGAAGTGATGATTCCCTCCATGCTTTACCTATGTTGAACTTCTCTTTAGGATGTTTTCCCAGTATACATCCTTGGAAAAAACCATCTGTGTACTAAATGTGGGGTAATCCATCTACAACTCCACCCTTACTAAGTTGATCTAAATATTTAAAATTCAGATGTCCAAACCTCTCAGGCCACAACCTGTACTATACATTAGCATGTGTTAGAAGAGATACATAATCATATTTATGAGTGAAGTTAGAGAAGGTGTACAACCTAGAATGGTGATTAACCTCACCAACAACAATTTGTGAACCATCTGACAAGTCAAAAATAATAACTAAGTCTGGATTGAACTCCACCTTCTTTCCTAAAAATGAATGAGTGATTTGATAGACTGATAAAAGATTCACCAACATATTTGGAACATTAAGTACATCTTGAAAGAATCCATGGTCTAGATCAACTCTACCCCTACCACACACCTCTGCAGGGGAATCATTTCCCATAAATATCAGTAGTCCAAAACAAGTCTCCAAGTATGAAAAAATTATATCCGATAAGGCCATGTGATGGTTAGCCCCTAAATCAAGCACCCAAGAATTAGGAGAAGATGAAATATAAATTAATGCATGACCATTACCTCTTTATGATGATGGATTTTTCCTTGCATTATCTGGAATACAATCCTCGAGGTAATGTTGCTTAAGTGTTTGTGCCATGAGACCTATGGTCTTTTTCATGCAAGAACTCTCAAGATGGAACCCCCTATTACAATATGAACACTTTGTATTATCGTTCTTTGATTTTGATTCCTTTGAACTTGAAATCTCATCTATGGACTTTTGTTTACCTTCCTTCTTGTTCTATTGGTCCTTCGTACCATTGTTCTTCTACTTATTCTGCTTTGAGATTCCTTGAGTTGTTAACACATGGGGCTTGGAATTCTTAAGTGCCCCTATTTGGATGAGATTTGTTTTCTCGTGGACAAGTGACTCCATGAAATCATCTAGGGATGGCATATTCCATGTAGACCCCATAGCTAACCTGGTAGTATGAAAAGAATAAGTGTAGACATAATACTCTAGTCCTAGTTTTGTTATAATTTAAAAGATTAATTGTTCATCTTTCTTATCAATTCCACAAGCCTTAACATGAGAAAAAAAAGTTTTAACCTTACAAAATTAGTCATGTAGGGTCTCAAAATCTCTTGGATTCAATGCATCTAGATCATTCTTTGGTTGATGACCTCTTATGTTTTCTTTCTTTCCTAGCAAATCCTTCAACTTTGTCCAAACATCATTAGGAGTCTTGCAAGTATCGACATGAAATAGGATATTTGGAGAGATGCTCAAGCACAATATCCCATAGGCTTCATCCATTCTGTTGATGTATTTTTATTTCTATATGGATAAAGTAGGCTCGACCTCAGTCCCCATGGTGATCCTATACAAACCCTTGCTTCGAAGTAGAAGCTCTATCTTGGGCTTCCACTTAAAGTAGTTGAATGGTTTCAAGATCATTGAAGAAGATGGATGATCCATAGTTATCTATGGGATATCCAATCTAATCTATAAACCTACAATAAAATTGAATACTCCCTCACAATAATGGCTCAGATACCATGTAGTATTAAACCACAATCCAAGAACTAATTGTGAAAAGGAAATACTACACTAGCTAATTGCAAAAGAGAGAGGGAGGAGAAAGAACAATAGAATCAATCTTCACACATAAGAGACTAAGAAACCAACTCTAATCATAATGCATTAATCTTTGATAATGAGTACAATATATAGGACTCTCCACATGAGTAGTGTGCACTAGGTTGGCATTTCCATGTGCATGCTCAAGTAAAAAAGTAACTTCTCCTAATAGCAACAATTAACTAAAGTCAAAAGTTGTTAATAATAAGAAAAAGGTAAAAAATATAGGTGTGAAATTAGTGAGAACTCTACTTGAAGTCAATATGCATTCCATAATAGAAAATATCTCCTAGAATAAGACTAAAGTCTGGGAATGGAACTGAAGTCCTAACTGAGGGAAAAATTATAATTATGGAAAGTCACTGAATAAGTGAAGTGAGTTAATTGTTGGTTGTGGAGCCTGATTATCTTCTTGTTTCATAGGTATTTTTTTTCAATCGTGTTTATACCCCATGAAGACTTTACACCCCTCCATGTGGGGGGATTCCAGGGGGGGATTTCCCCCTCTACGAGGTGTTGTAACAGATGTTGGAAATTGTTCTACTCAATGTCTTTATCCAAAATGTGTTTGAGAATCGCATCAAGCTTATTAACCAACTAGGGATCTCAACTCCAAATTACCTCTAACTTGCATCATATTGTTGAAGACATTGTAGGGCCTTTTTGGAAGAAAGATTCGTGTTCTAGGTCTCTCACTATGCTTCTAATATGTCATTCTTTCCACAAAGGCAAGCAAATGGTGTATAATTTATTTCTACCTATTTTCAACCACAAAGATTTGAATGAGGAAAGTCACATGACTACTTCGTCCAGTTTCTTTTGGAATCTTTGAACTTTTCCTCCGCTACCTCTTGAGCTTTGGCCAAGTGTCCTTTCCTGTTGGAGGATCAGTTGTTGTTGGTAGTAGAGGATTTTATTTTAGAGCATTTGAACTTGTTAAATAAACAAAAAGGAAATTTACAATATCAAGAAATGCCAATCAGAAATTTTTAAAGCAGGGCAGGAGCTCTTTGACGCAACAATAAGACTCTCATCTATTTATTGCCGAGGTTGTATGTTAAACTAATGTTGTTTGATTCTACCTTTTAAATGGATAGGGACAATGGAGGCTGCTATAGAGCAATTCTTGTCAGTTGCTAATGATGCTAAGTTACATGGAGAAATGTACAGGCAACTTGCTAGGCTTGTGATTAAAATACTCCCTGCATGGAAGAAACACATCCAAGGCGAGATGCATTATTGGCAAAATTTTAAAGGATAAGTTGCAACACCTTGCTGGACAGCAATCTGGTTTTCTTGATTCTCTTTCTCTCACAGTAAAAGACCGAATATCAACATTGCAAGAACTTCAGAGCAAACATGATGAACTTGAAGCAAAATTCTTTGAGGAAAGAGCAGCGTTGGAAGATTAATGTCAGAAGTTGTATGATCCACTATAATCAAAGCGATTTGAAATTGTAAATGGTATCATTGATGTTGAAGGAAAGGGTGAGCCTGAGAATAATACTACAACTGATGAGAACAAAGAAGAAGATAAAGGAGTTCCCAAGTTTTGGCTCACTGCAAATAAAGGCCAACGAAGTGCTTTCAGTACAGATAACAGACCGTGATGAAGATGCTCTGAAGTATCTAAAGGATATTAAGTGTTTCATAATTGATAACCCCAAGGGTTTCGAGATTGATTTTTACTTTGACACGAATCCCTTTTTCAAGAATTTTGTGTTGACAAAGACCTACCACACGATTAATGATAACGAACTCATTTTGGAGTGGGCAATAGGGACAGAGATTGATTGGTATCTGGGAAAAAATGTGACTCAAAAGCTTATGAAGAAGAAGCCAAAGAAAGCCAGCATTGTTCAAAGAAGTGGACCGGTCTCCTGAGTGCAAACAACAATAAATCACCGAATACCTCTTATATTACTGCACATGCCGCATGCATGAAACACCACGAAGAGCACCCACACAAAATTCACAAAATTTAAACCTCACTATTTCGGGATTTTGACCATTGTTTGAAAAACGACATTATGCCACTTCCTTCGAAAGCTCGAAGGCTAAAATCATGGTTCCAATCACACTCATCACGCCGATGGGCAGGGTTATGTTTGTCAATTATAAATCTAATAGTCGTATTTGCACACAGCCAGGAAGGGAGAGGGCCCTACAATTGATATAGACCTTGGTACGATGTATTCGTGCATTGGGGTGTGGCAGCATGACAGAGTGGAGATCATCGCCAAATCGGACAACTCCCTTTTATGTGGGTTTCACTAATACTGAGCACCTCAATGGAGACGCTGCAAAGAATTAGGTTGCCATGAATCCCACCAACACCGTTTTTTATGCTAAGAGATTGATTGGAAGGCGTTTCAGTGATGCCAGTGTCTAGAATGACATCAAGTTGTGGCCTTTCAAGTTAATTCCAGGCCCCGGTGATAAGCCCATAATTTTTGTTAACTACAAAGGCGAGGAAAAGTAGTTCACTGCAGAAGAGATCTCGTCCATGGTGTTGATGAAGATGAGGGAGATTTCAGAGGCCTATCTTGGTATACAAATAAATAATGTCGTGGTTACTGTTCCTGCATATTTCAATGATTCCCAGAGGCAGGCCACCAAGGATGTTGGCGCGATTGTTGGATTGAATGTGATGAGAATTATAAATGAGCCCACTGTTGCTGCTATTGCATATGGTTTGGATAGGAAGGCTGGCAGTGTGGGTGAGAAAAATGTGTTGATTTGGGTGGTGGAACATTTGATGTTTCACTTATGACTATTGAAGAAGGTATTTTTGAAGTGAAGTCTACTATTGGAGACATCCATTTGGGTGGCGAGGATTTTGATAATAGGATGGTTAACCACTTTATACAATAATTCAAAACTTTAGTCGGCAATCTCTTCAAAGGAACAAGAGTAGACGGACAACTAAACTCTTACCAACTTGGCTCCAGATCGAATAGAGGTTTTCCTCAGATAAGGAACATGTGTCCCTTAATACAACTCATGTGCATGGAGGCGAATCAAATAAATATACTTCTATAGATAGTTCGCTAGAAATTAGGATTTATTTGTGCTTTTAAATCAGTTTGGATTACTGTTATGATTAGTTAAAGATGGTTGATAATTAGTTTACTTTCAGTTAGGTGTTAGAATCCAACGATGACGATTCATCTTCTCAAGATAGAAGAGTTATATAAAATGATGATCGATTGTAAAAATAGGGGGGGGGACTCTTTTGAAGAGGGCTCCTATTGAATGTGGAGATATTCTGAAAACTTGGAATGGAGTAATGCAGGAGAGATGTGTTCACTTGATATGTGAGATTCATCACAGTCAATTCTTTCAGTATGTTCTCTATTTTGTCATTGTCATATTGTTTATCTATTCCTTTATCGATTGAGTTAAAATTTGTTTGGAATTCATTTTACATGCTCCTTACACACAGTTGATAGGTGTTGTGTTTCGATGGTGACAAGTCAGAATTCACTCAAGATAAGTGCTATGTATCTAGTTATTAGCCTCCAGTCTTTTTCCTCTAAATTTGTAGTGAAAATTCATCCTTGTTAGATGCTTTCATTATGATGGTCTTTTCCTTTTCTTTTTCTGCTACTATATCATGATTATCAATTGTTGAAAGATAGACTTACTTTGCCTCATTTCCCTCAAGTGGAAAAATCACTGCCATTATCCCTTTTCTTTGGTTTTCACTTGAATCCATCGCCCAATAGGCCCTTTTCAAATCTGTGCAACCACCAAACTTATCAAAATATCTTGTCTTATAAAAAATCTGGCCTTCTTACTCCTGCTTACTAAATATTCTTTGAGTATAAAACCTTGCTTATTGAGAAATCCCTATCTGAGTGTATTAGGTCAGAAACACACTCTAAAGCGATTTTCAGGGATTGGCTTGCTGCAACCCAAGTCAATCTCTGAACAACAAATAAATTATTCTTTTAAAATGTGTTAGGGCTTGGCTCTATTACAACCTAGAGTCGATTCTTGCGACAACACGAGGTCCAGGGGAAAATCCCTCGAAGGAAAAAATTGTCTTGTAAATGTGTATTATAATTTCATAGTAAATATGGACCATTCATTATAAGGTCGCAGAACTGACGGTAGAAGTTATGTTAGGTTTTTTTGTCCTAGATTGCAACCCTCTTTTATGAGGGAAATGTATTGCGGTTGTGTATCATTGTGAATATTGTATTCTGAGAGAGGATATTGTGAGAGAAAGAAGAGGAAGTTACAACAGGTGTGTTGTAGGTTGTATCCCTTCATATGCTAGATAATTAAAAGGAATGACCTGGCAATTTCTTTGGTGGACGTAGCCCACACTGGGTGAACCACATATATCTGTGTCTCTATTGTATTGTGTACCTTCTGTGTTTTATTTCTACATTTGTTTTATTTTATTTCTCTGTGATCCTGTTTTTCTAACAACTGGTATCAGAGAGAAAGGTAAATCATAGGAAAAGAGGGTTCTTGGTTCAAGTGGGAACAATGGTGGAAGATGGAAAGTTTAGGGTCGAGAAATTTAACGGCCAAAAGGATGTGTTTCTACCATTTGGTGGACTAACAAATAAGCCGACAACCATGAAGGATGAAGAATGGGAGGTTCTTGACAGAAAGGCACTAGGAACGATACGAATGAGCTTGGCAGCGTCTGTGGCTTTTAATATTTTGAAAGAAAAAACAACGAAGGATTTGATGGATGCATTGGCTAAACTGTATGAAAAAACCCTCGGTGTCTAATAAGGTATTTCTAATGAAGTGATTATTTAATATGAAGATGTCATAAGGTGGGTCTATTGCAGATCATTTAAATGAATTTAATATGGTTACTAATCAGCTAAGTTCTGTAAAAGTGGAATTTGATGATGAGCTCAGGGCTCTTCTAATCTTGTGCTCATTTCCAGAAAGATAGAATGGCTTGGTCATGGTTGTAAGTAACTCTTTCTATGGTTCAAACACTCTAAAATTTGATGATGTTGTTGGTGTTATCCTTAGCGAGGAAATGCGACAGAAAAACACAAGTGAGACATCAGGTAATGTGTTAAACATGGAGAATAGGGGAAGACAAAATGGTAGAGGAAAGGGCTTAGGGAACCGCGAGAATTATAGGTAGGGAAGATCCAAATCCATACCAGGAAATATAGAGTGTTGGAATTATGGGAAGAAAGGACATTTGAAGAAATACTGCATAGCTCCAAAGAAACAAAGAGACGGACAACAAGAGAAAAATAAGAAAGCAAATGTAACATGTGATGAGTTACAAGATGCTTTGATTCTTTCTTTAGATAATATTTCTGAGTATTGGGTAGTAGATTCAGGGGCTTCATTTAATGCCACAGCCCATAGGAAAAAATTTCTAGATTATGTTCAAGGTGATTTTGGACAGGTTCATTTGGGTGATGATGCACCATGCAAAATTGTTGGAATGGGAAAGGTACAAATAAAACAAAGGAAAGGAAACCAGTGGTTGTTGAAAGAGGTAAGACATGTTCCAAATATAAGGAAAAATATAATTTCAACGGTGAATTTGGAAAGTGAAGGTTGTATATCCATATTTACAGATAAGGTGTGGAAGGTCACCAAAGGATCATTGGTGATAGCAAAAAGAGAGAAGGTAGGTACATTATATTTATGTATTGGTAATAATGACTCTTCTAACTCTTTAGCTTCTACAAGAGTGGATACAACACTATGGCATCATAGGATTGGACGCATGAGTGAGAAGGTGATGCAGATACTTGACAAAAGAATTTTTTTTCCAGATCTTAAACAAATTGATTTGGATTTCTGTGAGCATTGTGTTTATGGAAAACAAAAGAGAGTCAAATTTCTCAGAGTTAGAAAATAAAAGGTGAGTGAAAGGTTAGAGCATACAGATGTATGGGGACCAGCTCAGGTATCATCTCTTGGTGGCTTTCATTATTATGTTACTTTTATTGATGATGCAACTAGAAAAACGTCAGTTTATTGCATTCGACGAAAATCTGATTTTTTTTATACTTTTAAGAAATGGAAAGCTTTGGTTGAGAATGAGACAGGAAAAAGGTTGAAGTGTCTCAGATCACAAAATGGAGGTGAATATTGCAGCAAGGATTTTTATGATTACTTTTCATACCATGGGATTCATACAGAGAATATAGTTCTAGGAACACCACAAGGAAATGGTGTGTCAGAAAGGATGAACATGACAATCATGGAGCGTGCAAGGAGTATGAGATTACATGTTAGTTTTCCCTTACACTTATAGGTAGATGTTGTAGAAATTGTTGTTTACTTAATAAACATAGGACCTTCAAGCTCTTTTAATGTTGGAATTCCAAAGGAGACATGGATAGGTAAAAAGGTAAACTACTCTTTTTTGAAGACTTTCAGTTGTGAAGCATTTGTCCATATTGATAAAGAAAATAGAACAAATCTTGAAGAAAAATCCAAGAAGTGTACCTTTATTGGATACGGTCTTAATGATTTTGGTTATCGCTTATGGGATTATGAAAATCACAAAATCATTAGAAGTAGAGATGTCATATTCAATGAGAAGGTCATGTACAAAGATCAGTTGCAGGGAAAGATACAAAAAAAAGAAAAACCAGAATACAGAGTGCTTTATAAGATCATTGAAAAAGAAATTCCAAAGGTACCAAAAAATCAAAATGTACAACAACAGGAGAAACAGGTACCTCAAACTCTTGCAAGTGTTGTTAGAAGATCTACCAAGTTAAGTAGACCCCCTGAACAATACTCTCTTTCATTGTATTATTTATTATTGACTGATTCTGGTGAACCAGAATGTTATGAAGAGGCAATGCAGGTAGACACTAAAAATAAGTGGGAGAAATGCATGAAAGAGGAAATGGTTTCCTTGGTAAATAACCAAACTTGAGACTTGGTTCAATTTTCTACAGGAAAAGGAGCATTGTAGAATAAATGGGTTTACAAGTTGAAGGAAGAAGATGGAGGAAAAAAGAAGTACAAGGCTAGACTTGTTGTAAAGGAGTTTGCACATAAGAAAGGTATAGATTTTGATGAAATATTTTATCCTGTTGTTAAAATGACTTCAATTAGGACTATTTTAATTCTTGTGGTAGTAGAAGATTTTCATCTTGAACATTTAGATGTAAAAACAATTTTTGTCCATGGGGATTTGGAGGACGAGATTTATATGCAACAACCACATGGGTATGAGGTCAAAGGGAGGGAGAATTTTCTATACAGGTTGAAGAAGATCTTGTATGGCCTAAATCAAGCTCTAAGGAAGTGGTATTTGAAGTTTTGATAGGTTTATGACAAAACAAGGTTATAGTAGATGCCATTCTGATCACTATGTTTATTTTAAAAGGATAGCAAGTGGAAGTTATATTATCTTTCTAGTGTATGTAGATGACATGCTTGTTGTAGATTCTAATATGTAGGATATAAATGAGCTCACAAATAAATTAGCTGATTTATTTGTGGCGAAGGATTTGGGTGCTGCAAAGAAAATCCTTGCTATGAGAATAACAAAAGACAGGAAAAATCACAAATTGACATTGTCTCAGGGTGAGTACTTAGAGAAGGTGTTGGAGAGGTTTAGAATGCAGAATGAAAAACCAATTAGTACACCTTTGGCCAACCATTTCAAATTAACTAAGGAAATGTGTCCCAAGACACGGGAGAATATAGAATACATGTCCAGGGTCCCTTATTCATCATCAATTGACAACTTGATGTATGCGATGGTTTGCACAAGACCAGGTATTGCACATGTAGTCAGAGTTGTGAGTAGGTATATGAACAATCCATGTAAAGAACATTGGGAGGAAGTAAAGTGGATTCTCAAGTATTTGAAAGGTACTACTAGTCATGAATTATGTTTTGGAAATTCAGACATTGTTCTACAGGGATATGTTCATTCAAATATGGAAGGTGATAAAGATAGTGGGAGGAGCAGCACAGGGTATGTTTTTAATGTAGGTGGAACAATATTAAGTTGGATTTCGAAACTACAAAAGGTTGTTGCACTTTCCAAAACAGAGGCAGAGTATGTTGCTGCTACAGAGGCTAGTAAAGAGATTATTTGGTTACAAAGGTTTATGGAGGAATTGGGAAAGAAGTAAGAGAATACCAAGTTGTACTGTGACAACGAGAGTGTCATTCATCTTGAAAAGAAATTATCCTTCCATTAAAATACTAAGCATATACAACTCAGGTACCATTTCATACAATCCATCTTCGAAGATGGAAATTTGAAGTTGGAAAAGATACACACTATCCAGAATCATGCAGACACGTTAACAAAGGGAGTAACCACGAAGAAATTGAGTTTCTACTCAATTTCAGTTGATATTCAAGCATGAAGGTGAAGATGAGAAATTCTTCTAGGTCCAAGGTAAAGTATAGTCCAATAGGTACAACAACAGTGCAATTGTTGTGATCAGTCTCCAAGTGGGAAATTGTTGGTTGTGGAGCTTGATTATCTTCCTGTTTCATAGGTCTTTGTTTCCAACCATGTTTATACCCCATGAAGACTATACACCCTGTAATATTGTACACCCCTCTACACGAGGGAGGTTTCAGGGTGGGATTTCCCCCCCTTTGGGGTTCGGGGGGCTCATTCCCCCGGCCGGGGGCTCCGAGGGAAAGTGGGCCCTCGGGGGAGAAGCCACCGAAGGATGAAATTGCCTTGTAAATGTATATTGTAATTTCATAGTAAATCTGGACCGTTCATTATAAGGTTTCATTTCTGAGGGTAGAAGTTATGTTAGGGTTTTTTTTCCTAGAAGGAAACCCTCTTTTATTAGGGAAATGTATTGCAAATGTCTATCATTACGAATATTGTATTCTGAGAGAGGAGACTGTGAGATAAAGAAGAGGAAGTTACAATGGGTGTGTTGTAGGTTGTATCCCTTCATTTGCTGGAAAATAAAAAGGAAGGACCTGGAAATTTCCCTGGTGGACGTAGCCCACACTAGGTGAACCATGTATATCTGTGTCTCTATTGTATTGTGTCTCTTCTGTGTTTTATTTCCACATTTGTTTTAATTGTATTGCTCTGCGATCCTGTTTTTCTAACATTAACTCTAAGTATTATATGGGTAATGTTCACTTCCATAGGAGGCTAATATTCTTACTAAAGTGTGCTCTATAGCCATGAAATAGGAATTATCTCCTAAAATTACGGAAATATGAATTATCTCCTAAAACATAGGAATTTTCTTGATGGTGGATAAAAAGTAGGAATTTACCTAATGGTAGATAAAAAATAGGAATTTACCTAATGGTGGTTTATGAGCAATGGTATTACATATAGGAATCCATCGGATAAAAATAGACCTGTTATAGATAGACATGTTATAAATAACTATCTTCCTATATAGTTGGAAAAATGGAAAAATATGAGTATGCCACTAACTATGTAGTTGAGAATGTACCCCAACATGCTCAGGTAAATGATTTTTATTATTGGCCAAGAATGAAAAATAAAGTGAAGAAATTTGTGAAGAAGTGTAGAATTTGTTAGCATGCTAAAGGGAGAAGTTAGAATACAGGGTTATATCATCCACTACACATTCCAAGTAGGCCTTTAGATGCAATGAGTATGGATTTTGTGTTGGCATTTCCAAGAAAATAGAGAGGTAATGATTCGATCTATGTTGTGGTAGATAGATTTTAAAAAATGGCTCATTACATTTCTTGTACCAAGACTAGTGATGCTGTAATGCCCCGTATTTTGATCTTGGGTAGTTAGAACATTGTTGTTTACTAATCTTGATAATTCAAAAGTTTAGCATTTGTTTTGAGTCACTTAGACTTTGTTAGACATTGAGAT
>JZKD02S1617421.1:604878-626801 GCA_000966675.3 Picea glauca
GTTCTTAAATCTTAAAGTTAGCCTACTACTTATTTCATCATGTTATTAGATTTATCATTGAGCAAATGTAGAATAATTGTGTAAATGAAAATGAAATGAAATTATGTTTAAGCAACATTTTTATTGTATATGTTTAATGGAAGATTAATAGTTTAACACCATGTATGGGTGTTACAGATGCGATAAATGCTGCAAATTTGTTCTTTAAATAGGTTGTAAGGTTGCATGGTTTACCAAAAAGTATAGTTTCTAACAAAGATAGTAGATTTGTGGGACACTTTTGGAGATCCTTATGGAAACATCTTGGTACCAATCTCAATTTTGGCCGAGCCTATCATCCACAGACTGATGGATAGACCGAGGTAGTAAATAAAAGTCTAGGAAATATTTTGAGAAGCTTTGTGAATGAGAACCCTAGGTAGTGGGATGAGATGCTTGCTCAAGCTAAATTTTCATATAATGAATCACCAAATAGAAGCACAGGGTTGATTCCATTCAAAATTTTGTATGGAATGCATCCTAGGGGAGTGTATGAGTTAAGAGATTTGGGAAAGTTGGAATTAAGAAGTGTTGATGGTGAGGATTTTGCAGTGAGTATACAAGAGTTGTAGTAAAAAGTCAAGAAAAAATTGCAAGAGAGCAACCACAAGTATAAGCAAAGAGTAGACATGAAGAGAAGACCAGTGGATTTTGAGGTTGGGGACTTGGTCATGGAATATTTGAGAAAAAGAGGTTTCCTATAAGGACTTATAACAAATTAAAGCTTAAAAAGTTTGGACCATGTAAAATTTTAAGGAAATTTTCTTCTAATGGCTATGAAATAGAACTTCCAAGTGGCGTTGGAATTTCTCCAATCTCTAATTTTGTGGATTTGTATCCCTTGAAGGAGACAGAGGATGTTATAGTAGATGAACATGTGAGTGATGGAGATTGGACCATAGGATGGAAATAATAGCTACCCAGAGAAGTGCAAAAGGATATTGAGACATTATTGGATATGAAACTATTGAAGAAAATTGAAGAAAAAGAATATTTCCAGTACTTGGTCAAATGAAAAGGTCAACCAACAGAGGATGCTACTTGGATGACATTAGCTCAAGTTTCCAAGTATGGTGTAGACCTTGAAGACCTGATGAATAGTTCGTTTCTTCCCCATGAGTCTGATGCAGGAGCATCTAACAACAAGTTCTAGAATTGATCTCAAGGATCAAAGACATTTACCAAGGGAGTCGATTCCCTAATTTCTTTTATTATATCTGTAATAATTATGAAATGTATCTAGAATACATTTTTGTTGTGTTTGTTTGATTAGATATTGAGTTGTTTGTCATAGGTGTTAAGTCTGTTGTTTAATACTAGGAAGAGATATCTAGTTTAGGAATTTGTTAAGATAACTCATGATTCATTTGTTTGTGAGCTATCAAAGGGCTCGAGATATATTGAATGTTTTGTAAGAGGTAGAGGGGAGAGAGTGTGTGATATTCACATAGGTCTAAAAGACCAAGAAGGAAAGAGATTTCATGTGTAAATTTACTCCTTCATTGATAAAAAGAAAGAACGAAGTGTGTGCTGTTGTCGCGCAGTGTGAATGCATTTTGTCGCATTGTGTGTTGAATTTTTAAACTCTATGTATAAGCTATCTTGGAAGAATCACAAGTTTATGTGATTACAGGAAGACCATGCACAATTAATTTCAGCGAGTTTTAAAATTTTGTTTAAAAAAATATGTCATGAATATTTGTCTTCACAAGAAGAAGCAATCACTATTTGGCACAATGGAGCAACTCGTAAAGATCTGTGAAAAGTTAGTATTGTTGCAGGATTCTACGTGCAAAGTAACCTGTAACATACCCACATTATTTGTTAAATTTCATACAAAATTGTCTACGACAGATTTTGTCAACATTGTTCGTTGATGCTTCTGCACAAAGGTATATCTGCATAGTGGTAATTCTGCACAAAGTTGTCTATGACAGAGCGTAATTTAACGCTATAGGTAAAAGGAAAAATTTGAACTCTTGTTCGTGTTGATCCGAGGCTAGACAGGTAGTTGAATATTGACTGGGACAGAGTGTTGAAAACTATGTGAATGTGGGTTGAAGTTGGTGGTAATTTCCATCACTTGTGGTGATTATATTTGTAGATATTTGGTGCTTAACTTCGTATCTTTGCTAGCATGATCATATATCTGGTAGATATCAAGAAAAAATATGTGTGTATCTGGTGAAGATAACCATGACACGTCATGCAAGAATCAATATGACACCCTTGCGAGGGCATCCAAAAAACATTTCACCCCGGAGGGGGTAACAAAACCTTAATCATGGATTTTTCCCAACAATCAATGCTCCTATCATCACTAGGGGTAGTGGGGTGGGGGCATATATGTTTTCCTATGGACCATAAAGTCATCATTTATCCATCACAATATGTTTTCCAACACTTGGTTGGAAAACATTCCATCATCCATTAGGCATAGGCACTTCCAATGAAGAAATCACTTCCAACTTGACACAAATGAAGAACACACACACTCCTTGGTATGTCGATTTCAAACTCCATACACCTCTTCCTATTGCATAAGAGAATCCTACACCTCATGGATTTGGATGAATGGGAAATTCTCTTCTAACTCCACCCTACCAATGACATCCAGATAAGTTACCATGACACTCTATGCCATTATGACTTTGACAAGAACCATAATTGTAATACTACATCTATCCCTTTCAACTTGCAAGAAATATCCATACAGTGCATAGAAAACAATTTCTCACACCACAAACTTCTAAAACCATGCTATTCCAATGCACCCTTTTCTAAAACATTGTTCCCCACACAATTCAAAACTCTCTCCATTGTCTTGAAGAACTCCATGGGAAAACTTAACAAACCTCCACTAAGAATGATCATACAAGCTATTATAGGTACTGGAAAATCATACTTGATTAGATGCATTAAAGAAACACTTTCCTCAAGCACATAATTCCTTCAAAACCCATTGTTATTTCTTACTCTGACCGGCGTCACAACCTTCAACATCAAAGTATCTACAATCCATTCTTCCCTTTGCATTCCTATAAAGAACTTCATGCCATTAGAAGGAAACTTTATTTCCATCCTCCAAGAAGACCTTAAGCATATCCGATACATTCTCATTGATAGAATGAGCTTCATAGGGACAACACATTTTAGCCACATCGACGAGTATCTTTGAGAAGCATTACCTCTACATAAAAACACAACTTTTGGAGGTCAATCTATTATTCTTGTTGAAGACCTCAAACAATTTCCACATGTCAACGACATTCCATTATATGCAAGCACATCCCATGGATCTGCACTCTGGCATAACTTTAACATAGTGATCACTTTACAAACTATATTTTGTCAACAAGAGGACGACCCATCACAAGTCACCTTCAGGAACATCCTTCACAACATCAGAAATGTAGAACCTTCTCATGTCAAGGACCTTATCCTTCCTTTCTCAAGATGAGTTATGTACTTATTTCCAACCAACAAACTAGACAACCAACATAATCAACAAATGCTAAATTTTTAAAAAATTCCAATAACACTCTCAAATGTTGAGCAAAGAAACAACCATGTTCCCTCTACATTTGAAGATGAACAATTGAATCCAAAAGTCTTACTTTTCCATGGCCAAATAGTGATATCAACATCTAACTTATGGATTAGATCTAGCCTTGTTAATTGATAGTTGGGTCAAATTATCACCATATTCTACAAAGAAAACCATAAACCTATAGAGCTACCAACATTTGTGGGAGATTCAAGAAGTAGATTGCCCCTCCATGGGATCCCAACAATCTTGCTTTTGTTTCAATTCCACTTATACAAAGGGGGATTCATACTCAAATTCCACTT
The DNA here is from genome assembly GCA_000966675.3 of Picea glauca. NCBI lineage: Eukaryota > Viridiplantae > Streptophyta > Pinopsida > Pinales > Pinaceae > Picea > Picea glauca. The sequence goes on from JZKD02S1617421.1 coordinate 608,770, forward strand.
AAAACGACATGGGAATTAACAATACATAAATATCAAGGGGTGGCATTACCAAAAGTTACAATTGCCATTGGTACAATTAAACGACAAGGTCTAACCTTCATTACAATATCTAGAGCTTCCTCCTTGAAGGATCTTCACATTTCTCGACATTTACCTTCAAAAGGTAAAAACGAATGAAGAAAAATCCCCATGTGATACAAAGGAAGAAAGAAGAGGCCTTTCTCCATTCCAAAGTTTTGTCATCGATTTTCTCCTCTAACAAGTCCATTTTCATTTTTGTTAGTGCACCTTCAGGTTTTGTCATCGATTTTCTCCTCTAACAAGTCCATTTTCATTTTTGTCATTGCACCTTCAATGGACCTCTCATAACCACATTTCTTATGTAACTACTTATCAACTAAACAAATGCACTTGTCATTATTTCCACCATACATTTCTTATTGTCTAGCAATATTTACTTCATTGCAATTTTATACAAACTTGTCTTTAAATTTCGTGTGATATGTTAAAAGGTTCTTCAAAAATCCCCCATATCTCATGAAATCCCTATGTTGCACCCATTTTAACTTTCTATGCAAAACTCCATGTGCTGCACCTATCTTAACTTTCAATGTGGTATGATTTTTATGTGTCACATCCTTTTAAACTTTATATGTAAAAATCATGTGTCGTGACCTTTAAAAATTTGGAGAGTTGCGTTGTATCGCATCACTTTACACTTTGTGTATGAAACACTCTATGCCACGCCCTTATTTAAATCAAGTGTGATATGTCATGTGTGCACCCTTCTTTAAATTTGGTGTGATATGTCATGTGTCGCACCCTTCTTTAAATCTAGTGAGATATGTGAAGTTTTTACAACAAAACTCTTTGTCTTTTACTTTTAAAACTTTGGTTTATGCGCACTTCATAAAAAGTATGTATCACATGAAATGAAGTTTTTGGTGTGACCATCTTATGTGCGTCGCACTTCATAACACTTTGGGTGTGACCATCTTATGAAACATGTCTCTATGTGCCCCTCATGTCTATCACACCTAAAAACCAATTTGGTGCGACATGTCACATGTTCTTAAATTTTCAAAATTTGTGTATCACACTTAAAACAATTTTGGGTGTGACATCTCGCTTCCTTTTAAACTTTAGTGCGATAAGTCTCATGTATTGAACCCTTTGAAACTTTGCATTGATGCAAAATTCAAATCATTTAACTTTTCGTCTTATGCACACTCCTCATGAAACATTTGCCTTTATGTCCCCCTTCAATACCATGTCCTTTTGTGCTCCCCTTAAAACTTAGAATGATGTGAATCCATAAAAAACTTTTATGTACGTGTATCACATGGAAAATAAAGTTAGGTATGACATCTATATCACATGGAAACAAAATTTTGGTGTGATATGTGTTTCCCAACAAAAACATTGTGTGCTATATGCATTTGAAACGTTGTGTATTGCAATAAAACAAATTTTAGTGCGACACACGATGTTGAATACGACTTGCTTGGACGCTGAGAGAAAGATGAAAGCAGGAGCCTAATAAAATCAAAGAAAAAAGAACCAAGATAAACCTGATATCAACACATCACTAATTAATTAATTATGCAATCTATTCTATTTTTAAAAACCTATCATCTATGATTCATTGGTTTCTTATAACAACTTCTAAAAAAAATCTAATAATATATATTATTAATTTACTTAACCAAATTTAAAAATAAAACATTTCTACCTTTTTCACCTTTTTCACCTTCCACATGATATAATTTTTTTTACCTTAATTTGTATACCTTCAAGTACAATTGCCAATTGCTACTAGCTTAAATAAATGCTCGTGTGGACTCTAGGAGATTGTTTGTTCTTTCAACCTCCCCTTCGACTCCATTGACTCTCCTCCTCTCATTGCTACTAATATTCTTCTTCCTGTCACCTCTGGTCGGTTTGAATTCCATTCATTTCTGGGGATTCTTCTTCTTATGAGCCGTCCAATTCTGGTCGGTTTGAATTCCTTTGCTTTGCTTTCTTTGCTGGCTTTCCGTACCAGAGTTATTTCGTGGGGAATCATGTATTTAGTTGATTTGAGTTGTCGCAGGATAACGAGGGAGGGCACGCGGTCCAGGGTTTTTTTTGAGTTCGCTGGATCCCATCTGGGTCGTCATCGATTCCATATGTTTCTGTCCCCACAAGCTGGATTGGACCTTTCCTTCCCAAAACCTTGACTGGGTCTTCTTCTTCTTTCTATATTTCTGCCTTCCACGGCGATCTCCACAGCATTGGAGGTCGAGGGTTCCATCCTCCGATCATGGGTTTCCTCATCATTCCCAGACTGCTTCTGTGCGCCGCGGTTTCGGTACGATGCATAAAGAGCGCCATCTGGTCGTTTCTCCACTGCGTTGGGTTGTCCGTGCTTCTGGAACCCGAGATCTCCTATTCCTCGTCATGGCAAGAGACAGAGTATTCTTCTTCTCTTTCTGAGATGAATCCATCCGAGCATGGGGATTTGATCAGAGAATGGCTGCCCGTTACCACATTCGGCGAGTTTGCGCAGAGATTTCATGGGGAAATTGAAGAGGAGGATGCTGTGTGTGCTGTGTGTTTGAGCAGGTTGGAGGAGGAGGATGAGATGAGAGAATTGTGTAATTGTTTTCATGTATTTCACAGGAATTGTTTGGAGAAATGGCTTCATCAACGTCAGACGACGTGCCCTCTTTGCAGATGCTGTCTCATACTGGAACTGGAACCTGAAAGTGAAAGGGAAAGTGCCGATACGGCGCAGCATCCAAATCATCAGTCATGGCTTGTGGACAGCATCTCCTTTCTATTTGCCCAAGATTTAGCATTTTATCCATTTTATCCCTCATAACATCAGAAAGAGAAATCAGTCCTTTGCTTGCATTGCTGATTGATTAGATCATCAGAGAGCATGGGAAAAAAGAGAGCATCAATACATGTCTTTTTATCCCTGTTTCATTGGAAGGTAAAGAACATGTATGTTCGTTGTTAGAGGACTTCGTTCCATGTTCAATATTACTATGATTAATGAGCAGGTATATGAGTGGTGTACTTTCTCATTAGGCAGGAGGTTAGGAAACATGATGAATTCATCAACCTATACGTAAGGAAGGAGTTGAGTTAATTTTGTAGTAAAAGGTAAGGGATTTTTTTTATAAATTTGAAAGGCATTCTACATCAATTTTAGGCCTATAGAGGGTGTCATTCTAATCTAAGTTTTGTATAAGGTAAGGTTTTGTTTAATTTTGAATCGATAAAAGATTATTGAAAATTTGATTAGAGATCTATATTGATAAAAAATTGATATAAGATTATATACCTCTAATACTTAAATGTTGTTGTGAGGGGTAGCTGTTAAATGTTGTTGTGAGGGGTAGCTGTGAGGGGTACAATGGGCATGCACATGATTGTCATCCCTTCGTGGGGTTGTCTAGCACATTGTCAAAGATTACTTTTGATGTTTTGTTCGGGTCTACATGTTTAGGTACATGTTGGGTTGTCAAACGTGCATATGTTGGGTTGTCATATCATCCAATTTGTTCTACAATTTTTGTTATTGGGTGAGACGAATACATGAGCAAGGTAGATGGTTTAGAGATAGATAGGATTTGCATAGATGGTGTAGATGGCTTTTTGTTATTCCTTTTGCCATGCTTTCATATCATCAAGAGAAGGTGCCATACTCAAGGATCATTGGGTGTGCAATGTGTGATCTTGTGGAGGATCATTGGGTGTGCAATGTGTGTACAATGAATAATGGCATGTTGTCTGAGCTTTTATTAATCAAATATGATACAAGAAAAGAAAGAAATGGGAGGATATGCTTTACACGAACACATATACAACAGAATGAGGAATTACAGAATGAAACTTAAATGTAGGGGATGAATCTCTAGTTTCCTGCTGCATTTATCAACTGAATGTGCTCAAGGTTTATGTGGTCGAACAAATATGGTTACAATAAACTCTTTAACTCCCCAAAGTGCCGACCTTGACAATGGGTTTTTGTTTTCTCTTTTATTCCTCTTGCTCATGCCCTAAACTACTTCTTGAAACCACTTCTATCTTCTTGAAACAATTTCCTACTTCTTGATTCTTTAATGGTTTTCCCTTTGGTAAAACTACATGAATTATTTTTACTTGCTCAAATTGGTTACGTTGATATGGTGGGGTAGCTGGATATTTGCAGGCCAAAATATCCACTCAAGCTTTGTCCCTGAAAATACTCTGCAATCATTTCATCTACTGTTGGGTACTTGAAATCAAATTCGCACAGACGTGAGACTCAACAATCGTCGTATTGATCTCAACGATCAATCTCGACTATTGATCCTTTAAACGCATGCAAGGGCATAAAAATTAGCAGCTGTCAAATCCACTCTATTGAGCTTGGACCATTGATCGGACTCGCACCCTTCGGAGTGATCGAGGTCCGGGCTTCAAACAAGACTCCGACGAGGGAGCTCCGAGATTACATCTCGACTGTTGATCTGAGCTAGGGTGAGATCTAGGTTGTTGTCGTAGTTAGGCCTTTCAGAGGCACAAAGTTGAGTATTTAACAGGAAGTACGATGACAAGGGATCTGAGGACTTCATCAAATAGAATCAGAACCATCGATCTGTGATCAAAATTGAAAATGAGCCTTCAATTTAGCTTGGTCGCGGGAAAAAATTCGACTAAGATAGATCATCATCATGTTGATGTCACCCTGGACACGTGGAAGATTTATATTGGCCCACGATGGTACTGATGTGGCAAGGAGGACAAGACACGTGTCACCCAGATTTTGGATTTTTACCTATGTATGTGGCGGGTTCCACATGTCCACATGACAACCTTTGGTTAGCTCTGATAGTGCTCCACTGGCAGGCTGACATGACACTCATCCAAGATGCTACTAAGACCAAGAGAAGATCTGGACCATTGATTAGTGGATCCCGTCGAAGGGGTATGGGTCTGGAATTCAAACACGACTCCAACAAGGGGACTCTAAGACCACATCTCAACCATTAATATGGAATTGCAAGGGGAAGTTCGACAACATGCGAGGGTCGTCGATCTAGTTCAACCAAGAGAAAGAAAACGACTAAGGAATGAACATTTTCACACTGACGTCACCATGGACACGTGGATCTTTCTAACCGGTCCACACTGGCATTGATGTGGCAAACAGAAGGGACATGTGTCACCCGATTTTTATGTGTTGACTTATGCATCCAGTGTGTTACACTTGTCCACGTGGCATTTTTCGATTTTCCCTGACAGTGCTCTGCTGGCAAGCTAATGTCACACCCGCATGAGAGGTTTTGATCCCCGGGGGTAGATCTGGGTTGTTTATCATCCCCACTAGGGAAAGTTCTGAGATCTCATCTTGATTATCGATTTGGCACTGCGGATAGGATCAGATCTAGACCGTTGATCGCAGGTGCCTCTTTGGAAGTGATTGAGGCTTGGATCTGAATGTGACTCTGAAAATAAAATTGTGAAGTAAATCTTGATCGTTGATTGGAACCACAGGATATCAAATGAGGACCATTGATCTCATTATTTTTGAAAGAAAAAATTGGTTAAGGCATGATCATTTTCAGGCCAATGCCACCCTGGACACGTGGAACCTTCTCGTTGGCCCGTGTTGGCATTGATGTGGCAAAGGGGTGGGACATGTGTCACCCATATTTGAATTATCCTCCCATGCATTTGATGGGCTTCCCTTGTCCACATGGCAGGAAGTGATTGGCTCTGGAAATGCCCCGCTAGCATGTTGAGTTGTCATCTCATCCTCATAATTATCTTTGGTCACTAACGACAATGACATCATCGTCGACACTTTGTAATTCGAGTTAAGCAAGGAGGGGGGGGGGTATTCCAATGGATTTTCCCAACGACAATGTCGTGGGACCCTTCAAAATTTAATTGGATCCACATGTCGATCGTTGATTCCCCTTGCCTGCATCTGTCCGATCTGTCGGGGTCCTGAAATGTCGGTGCTTGGTTCTTAGGCCATGGTCTCATTGTAATCTCCTGGGATATTAACGCTTAAGTTCTTTTAGACTGGGACGAGCACCTTCTAGATTGCGACAAGCCCCTTTTGGACTGCGACAATGCCCTTTGGACTTCGTGAAACCCCATGAGCTTAATGGTTTTCCTTATGCGAGCAAAGGGCGTGGATTTTCTTGATGTTTCTTAAATATACCTTAGGAAAATTTGATTGTGAGTTGCGTAGAATCTCTTAAAACTCGACTTTCATCCTTCAAATTGCTAGATCCTAGCCTTATAACCTTGATAAACCATCATACCAGGCCAAGAACAAATATGGTACTAAAATTTGGCTCCGGTGGGAACAACACACCCCTGCAATCTATTGAGAATTGTAGACTAAGTGCCTTATTTTGTTGAGTTATGGAGTCTGCCTAAAAAATACATCTCCTTCTGACCTGAAAACTAATCTGATATTGGAAAGAAAAACGCTCAACAACTTACAATGCTAGTGACCTACCTACTTGCTTAAGTAACAAAAGGTGAAATTCATGAAAAAAATGAAATGTAATTATTTATGTACAAGGTAAGAAATCTGTGTAGTGATCAGTACTGCAAAAAGTGCTTGAGGAACCTCCCATTTAGAGGAACCCCAAACACTTCTCCATCCAACTAAGCTAAATCATAACTATTGCTATCTTGGGTTTCAACCACTTGGAAGGGTCCCAACCAAAGATTATCAAACTTTCCATGTTTCCCTTTGGCTTCCCTTCAGGCATCCCATTTCAAGAGCATGTCCCCTGCCATGAAATTTCTTTCTTTGGTCCTTTTATAAAAAAAAAAAATTATTCTTTCTTGATGAGCATGGGACTTTATCTGAAATTTCTCTCTTACCTGTTGAACTTCAATTAGATGATAAATTCTTCTCCGCATGTTATTTGATTCTTCTTCCTCATCTTGTAGTAATTTCATCAGAGGAAGGATGAGTTGAATGGGGAAATGGATTCCAACCCATACACCAGCTGAAAAGGGGAAGTCCCAATGGCCCTCTTAATGCTAAATCCATCTACCCAGACAACATATTTCAGGTGGGAATCCCATGCCTTCTTGTTTTGAGATAAGATTTTCTTGATAATATTGATAAGGTTCTTATTGGAATATTCATCCAGACCATTTCCCTATGAATAGTAAGTAGTAGAGTGTCCCAGCTCTATGTTATAGTCCTGACAAAACTTAACCAAATTGGTAGATTTGAAGGCCTGAGCATTAGCAACAATGATATTCCTTGGACACCCAAATCTAGCCAAGATATTTTCTTCTAAGAACTTTATTATGATTGTATCTATGGTTGCCCTTGTAGGTATGGCCTCTACCCATTTTGAAAAATACTTTCTGGTTGTCAAAATCCATTTGTGTTATCCACTTGAATTTGGATTCATCTCACCAATGGAGTCTAATCCCCATTGTTGGAAATGTGTCTCAACTTTGATTGGATTTAGGGGGAGGAGTAGCAACTTATGCTTTCTCGCAAACATTTGGCATTCTACACATGCTCGAACCAAGCCATTTACAATAGAAAATAAAGAGGGCCAGTAATACCCAACTCTAAGGATCTTGTATGTAGTGGCTCTCCAAGCATGGTGACCCCCACACACAGCCTTATGAAACTCATTGATTATTCCCTCAGTTTCTTCTTCAGTGAGGAAATTTATTAGGATCCCCCCTAGGTCCTTCCAAAATAGGTTTTCTCCAAAAATGAAGTACTTTATAGCCTTAAGCTTAATAGATAAATTTTCAAGTAAAAAATTATATATTTATACCAATCAGACTGAGAAAATTTGGCATCTACCTCAAAGGATGGTTCTTTTGTTGCATCCTCTTTAAACTTTGCTACTACAATGCTTGTGGACAATGTATCCAAGGGTAAAACCTTACAATTCGATTCAACCAACAATTTGGCTAGTCCTCATTCTTTTACCGACTTTGTGAGCTTGATCTCCACATCATATTCTTGAATCTTAGGAATCCATTTACCCCTTTTTCCTTGATTGTCAGGTTGTGTGAGAATGTATTTTATAGTACTGGTAGGTACATAAGACAATAAATTAGAATGCAATATAAAATCGTTGAGATCCTTTAATGCTTTGACTAATGCATAAGCTTGTTTTTCCATGCTGCTATATTTCAGCTCAACATCTCTCAGGGCCTTGCTAATAAAGGCTATGGATTGCTCTTGATTTTCTTCATTCTTTTGCAGCAACACAACAACTATAGTATGAACTGAAGCCAAAGAAAAAATGAGGAACTCTTTATCATAATTTGGGTTGATAAGAACTAGAGCTTCTCCCAAGGTTGTTTTGATCCGTTGAAAGGGTTCTTTAGCTTCAACTATGCACTTGACTTCATGATCTTTTTTCAACATGTTGGTGATATGTTTCACCATTTCAGTGAAATTTGGGATAAAACTTATCAGAAAACCTATTTTACCTAGGAAAGATTGTACCTATTTCTTGTTCCTAGGTTGAGCAATTTATTGGATTTCCTCCACCCTTTCTGGATCTATATTCACCCCTTCTTTGGATACTATATGACCAAGAAGCTTTCCTTCTTCCATAGAAAAATAAGACTTCTTGGGTTTTAGGTACAACCCAAACTTCCTACACTTCACAAAGGTTTTCCTTAAAATATTGATGTGATCTTCATCTGTCATGTAGAAAACAATCATGTCATTAAGGTATATGACAATGAACTTGTCTCTCTCACCCACAAAAGGGATGTCCATAGCTCTCTGAAAATTTTCTCCTTCATTTATCAAACCAAAAGGCATTTTGTCATACATGAAAGTTCCCCATGGTGTTTTGAAGGTTTTATTCTCTTTGTCATATAGGTGCATGGCCACTTGGTTGTATCCTGAAAAACTATCCATCGTGCATATCATGTTTTCCCCTACTACTATATGCAGTGTATGGTCCATTTTGGGCAGAGGGTAGTTATATTTTAATGAGCATTTATTTAGGTTCCTGAAATCTACACACAACCTTATTTCCCCACTCTTCTTCCTCATTGGAACTAAATTAGCAACCCATTTAGAGTATCTTAAGGGGATAATAATACAGGCCTCTAATATTTTCCTCACCTCTTTCTCAGTGGTAAGCAAAATAAGAGGATTAACTTGCTTGAGCTTCTTCCTGAAAGGCTTAGTACCAGGTTTGAGAGGTGTTCAATGTTGGATGATATTGGTAATCATAAATTATTAGGTTTTCATATCTCCACGCAAAGACATCCATGTACTCTTTGAACAACTGCAAATACTCTTCCCTATGATCATTAAGAATACTTTTTGAAAAAATAATATATTTAGGATCTTCTTCAATCCCAATATTATGTTCCTCAATGCTATCATCTTTGGGAAGAACAATTGGTTTGAAAGGTACATCATTTCTATCAAACAACTGCTCTAAAGTTATCAATCCTCTAGGGATGAAGTTATTCTTAAGTTGTAGTACTCTATGCTCAACCATGTAATTGTTGAATTCATGAATCTATTCAGCTTCCCCACCAATATCACTTCCATGAACTTTTTGATCTATTGATCATCTTCAAAGACTTGCCAGTATTTGATGTTATCAGAAATGGAAGGTATATATCTCATCCCGATATCATATTTAAATTTAGGGGTGGATGGTACTTTAAAGGTACTGGAAGCTACTGCTAAGGAGTCAATTGGATGATTAAACTATCTCAAAACAACATAAATATTAAAAGCTACATAAAAATTGTCAATCATATACCATACCTGATTTTTGTAAGCCCTCATCCTTGGATGCCTTGTTTGATAGGAACCTCTTTCTTGTTGCACAACTAGCTATGAATCTCCAAATACCACCAGCTTGGTAATTTACATCTTTCTTGTTGCCTCCAGGCCTAAGATCAAGGCCTCACATTCAGCTACGTTATTTGTAGCCTCAAACTCAACTTTGTAAGACAAATGAACTTCTTTTTTTGGTAGAGGAGATGAGCACTACGCCATCCCAGACTCCTTCTTTTGAGCATGCACCATCAAAAAACAATTTCCATATACCATCCACTTCTTCCATAGGGCTTACAAGAGGATCTGTCAGCATTGGGGTTTCATTTTATTCTTCATAGAATACAATAGCCCATATCTTCATCAACAACATATATGGGATGATTCACAAGGTTATTTTGATCATTGAACACATAAGAAAACTTTGTCTCTCGATACAACCTTGTGATCTCTCCTCCAAAAACCATTACAATGGCACAAGTCATGTCCATTTGCATAGTGCCTCCCAATTTTCATGCCCATGTTCATGTAAACAACATACCATAATTTTTTGGTACACCAACCACTACCACGTCCATCATAATGATCTAAATAGGAAGTTGTTCTAGGGTGACAACCATGTCTTTAATCATCCCATAACACTTTACCTTCTTGGCGTCACAGAAATAAAGGTCATGATATGGCCTGGTTATTTCCAAACCCAACTTTGCCATGACTACTTTGGGCATCAGATTGTGTGTTCCTCCATAATCGAGCATACAATTGTGCAACATATTATCATGTGTAGCATCCCTAGCCACCCAGGTTGGGCCACGTCACAAAAAAATCTCCCAATTACAGCTCTGACACCACTTTGTAGCGTCCCCAGACTCTTAGTTGGGAAATTCCATACGAAAATTTTCCAAACTCTGATACCATTTAAGTAACTGATATACTTATGCAATTGCTCATATTAATGCAGATAACAACATCTATATACAAATAAATCATATACAGAAAAACCCATAATAATAATTGAATAAATATTAACATAACACGTAAATTAACATGCAGTAAACACTTATCTTTAGTAAAAAGAACACCAATTGTGTGCATACCTTCCACGTTCCTCCTAGCCTTAGACCACGCCGCTCATAAACTCTCAGCAGTGGGTCACCCCCGAGATAGGGATAAATTCCACCTGGGTAAAGGATTTATAACCAAGCTAAGGTATCTTTAACATCATACAAACTGATACACATGTGCCAACTCAAACTAACATCCTACAGTCCCTCATTCCCCACATGCATGTCCCACCCTAGGAAGTGTTCCCCTTCTCTGCTCAACAGTCCTTTGACTACCCCACTTCCCTTCCGAGGCTTCAACAACATGCCAGACATGAAGTCTTAGAGCCGTGTAGTTGCATTTTGGCACCTTGGGAAATCAATTCCCAACAGTTCTCTCAACTAGATATAATGCTCATGGGCCTAACAATTCACTTCTTCAATGTCCTGTGGGCCTGACACCCTTCTTCTTCAATGTCCCACGAGCCTGAAAACCTACCTCTTCAGTCTAGATCCAAATATAACCAAGGTCCTGGTACAAGTACAGGTACAGGTACTAGCAGCATGAAGGCATCGTTGACAACAATGAGGTGAGGTCCAAAATAATGATCGAATGGTAGATGAATGGGATAAATTCCCCAAAAATTATATGCATGTTCCCAACTTGACAATTGTCATGGTTGGAAACTACATGGTCCATACATGGTTTCCCTCACATGGTGATAAGCTTCTTCAACATAAGGAATTAGGATATATTTAAATATCCACACTTTATACTTTATACATTTTTGGGAATATTCATAAAATATTCCTTTGAGCTTAAGTCCCCTAACTTAGCCCCTTTTTTCCAGACTCTTATCCCCCCTTTCCCATTCCGGTGGAGTTTATCCCAGCATACTCTTTTACATGGTTGGTCTACAACACTTATGTGTTTTCATTAAAACTGAGTGTGATTTCATTTTTACAAAAATAGGATCGTTGGCTTTTTAGCTTTTGGTTCACCATCCCAATAATCATACAGGCACTCTGGCCTCAAAATACATTCATACAAAGGCACTCTAGCCTCAAAATACATTCATACAAAGGCACTCTAGCCCCAAAATATCCTAGCTCATCATCCTATATGTACAATTACATTTATATTTACAATGGGGTTCGACCTAGGGGTATTACATCATGAATAATCATGGTCACATAAAAGGGCACCATAGATTCTTCTTTGTCATCAATATGAGGACCAAAAACTATGGTAGGAGACTCATCTTGTACATTCAAAGTATTAGGAATATTTGTTGATTCTTTCCCCTGCATCATTTTCTCAATCTGTTTATGGTATGAGGGGTTTTTAGTTATCTCCATCATAGGCACATGAATCTTGATCTTGGAAAAATCATGTTCAATATTGAAAGGTGAAACTAACTACTAAAGTTTTTTAGTTTCTTTTTCCTTTTTAACAGGATCCAAAACTTTATCTACCCTAGGGATATCTAGAATCTCTTTATCTTTATCTTTGGACAACTTTGGACTAGTTTTATTAGCCTAAGGTTGATTGTCTGCAACAACTATTTTTTTCCTAGGCCTGAGATTATACTTCTTATGCATCTCAGCATGTAGTGCATGAACAACAATTCTGTACTGAGCTGAGGATAAAGCTCCTTTGTTGGGATGACTGCTAGGCATCAGTTTCTTAGGATTTAGGACTCCTCGGAATAATTTTGATTGAGATGTATGGCATCATTATCATCTTGAAGTAGTTGGATTTCTTTTGTGTATTCATCATATCCCTCATCCACTACTTATTTGATAAATTTGTTATCATTGTTGTTTTTTACAGGGTGTTGAAGGGGTTGTTCTTCATTTCTTCTCTCTCTTCTCATGAACTGTGAATTAGGAGGTCTTCTGAATTGATTAGGATTAGGATTCTTCATTCCTCCTTGGGTTCTCTATTTTCATTGTTATTCTTTATCTCAAATACAAACATATTTTTTGTCAAATTCCTGATCAACCTAGGTATCTCATCCATCTTTGTTTCTTGGGGTTCTCTACTTGGGTCAAAAGTACCACATTCTTCCCTGACCTTTTTTTTTTCTGCATGATCCTATTTTTTATTCATCTTGCTTGATGCAATCATATTCCATTCAATGTCTATTGAATCCTCTTTCATTACTATAAGGGTCAGGGATATTCTTTCTCTCAAGGTAATGGAAAAATCAACATCAAATGCCCCAACGCATGTCACGTTAGAAACTAGTTGTGATGGTTTTATATCTGCAGGGATCTTGTTATAGATATTATTAAACCTCCTGTTGAAGTCATCAACAATTTCATTATCTCTTTTCTTGAGTGAGCCAAATTCATTCAAGTAGTATAGGTTATCCCTTTTCTCACCCCACTGCCTCATAAAGGCAGCTTCTAAAGTTGTCCAACTATCAATTGAGGAAAAAAACAGTTCTTTAAACCATTTTCTAACATCTCCCCCTATATTTTGAACAAATAGCTTCATGAAGACATCATCGTGCTCTACAAACTAGTGATTTGTAAAGTCTCAGAAAACACTCATATTCTCTTCAGCTGAATGGGTTTTATCCCTATCAAATTTGGGCAAATATTTTATGTAATTCTTAGGGAGGTCATGTGTGATTTGGGGCATATTTAATGGGGAAAATATGGAAGTGACCCAAGGATTTATAGGGGGTGGGGGAGGTTTATTTCCCCCGAGTCTTCCTCCACCTAATCCAACCACAATATTTTGTAGAATGATGTCATTGGATTCAAAACACAAAGGAGGAACAAGGATTTTTAGGAAAGGTTTATAGGAAGAACCAACTTCTTGACTAAATTCTAGAGGAGAATTTTGGAGATATATTAACGGTTCTGAAGGAAAAGTTGTAGAAAAAAGTGAATCTTCAGATATATCAATCAGATATATAGATTAAACATTTTGATGAATAACAAAAGGAGAGATTTCTAGATAAGGGTTAACTGGGAAAAAGAAGGCATGATGCTCTCTGATGGTAGCTTTTGGTGTGTCTTATGGAAGAGGCCATATTGTCCTTATGTGTTGTTGTCAAGTGAAATCTTACATCCAAGATGCTTAAGGCATATTCATCATCAATTCTTAGATCTTACAATGTCATACCCTAGGGAATATGTCTTCAAATTACATCCCTGACAACGACGCCATTTCAAATTTTATCCCTTGAGATGTTCCAAGATGTTTTTGGAATTATGTCAAGGAACCCCAGTGGCCAAGACTCAAGATGAATTTTGAGGCCAAATTTGTAGTAAAATAATTGTGCAATATTTTGGGAATTTTTTCCCTCTCTCTTTCTTAAAATTATAGGACCTCAAACAGTCTCAGTTCAACTGGAAAATGATCTCAATTATCATAGGAATTTGTCCACGATTGTCTCATACAATCGAGATTTAAAGGAGGATGAAATGATGGATTAGAGGAAAAACATAATAAATATACAAGGCACTATTAAAAATGAATCATGTAGCCTATTGAAATAGAACAACGTGTTGGGAAATGAAGAATTAAACATCTCTAATGGGTGTATACAAACCAATGAAACATGCCTACAACATATAACATCTTCATGCATCTAAATACATGGAGGTACCATATGCATATCATTTAAATGCACAAATAAATGACAATAAATGGTCATACATTCAAAGGAAATCACTTCTATATCATAACTAGATATCACACAATAACACTGAACATGAAGAATGGCATGTTGTTTGAGATTTTATTAATCAAATTTGATATAAGAAAAGAAATAAATGAGAGGAAATGATTTATGAGAACACATGTACAACAAAATGAGGAATTACATTCTAAAACTTAAATGTAGGGGATGAATATCTAGTTGCCTATTTCATTTATCAACTTATTGTGATCAAGGTTTCTGTGATCGAACAACTATGGTTACAAGAAAATATTTAACTCCCCAAAGGGTCGACCTTGAAAATGGGTGCCTGTATTCTCTTTTATTCCTCTTTCCCATACCTTAAGTTGCTTCTTGAAACCACTTCTATCTTCTTGAAACCGTTTCTGCTTCTTTATTCTTTAATGTTTTTCCCTTTGGTAAAACTACATGAATTAATTTTACTTGCTCAAATTGGTTACGTTGAGATCATGGGGTAGTTGGATATTTTCAATTCAAAATATCCACTCGAGCTCTATCCTTGAAAAGACTCTGTAATCATTTCATCTACTTTTGGTTTCTCAAAATCAAATTCGTACAGGTGTAAGACTCAACAGTCGTCGGATCAATATTAACGATCACTATCAATAGTTGATCCTTTAAACGCGTACAAGGTCATAAAACGCAGCAGCCGTCGAATCCATTCGATCGAGCCTGGACCATTTATCAGAGTCACATCCATCGGAGCAATCAGGGTTTGGGATTCAAGCAAGAATCCGACGAGGGAGCTCTGAGATTAAATCTCAACCGTTGATTTGAGCTAGGATGAGATCTGGACTGTTGTCAAGGTTAGGCATGTTGAAGGCGTGGAGTTGAGGATTCAACATAAATTCCAATGATAAGGGCTTTGAGGATTCATCAAATCGAATCAGAATTGTCGATCTATGATCAAAATTGAAAATGATCCTTCGATTTATCTTGGTCACGGGGAAAAAATTTAGCTAAGGAAAATCATCGTCATTTTGACATCACCTTGGACATGTGGCAACTTTATATTGGCCCACGATGGTATTGAAGTGGCAGGGAGAACAAGACACATGTCACCCAAATTTGGTATTCTAACCTATGTATGTGGTGGGTTACACATGTCCACGTGGAAGCCTCTAGTTGGCTCTAATAGTGGTCTGTTGTTGGGATGATGCAACACTCAACCAGGATGCTTCGAGGCCTAAGAGCATATATGAACCATTGATCAGAGGAGCCCACTGGAGGGGTATGGGTCTAGACTTCAAATGTGACTCTGGCGAAGGGACTCTGAGACCACATCTCAACTGTTAATATGGATTTGCAAGGGGTTTTTCGATGATGTACGAGGGTCCTCGATCTAGTTCTAGAAAGAGTAATAAAATGACTAACATGTGCCACTTTCTAACTTCTCTGCGTTGGCATTGATGTGGAAGAAAAATGGGTCCCGTGTCACCCGATTTTGATGTGTTGAACTGTGCATCCAATGTGTTACATTTGTCCATGTGGCATTTTCTGATTTTTTGGGTCATTCACTGACCCCACTGTTGGAAATGTCTAACAGGTAGCATATACTTGTCATTGATGGAAAGTACAGCAATGAAGATAGCATATATACAGGAAGAATGTACAAAGGAGGCATAGAGTTTTTTTTTACGTGCAAGGAGCACAGGAAAGAGACCGAGAGCCGTCGGATCTCACTCGGAAATCCCGACAGCTGCTGGATCGGTAGAAACTGCGCAGATGTTAAGTGCAGTGTTGGCGTGTAGAAGAAGTGATCTGCACCGTCAGATTGGAAGCATATACCCGACAGCCGTCATATCTGCAAAAGAAGTGAGGGGGATAAGCCATCGGAGAATCGGGAATCGGAGTTTCACGAGTCTCGTGAACAATGCAACGAAAATCCCGATTTCGCGATATGTGAAATCCCGATTCAATCTCAGCCATTGAATCGAGAATGAGATCTGGACCGTCTATTCATAAGGACACGTGGCAGCTTGGAGGCTTCATCGGAGTTTCGGGGATCGGGGTTTCAACATGCAAAGAAAACAATGCAACGAAAATCCCGATTTCACGATATGCGAAATCCCGACTGACAGGTGGCACAACCAGGTGATGATAGGTGGCACAACCAGGTGATGACATGTGGCACAACCAAGGAATGACAGGTGTCAGGCAGATTCAACACTTCAGGCACATAAAAGTCACGAATCAGAGTGACACGTGGCAGGATCTAACACGTGTCAAACCACGTGTGACGTCAGCAGAGGCATCAAGGATCGAGACCGTCCATCTGAGGGAAAAGTGTCGAAGATCAAGGCATCGTCGGCATATCGTACATCGGGAAATCGGAGTTCCCAAGGTTAAAAGAAACAAGACATCGGAAGTCCCGAAATCCCGACTCAATCGGGACCGTTCATCTGAGAGGATGCGTGGCAGGATCGGCTAATCGGAAATCGGGGATCAGGAATCCCGGAGGCATGTGCATGGTGACATTGAAAACGCCAAAAACCCGATGAAAGGTTTGACCGAGGTCATGTGTTGACGGTCTTGTGGGGCCAAGGCCTATAGCCAACAGGGCTAGCATGTGGAAAGAGGCTAAAGCTCCGGAAAGGAGCTCATCGGGGATCGGAGAATCGAAGGTTCTGAGTGCATGTGCATCTCGACACAGTGAATGCCGAAATCACGATGAGTGAAATCCCGATGCGATTTGAACCGTTGGATAAAGCTTGAATTGATCGGAGGGTTGTTGTTCCTCCACACACATTTAAATCCTTCAATTACAAATCCGTTAGTGAAACAGATTCATAATTGCAAATTAATTGTCGATCAATTAGAGTTCCGGTTGGCTGGACAGTTGTTGTTATTCTGCCCAAGGAGTTGGGAAGTTGAAACGTTGTGCCTGTGTGTATAAGAGATGAGGAAACAGACGGTGGAGGTGCGGTGGAAGAGAGAGAGGGATAGAGCTCTGTGAGTGCTACAGTGGCAGAGGAGAACCCACGAAGCAGAGAAAAGCTGAGAAGGCGCAACAGAAGAAGGTGAAGCAGAGCAGCAGGTCAGAGGCATCATTCTCCAGGTTTACTGAGTTGTTTAACATATGTCCTCTGGTAAATGCCTGACAGTCTGTAGATCTGTGTTTACTCTGGAGATAATATTTGTTGCTGTCAAAACCACTAGATGAAACTGCCTGATCCAGTGTGAAAATTAATGAAACGTGGTCAGCAGTGAGCATGAAGGTTAAACCCTTCAGCAGTAGCAATCTGCCAGTAGAAACTGGTTCTATCTTCAGGGGGTTGAAGCTCCCTTCTAGGAAAGGCTGGTAAACGAGAGAAGGTTGTAGCCTTCTACAGGTAGAAGCCTGCGTACTAGTAGGAGTCTGCATTAGTACATTGTTGTAAAATGTTTTCTTAATAATAATCATTGAAGACAGAGACAACAGCAGCGGTGGTTTTCTCCCTATTTGGGTTTCCACCTTAAATCCTGGTGTTCATGTGTCCTATTCATCTGTGTTAG
>JZKD02S1617421.1:663818-673982 GCA_000966675.3 Picea glauca
AAGGAGGTTGCCCCCTCGAAGAGGCTTATTATCTGAAATTATCTCTTTTTCAAGGCGTTGAGTACTTTTCCTGAGGTTTTTATATGCTATATTGATGTTTGGTTCTTAACATTCTATTTTGATATCGAATGATAATAGTGAATCCCTCAGCTCCATGAGATCTGAGGTATTCACATCCATTAGTGGTGATCTCATGAGGCAGGTCAACTAGTTGTGTCCCTTCTTCAACAAACCCATCTCTAACTAGGAAGGAATACCAATTGTCATTTTGTTTCCTCAATTCCTTTCTAACCAGTATTTGAATGAGACCATGATGATATAGGCTATTGCTCACATTTTTGGGATTATGTTGGACATACTTGTCCATTTTCCCAAGACTTTTGCAAAAATAAAATGGGAAATTTATCTTATTATCATACTCAAAGTGTAAGAGAAATATAATGTGATAAAGGGAGATTATTTCATACCATCCCTCACAAGTCATGAACTTATGAAGCACAAAGAGTAGATTCTATAATGTCTCCTTAAGCCACGATCGAGGGACTCCATGTTTCTAATCAGGTGCCTACTTCGTATTGATAAAAAATCTTGACCATGCTCCCTGCCCTATTTGTTGGTTTTTAAACCATTTTTCACCCTCTTGAGTAAACCCTGTAGCTGACGCTATCTACTTATGTGTTATTATAATCACCAAGTACCCAATTCGATCAGTCTTTCCATCAAAACTGCTAGCAAAGGCCTTCGTTACTCTGTCATTATGGTCATCGAATTGTGAAAGGGATGGCATCCAACTTGCCCTCTCCAATATTGATTTTCTTCTATTGTATTGTGGAAACCCTTCCAGAGCTCCCAAAAATGAGGGTTTGTGTTGGATTATCCTTGGTTTCTCCATGTTTCCACAAACCCTGGAACCGGAGTTCTATTAGACCCCCTAGTTAACAAGTTTATGCTAGTATGGGATAAGAGTGAAGGCTATGAAATCAAGATTATGGATTGAGAATATTGTTGGGAGTGAGAGAGGAAATGGCATATGGTTTAATAATCAGAATGGTCAGATTTACATATGGTTGTGATATCTCATTTCTAATCCTATAAGTGATTCAAAATGAGTTTTCAACAATAATTATAATAGTAATTAGTTACTTTTCTTGATAAAGATAGCATGTGGATGGAATTGAAGGACAAGAACCCATGACCAAGAGATCATTACTATATATGGTTTCGAGAATATGGAGACATGGATCATATGGTAGATATAATAATCCACTAACTATAATTATGTTTGAATTATGGTAGTAAGTAGTGAAAAAATTGGAACGAAGTTCATGTTAGAATGTGTATGTAAGCCAATCACAAGCCAATAAAATTTATGAAGTGAATTACCATATCATAGATAACTATATGAATATTAATTGATTTATTACCTTTGCTTTACCTTTGTATGATTGTCGCATTCTTGCCCGAGTCAAGATCTGGTGTTGAGAGAAAAATTGTTGACTGCAGGTAGGAGAGAGAGACCTTTGATACTTGGTTATAGAGATACTTGTTGAGATTGACGTCCATAGTCAAATAGAGTTTCATCATTGGTGATGAGTTTCATGAAAAGGTAGGGGTTGCATAACAAGCAAGGAATTTCAGTTTGCAACTCATCTTAAAGCTTCCTGCAACTAACATGAGATCCTACAACAACTGGAAATAGTTGTTGCAGGATCCTGTGAGTGTTACATGATTACCTGTAGAATTTAAAGGAAGAGAGAGACAAAAATGAAAAGTGGTAATTATGAGAATGAAGTGGAGATGATAAAAGGAAATGGAAAATAATGGTGACTTGATGGAAAATGACCAAAAAATAATATCGAGGAGTCTGAAACCAAGTGATAAAATGAGACTATGAAATTGATACTCTAGGGATAATTGTCTGCAATTTATTTCCTTTGGGGGTGCATGAATTCTTATCAAACACAAATAGAGTATAGAGGAAACAAACTTTAAAAATTTTCATTGCATAAAGGAGTAGAAGATATATTTCTGCAAACCCTTGTTTTGATTCTTATCGTGCAAACAATTAGTGGATCCATGCTAGTCAACTCCAAGTTCTCACTTCTTAATCTGTTTGGTCTATCCAAAGATGATAATATTTTCAAATTGTCATGTAGTTTCAATTTCTAGAACATGGATGTTGAAGTTGGTTGTCTACAAATTCCTTTTTAATGAAGTGTTTGTTGTTTTCAAATACAGGGAGAGCTGAAGAGAAAGGAATTTGATCTGTTGGATCCTACTGAAGAAGAAAAAAATTGGTTGAAGATGTTGGAGATGATGAAGAGAGATTCTGTAGATCTGAAAGGGATATGAAGATCTCCCTAAAACCAAAGAGTTTGCATGTCCTCATGAAAACTTCTTAACATTGCATGGCATGCGGCTACAAGAAAACAAATGGCTGCCATATTTTGTTGATATCAATATGAGAGTTTCTAAGAACAAAAATATGAGAGTTGCTAATGAATTTTGGGCACAAATTCCATGAGTATCAACATACTTACTGTTGGTTACTAGACCTGACCACATAGAGATAAATTCATAAGAACATATAATAAAAATTGCCCATAACATAAAGTACATTCAATGCCACATTCATTTAAAAATTCCAAATACACACTTAAGGACAATTGGAATGAATACATGGAAAGTTTCAGATTTGAATAGTTTCTGAGGATCACTTATGAAAATTCCCCCTATGACCAACCAAGATAATTCAAGAATAACCCATAGAGAATATTTATAATCATATTTTAGTATTTATGTTCTATAGCAGAGATTTCTATTTCCTTGCTTATACAAACTCCATCAAAATATTAACAACACTTATGTTCAGGAAGCCCTGTATAAATTAGAGTAGGGATTTTTTTATTTTCCTCTATACGGGAAAATAAAAAGAGTATAATAAGTCTCAATCAAATGAAAACCACATAGGAAACCAACCAACCTTCTATGATCTCAAAATATTTATAATCACTCAAGTGATAAAGATAAATATCACAGTTGATTATATTAGGATTCTAAGATCATGGTCCCACTCTTAAGATAGTACATCTTAGATATAGTTTGAATTATATGATAGGGTCTTAAGGTTAGCTTATGGTTATTCTCAAGTGGCAATTAGATGGAGTTCATTTAGCTCCGACTCTAACTATAACTTCACAAGTAGTATTGTACATAGGGACAAAATGGATTAGGTTTAGTCAATAGGTGGAACTTGTCCGAACGTGCTACCGGAAAGCATCTATATCCTCAACGAGGTAACCTTTTAAACCCATTTTACTCTAAGATTTCTTGTCCCATTACTTCTTTTTTACAATTTACAGAACAAATATAATTAGAGATGGGGGAGAAATCATAAAAAATCCCTCTATAGGCATGAAATGACATCTATAAGTATTGAGTTTTATATTACTCTCTCTAGGAAGAATTCCCCATTTCCCATGAGTTTTCATAGCCCTTATGGGTTTCCCTAGTAGTACCATAGGCTTGGACCCACTTCAAACAGGCGTCTATAGCCTTGACGGGTTGGCCTCTTGCACCCATTTTCTATCATAGGCTCTAGTCCCATGAATTCCACTCTTGAAACTTATAATATGTGTATATATATGTATTGGGTGGATGGGGGAGTTTCTCTAAAAATCCCCTTAAAGGCACGAGATAGTACCAGTTCGAGGGTAGAAATATTACCTTCCTATATGTTGTCCCTATGTAAAGGATACTTAATGAGTTTATTCAATTTGACATCATATCTATGGTCGATCCTTTTCAATGTGTGGTGGATGAAGCCATTGGAGAATATCCTAAGAGTACCTCTAGTCCCTATGGTCATATTCTTCACATAGAATTATAGTAGTGTCCCCATGGGTAGAAACTTCATGCACTCGCTTGCTACTCTTTAATAAAGATGCTCTATTGAACAACTTTGAAATTAGATCAGGTTGTCCTAGCTTCCTATGGGCCTCATAATATGTAATTTTAACTTTATGTAATACCATAATATAATTAAAAACAAGGCTATAAGATACTATTGTAATAAATGGTATGAAAAATGTATAAAAGAAGGGAATAGAAATCTCTAGAATAACCAAAAATGATTGGTTATGATAAAAATTCTTGTGTTTCATAATTGAAATCTTTTCCTTTTTAGTTTTTCCCTATTAATAATTACCTCAACTATAAATTCTAGTAAGGAAAACAGTGCAGAAAAATAGTAGAGAAAACTAGTAAAATTCAGAGAACAGTCTTCAAAATAAGAAAAAGCAAAGTTTAGGGAAGTAATAGAAAAACAAATTCAGTTGTTCCAAAACAATATTAGGTAATAAAATATTAGGATAAAATACGATTTTTACGAAACAACACAACCAAAACTTTCCTAAATAAGTCATGAATATGTCCTCCCAATCTATATGAAAAGAGAATGCCTACAACATTCCAACAAATCATGATAGCCTATTTTATTTAGAAAACTTGAAAAAAAAATCTAACTATCAACTGAAAACACATTGAAAATTATGGGGGCAAAAAAACTCCCTTAAGGTTAGTTTTTCATCCTGACAGTTCCAATTATTGGAAAATACATAGAAATGATGTTGCACTATGCTTTTAAACTAAACTAACAACTATATGCAACATTTATTTACTTATTTACTATCCTACCTTACCTAAGAAAATAACCCTTTTCAAGTATATGAGTACTTCCAATGAAGCCACATGCAAAACAAGATTATAAATATACTCACATTGAAGTTTAAACAATATACTTTAACAAGTACCCGAACATGAGGAACCGGTTGTTTTGAATGATATGATGTGAAGAGTAGTTGAGGAAGAGAGTGGTGCTTCAATCCGATGGTCATCTGGAACCGAGGTTCAATATAGTCATGATATCCTTGGTTCACTTCTTCGTTTAGACCACTATGTATGTCCTCCTCTCCCATGCCATATATATCTTCTTGTTTGATTTCTTGAATGCATAAAGGATCCGAAGATGGGCATGGTGGGAATTCTTCGATCTCAGGTTCTAGTAGTTTCTTTCCATCGAATGTGGTCCATAATTCCTCGATCTCCTCGACAATTTGACAAGGGTGATCAAGTAAGGATTATATATCTTTTTGTAGATGAGGTTCATGGAACTTTTGTTCTTTTGTCACTTCTAGAGAGGTAGATATGTTCCTAATTGAAGTTAGGATTTTCTCTTCCTGAAAGGCAGAGACATCGACTGTTGCTATTATTTGAGAAAGCACTTGGATTAGAAATTCATCCTTTTGTTGGATTACTAGATTACTGAGAGGGGGGTGAGTCAGTAATGAGCAATTTATACCACTTTTTAATCCTTTTAACCATAATTTATATTCCTTTAACTTATTCAACATTGTTCATTAGTTCATCATTAATATGTTATTTCATCATATAACATTAACATCCATCGGTGCATAATAAATAATAATAGACACATCCACATAATGCACAGTACACAAGTATTTTATGTGGAAACCCAATGCAGTAGAAAACCACAAATTGTTTTTCTTATATGTCTTTAAGAATCACATTCAAGGAAGCACTAACTTCTAATTCTCCAGGGCCAACTAGAAGGAGGCTCCAACCCCCTATTTTCTCGGGATACAACCTGAGGGAAGCTCCAACTCTCCAATTCTATGGGTACAACCAGAAGGACGCTACAACCCCTATGTTCTACTGCTTCAACCAAAAGGTGGCTACAACCACATAGTTCTAAGGCTCCAACCTGAAGGAAGCTCCAAATCCATGATTCTTTGGCACCAATTGGAAGGAGGCTACAAACCCCTTTCCTTTCCTCATCCTGCCACCCTAAAATATAAGTGACAAATAGATGATGAAGGAAGCTCCAAATCCATGATTCTTCAGCACCAATTGGAATGAGGCTACAACCCCCTTTCCTTGCCTTGTCTTACCACACTAAAATATAAGTGACAAATAGTTGATGAAACCACTGCCACACTATCACTATGAGATATACCACTATAAACCTGTACCAATCTATTCAAAAAACTTGTAACCAACCTGTACCACAAGCCTATAATCAATCATGTACCAGAAGTCAGCCTATACCAACAAACACCAATAGGTACACGAGTTGTATATGCTACAAGTCGTGTATGTATGTGCCCTGTATATACTCCATCCTACATATGTATGTGTCCCGTCTATATTGCATCCTGCGTACACCTTCAGAAAGATAGGGTTCTCACTTTTCTGAACCTCGGACCCTTTGTTTCCTTTGTCACATCAACCTGCAACTTGTCCCAACTTGTATCAATCAACTTGTACTATCAACCATGTACATAAATCACTCACACAACCTGTACCATCACAAGTGAATCAACTATGCACATCACAATAACTCATAACCATCACCAAGACAAAGATGTGATTTTACAAATATATCAAGATATCTATGCCACATCATCCATATACCATGTGTCAACAATACTACTAGGAAGTGCCTCTAACCATGCACCAATCATGTGTGTTGCAGGGGCTATTCGACCATGTCGACTAGACCCGATGGTCAACTTAGAACCTGTCGGTCGACCAACGTAGTTAGAAGTAGAATTTGGTCGAAGTCTTTGTTAACCGACCGACCCAAGCAGTTAAGTAGTTACAAATTCCTGAAAGAGGTATAAATAGATAAGCACATGAAGGCTCATATAACTTCATGTGAGAGGTTATATGTAATAGTGTTTTATTGTTCTATCATATAATAAAATGATTGTTCTTTAGGATGTCATTACTTTGTATGTATCTACCTCTGTCTATGTGTGTGCATGTATCTTTATGATGTCTGTGTAAGGATATACTTAACACTCCCTACTTTTCCCTAGATTACAACATTGGTTCTGTTTTTGGTAGTATTGAACTTGGGCATGTAGAAGTGTACACAAATGCTAACTCTACAAGACATACGCGAGTGGTGGGAGTGCAAAATTGAGAACTACAAAAAAAACTGCACAAGAAGGAATAACCTCTCACTAGCCGAAGCAAGGTCGTGGTTCTTTTCATCAACACACGAAATATTCCTTGAAGCTATCCCGAAATCATTATTTCAACACATTAACAGATAAGGTGATGTGTAATCTAACACCCAACAATAATTTAGGCCTAAAATTAACTAATGGAGGAGGAACGAACCTGCACGAATGGCTCAAAATAATTATTGAAGATTATATTTCAGAACAAGCCATTGAAGATCAGACATCCCTCGACAAAATAAAAGAAATATTCTACATTGAATTGCATGATGAATTTTTTTGCACGGTTCCAACACTTATTCATAAATTCCTCCTTGACAAGGGAGTTGGTGATATCATTGAATACTGACCAAGATTAGGAACACTGTTAAAAAATAGAAACTTCCAATAAAGAGACGAAAAATGGGAAGCATTTCTTGATGCAAAGTGCAAAGAAACAAGAGAAACCTGGGATTACTTCTTGACGAAATAAATATGGCCAGTGCCCCTGAATTAGAGTAAGTCGAATCGACAATGGGGGGTCGGTCGAAACTTTGAGATTCCATAAAACAAGAAGTAGTGTTTCCAAATCCTAAATGTCGTCAAGAGGGAAGAAATCCCATGGGAAATCTGTGGATATCCAGAAAATAGAATGGGATAAAAGACAACAGAAAAGAGAAGAACTTTGTAACCAGTGGAACAAAAAAAAATCAAATAGGAAGATGTATGGGGAGGGTCATCTTGATAGAGCGTGTGAGCAGTCTGAGTCATACAAAGATCGATCAGATTTGGCAACAATAGAAGTCATGACAACACCTCACAAAAGTAAAAACCTACAATTGAACATCCATCAATCAGCCGACGAACCAGAAAGTATGGATTATGAAGAATCTAGACAAGCTTTATGTACTTATCCCACACCAGAAACCAATCCATGGATAAGATAATTTCTCCAACAAAGGATGTAGATCAACGACCAATATGCAAGATTATGGTACAGGATGGATGGCCACGGAAACCTATGGGATGCATTGATTGTCAAGCCAGAGTGAAATGAAGTCGACAATATGATTATCCAAATTAAGGACCTCAATGAATCGACCCCCCTGCCACATATAATCTCGAGAGAAGAAATTAACTATAGTCTGGAAGAAACACAACCTTTGGAATGACGATTAGTCGAATATAAAGATCAAAGTTCTCAAACTGAGGATGTTTTTTCTATACTCAAGAAGAAAAAAGTATTCCTTGAGTATTGTCCATTATCAGACACAGAAAAAAATTGACCAGGAGATTTAACAACTCAGTTGAAAGCAATAGTAGCTCAAATACCAAGAAAATCGAGCGTTCCTACCACAAAAATCAAAATGGGATTCAACCACATCCCGATTTATGAAGGAGAGGAGGACCCAAAACACCATTGGCTCGTATGTGAAAATTTTTGGGATGCAACTGATATTATAGAAGAGGATAAGTGAATGGATCTACGTTGCTCCACTGTGCCTTAACATAGTCCATGAACTACACAAAAAAGAAAACTCTTTCAAAAGTAGAAATAAACAATATTTTTTTAACATTCTTTAAAGTTTAGGACATCACACATATGACAACCCAAAATTTAAAAGAAATCAAACAAAGACTAGACAAGTCTGTAAGGGAATATGATAAGAGATTCAAATATCTCCTAAATAAAATCCCGACGATGATCGATCCGAAGTTGCTATTCCAGTGGTATGTAGCTGGGCTACTGACACAAATTCGATCTTCGCTACACTTATACGAGATAATCAGTAGTGAAGACATGTTACATAAGGCATAGCAAGTCGATTCGAATGATGATATCTCGTCGAATTCCTCGACAACGAAGAGACTTGAGGAAAAAATAGAACATTTGTAACAAACAATCAAAAATCTATCTATACGACACAATGAAGTATGGTGCACCAAATGCACTGGAGAAGGACACATAAAGGATAATTTTCCTCTAAATGAGTGCACACAAACATTAGACATCCACCGAATATAAGCCCCAAAATATTGTAATATATGTGAATGCCTAACTGATCATAGTATACAAGATTGTCCACATAATCTGAAAAACAAGAAGTGGTGCCACATCTGTGAATCTTCTAATCACCGAACATCAGAGTTCCATCTAAACGCTCAAAATCAAAATAATATATGAATAGTATACCACATATAAACCATCGATCAAGAAAACAACTATGGTCGAAGAGATGATTACTACGATGGTTGTGGTTGAGGTCGAGGAGGCCGACGTGGATTTGGTGGTCGAGGTTGAGGCCATGGATGACCATATTGTTTTAACTTCTAGAAAAATGATCATTATAGCGCAAATTTCCCTATAAAGGAAATAATTGATATGAAATTTTGCAACATATATGGTATTGGAGATCACTCTTTAGAAGACTGCCCGAAAGTACTTGAAAACATCATACCAAGAAAAAATGTGAATCTACTACACGTAGTATCCAAGGAAGAGGTGAGGAACTCCAATGATCTGAAAACAGATCCAGAAGCCAGATAGGGCTTAAAAATGCTCAAAAATGAAAGTGCTCGGAATCAGACGAAACCTATGCCATTGCGTCCGTCTCATCGTCCTGAATCCGGTGGTATAATTTTTATCGCAAACGGAGTCCGTATGAGGAAGATATCGCGTTCTGTCCGAAAAGCCAAACAGGCAAATTTTGGGAGCTGACTGTACCTGTCCGTACAGTCCGTACAGACACGTGTCAGTCYGTACAGCTGACGTGGCATGTCCGTACAGTGACACGTGGCACRTCCGTACAGTGACATGTGGCAGGCCGTACAGATGACGTGGACCAACCGGGACGCGACACGTGGCAGGACGTACAGGACACGTGGCGGCTTCCGTACAGGACACGTGGCGTCACCAGGACGCGACATGTGTCATGCTGATTTGGCGTTTTGTTCGTACGATCGGCCAATTACGAGGTGACACGTGTCACCACTCCCAAGGTGACACGTGGCACGCTGACGTCAGCATGCTGACGTGGCAGTTGACAGGTGGCGTACGGAAGAGACACGTGGCAGCATGGCAAGAAGACACATGGCAGTACGGTAGGTGACGTGGCATCAGGGCAGAGTGACACGTGGC
>JZKD02S1617421.1:677882-692216 GCA_000966675.3 Picea glauca
AGCACTTGAGCAGAAATAAAGAAGCCTCCCCCACAGGAAAAAGGCCCGGAGACGTAGGCAAACATTGTGCCGAACTCCGTTATCAACCTGCGTTATTATGGTTTGCTGTTCTTTATTGTTTTCAGATCTGCATATGTGTATTTGACTGATATATAATCCTCTTCTTTCCTCATTCTTTCGTTAATTTCTCAAATGGTTAAAATATTCATGCAAGTTAAAACTCAACCATAATCATAAAAGATCCTGCCCCGGATCATCCAAAAAATTACATATTGTTACAAGGTCAGGTGCATGACGATATATTCACACTCCACCACAAAATTACCAAAGAAAGAAGGCTAACAACTTCCCAAACCCAGATAAAGAAGAAAAAATCATGAGAGAGGCTCTTAAATTCTTCAGGAATTCCACAGAAGATCAACAAAACCTAAGAAGTCAAAATGAAGACAACATCCAAGAATTTTTGTAGCTCCTCAAAGAAAAACATTCGATAGGTAGGCTATTGGATCTACTCAATATACTCCTAGAATACAAATATGGTTAGAAACCGACCAAGGATGCAAATCACCTCTCTTTTATAAACAACAAAGATTACGATCCATGAGTCAAATTGAATATTGAGGCAATGATGGTCAATCAGGTGTTCATTGATTTTGGTTTGCAACTCAATATTTTACCATGAGAAACATGGGTATGAATGGGCAAACCCAACCTAGCACCCATGTTGGATTATCTTAAGTTAGTTGATCAAAGATTAATATAACCAATTGGAATATTGAGAAATGTCAACACTCAAATTATGGGAATACCGACTTCGATCAACTTCGAGGTGATCGACCTTGTCGAAGGAATTCTAGCATATGCATCTCTTGTCGTTCGACCATGGGGTCGATGAATGAAAGAAACTATCTCCCTGGAAAGAGATAGAATTAAATTGAAAGGAAGTGGGAGGAAAATAATTATTCCCCTGGATCCAAAGGAAGGAAAATCATGGATGGAGTCATGGGATGAAGGTCAAGAAGCCAAATTTCTATATCAGATAAACAACGAAAAAAATTATTATATACAACCGACCGTAGAAGGATAAATTTTGACAGAATCCCCCATGTTGGTCAGACATAATTCTGACTCCGCCTTATAGAACTGAAAAATAGAAAAGTGCGAAGCACATGCAAAGTATTGATGGTCTATCGAAATTATTCCAAAGAAACATCTTAAGACATGCTACTCAATATAGGATGTACCAAAAGTATAAGAAACAATAACTCAACAAACTCCCACTCTTATTACAACCGAAAATCAGATAAGAAAACCCTTGCGATACAGTGAACGACATACCCCTTCGACACATGTCAAAGAGGTAGAAAAATCCATAAGAGAGAAAGGAAGGACATTGAGCCTTGTGGAAAATTTCATAGGCCAGGTTGCAAGATGGTGGGAAACACATTACCCCTGATTACAAACATGGATGACTGTGTTGACATACTTCATTGAAAGATTCAAAGATAACAAATTATCCAAAGATGAAGATATTCCCACATTCAAAATCAGCTACGAACCAGTAGAACATATTCAACATTGTGAAAGAGAATGGTGAAAAATAGGATATAAATATGAAAGGGTATGGCCCCATATGTTTCCAAGTACATTAAATGAGATACCAAGCAAATGGTATAATATTGAAGAAACCTTCGGTCATACTTCAAACTGGGCTGAAATCAAAGAAAATTTTGTGCAAGACTTTGAATTTAACTCAGTAGAGGAACACTTGAAAGATGAAGCACATCAAATGAAAATATTTCTAGAAAGTGCTTCACCATATGTATAGGAAGAAAAATCAAAGATGTTGGTCGATGGAGGATCGACATCGACTTGCAATTTTGTGTTGGTAGAAAACAAGGAAATCTCGATTGCACAAAGGATCGACATGGAGAAAATAAAATGGATAGGATAGAGATTCCAGTAGAATAAATACCATCCAACACTATAGAATCATGTGAAATCAGTATTAAGTATAGGCACGAAACAAAAAGAATACCAAGAACAACCTGACTTCCCAAAAATCTTTACAAAAATTGAACAAGGATAACTCCATCTCGACGAAGCAAAACCACCAGAATGGATGGATGCGGAAATAAAAATGAAGGAATTCAACATATCAAATGATGGTTGACCAAAAATGGTACGAATGGGTGACTATTGGTCTGACAAGTAAATAATTGACATATTCAATCTACTAAAAGAGTATCAAGATGTTTTTTCACGTGACTACAAGGATTTGAAAGGACTTGTAGAGAAAATGGGTGAAATGAAGATTGAACTTATTCCAAGAGAAAAAACAATAAAAAAATGATCATACAAGTTAGTGCATAAATGTAAAACGATCGTTCAAAAAGATATCAAAGGAATGCTACAAGAAGGCATTATTTATCCTATCTGCAAGGCAGAATGGGAAAGTCCCATGGTGGTGCAACCAAAGAAACATGAGCCAAAGAAATTAAGAATTTGTGTCGATTTTAAAGGACTCAAAAAATAGATCGTGACAGATCCATTCATAACCCCTTTTGCTGACGATCATAAATGAAGTCACTGGTCACGAATTCTACTCATTTACTAATGGGTTCTCAGGATATAACTAGGTGCCAATAGCAAAATAAGATTAGGAAAAAACAAAATTTGTGTCAGAATTTGTATCTTTTTCCTACAGAGTAATGCCATTTGGACTAAAGAATGTGCTAGTAGTTTTTTTCGTGAATAATGGTCAAAACATTTCAAGAGTATATACACAAAACCATGGTTGTATACTTCGATGACTGGACAATCTATAGTCTATTCAAAAATCACATACAATGGCTTCAACTTATTCTAGAACGCTGCAGACATATTTAATTATCATTAAACATCAGAAACTGCATATTTTCCACACCTATTAGAATCCTAATAGGACATGTGGTATGTAAATATGGGGTAAAGGTTGACATGTTTAAAATTAAGATAATCTTTAATCTAAAACCACCCGTGAATAAAAAATAGATCAAAATTATACTAGGTCATACTGGCTATTATAGGAAGTTTATATGCCACTACTCAGACATCACCTTCCCAATGGATGAGCTTTTTTTTAAATATTTTGAATTCAAATGGAGCCAATACTTCCAATAATCCTTTGAATTTTTAAAGAAGAAGTTGGTCGAAGCACTCATTCTCAAATTTCCAGACTGGTCGAGAAAATTTCATGTCCATGTCGATGTGTCCAATGTTGTTGTCGGGTTAGTTTTATCTCAACCATACGATGAAAAAATGGATCACCCAAATGTGTATGCGATTCGAAAACTGGATAAAGCAGAAAGAAACTATTCAACTACGGAAAGGGAAGCCCTATCAATGATTTTTTCGCTACAAACTTTTCGTCACTATTTACTTGCAAATCCATTTACATTTTTTACAGAGAATCAAGCATTGAAATACTTGGTCAATAAACCAGTTCATCAAGGAAATATTTGTCGTTGGTCACTATTATTTCAATAATTTGAGTTTGACGTAATCATACAACCAAGGAAAAAGAATGTCTGATTTGATCACCTTTCACGATTAGAAATAGGAGAAGATCTTACAGGCACCGACGATGACCTTCCAGACGCACACTTATTTAGAGTTTAAGTTGCACCTAAAGATTTAGAAGATATTTCGAATTTCTTAGAAGAAGGAAAGGCCCCGAAGGACCTCCCAACAAACAAAAATAAATTTCTAGCCATGAAAGTTGCACCGTTCACAATCATTAACAGATACTTATACAAAATGGGAATGGATGATGTTTTAAGAAGATGTGTGCCAGAACATGAACATGAGGATATCATCAATGAAGCCCATGTAGTACCAACTGAAGGACATTTTCAGGCCGACAAGACATCTAGAAAGGTACTACAAGAAGGCATGTGGTGGTCAACTTTGCATAAAGACTATTGAGATCAAGGAAAAAAATGTGATAGTTTTCAAAGGCTTGGAGGATCTTTGTGGAAAAACGAAATGCCACTAAGTTAAATAAAATCTAATCAAGATTTTGAAATATGGGCTATCGACTTTGTCGGGCCATTTCCACAGAGGGAAAGAATAATTGATGCCATGTACATCATTACTGCGGTCGAGAATGTGACCAAGTGGGCAAGGTTGAGCCAGTCAAATCCTGTACCAAAGAGGTAGCAACTAAATTCATCTACGAGAACATAGTTACAAGGTTTGGTTGTCCTTTGACACTAATCAACAACCATGGAACTCACTTTGTGAATGAAAAAATTAAAGTTCTATTGGAAAATATTTTAATCGACCATAGAAAAACGACAACCTATCACCCACAAGAAAACGGGGTAGTCAAATATTTTAATAAAACATTACACAAGGCACTTACAAAGATCTTCGGCATAAATAAATATGATCAGGATGATAAGATTCTTGCAATCCTTTGGGCGTATAGATCAACATTCAAAAGATCGAATGGGAAGACTCTGTTCAAGCTAGTCTACGGCCAAGAATTTGTTATCCCGCTACAATTTTGGACTAATTCTGACAGGATCGCAGCTGTAGCAAAATTTGATGAGAGAAAAAACAAGAATGACCAACTATAGCAACTAAACAAGATGGAAGAACAAAGGTTAATAGTGATCCATCACCAAGAGGTTCACAATCAATAGAAAAAAGCGTGGCATGATCATCACATAAGTAAAAAGGATATAAAAGAGGGATACTTAGTCTTACTATATGACATTCGCATAAAAGGAAAACCCAGGAAATTAGAAACAACATGGTTGGGGTCGTATGTCGTGGAAGATATTCGACCGAATGGAGCAGTCCAACTTAAAACATTATTGGGGAAACCATTTAAGAAAGTAATTAATGGTGCCCATTTAAAGAAGTATCAGGTATAAAATAAAAGAACCGTGTTGGAAAAATATAATAGGGAGTTTCCAACAGGAACCGACTAAACTGACTAATCATACTTAAAGAAATAAACCTTGCTTAAAATTAATAAACAAAAAACAGTTAGACAAATTCAGGTATAGAAAATTGAAAAGTTAAAGTATTTAAAGAATATCAATAACACTAAAGAAAATAAGAAATAAAGTAAAATGGAGAGAGAAATCATCCCTTGGTCAATACCAAGACAAAGTAGCAGAAGATATTCTTGACGTTCCACGCCATCGACCGAATTAACAAAAATACTCATAAGAAGAGAATCAAGTGAAACGATCAGTCTGGGAGAAAGCGAGTGTGGTTCAAGTGAGCGTAGATCAGGTGAGCATAGATCATATGAGCACATACCAAGAGAACATGAATCAAATTGGCTTGAGAAAAGACAAAATCATTCAAACTCAACCAAATCTAGCAAAACAAACGAGCAAACAAGCCATCACCAACATCGACTAAGTCAATCCAGTAATAAAGATGGATAAAAAATAACATTCGGTTGGCCCACATATCGACCACATATCAACAGAGGAAACCTCATCGGTCGGGTCTAGGACAACACCGACTGAGAAAATACTGACGTCGACAGAGACAAAGCATTTAATTCGGGACAGGTAAAATCTGACGAGATCATTAATGATGGAAATGACTGTTGTACGTCGGTCATACAATCGTCGAATACACTGATACACAGAAATTCAACAACAAGATCTTGCAATTAATGGATGGCATGACATAAATGAATTCCAACCAAGCTCGAATCACTTATACCACCAATCGTTATGATGGAAGAGCGCGAAATATGAGAAAAAATGGATGCATTGAACCCGACGCTCTCACCACCAACTATAAATTTGGACGAAGCATATGACTTTGCCTCATTTTTATTTTCACTTCCACAACTAAGTATAGAGAAGAGCGCACAATCGACCGAACCCGTAAATTCACCAAAGTTTCCAGAAACTAGTAACCATGATCAACAAATGCAGAGGATGAGAGGTCAAGTTGGAAATGCAAAAGAAGGTTCAAGAACAAGGCAAGTTTTTGACAGAGCCACTGCGATGCCATTGCAAATCCAGATGAAAAATATCTAGCTATCGAATACGGAGGAAGAATATTGGAGCAAGCATTGGACAAATTTCATGGAGTGGGAAATGTAGGAAGGAAGATGGAAATCAGAAACTGAATTCCTAGAAAAAGAAGGAATCTGACATATCCTTGGTGCCCTGCAAGTAGCTGACATGGGTCGATGGAAAGAAGAAGCAACAAAATTCATTGTTATTCGGTATCATCAAAGAAACCTCTGGTTGGATAAACCAATAGAAATAACCAGCAGACTCCTCTACCAAGTCTTGGGCATCCCAAGAACAGGGGCCAAGGTACCCAAGTCGGCCAACACCAATGACTGGATGTAGTTTTTGACAGAGTCAGGGACAACCAAAAACTCTAAGAGATTGTTGATCAAAAAAATCACTGACCCAAGATCCCTCTGGACTACCATCATAATTTATTTGTGCTTCACACCAATGGGTTGGGCGTCTGACGTAAATATGACAATGGTCGAGGCAATAGCTCAAGTCTATCAGAATTCAGAAAGGTTCAATTGGACGGAACACTTGGCCAACATGCTCAAAACTAACAACAAGGAAGTTCAAGATTCGGGTCGAGCCATCAAGTTTCCTTCATTGTTAATCTAGATAGAAATGGAACAATATAGGACTATAGGGTAAGCAACATTCACCTCTAAGAAAACCCCGACAATGGAGAAGTATAGAGTCTTCTCCTCAAATCATACAGGTACATCAAACTCACTTCCACTAGAAGAGATATTATGATTGTGGGTCTTAGGCTTGAAAGATAGTACCCATAGATGGTGAGCCAAGCAAGAAATTTGTCGAGAACTTCCATCACCTTTCCATATTCAACCCAACCTCAACTACACAAAGTTGTGGTGTGGAGTCACATCGGTGCCAAAACCAAAAGAATTACATTACCAACCGACAGTAGAAGAAATCTTCACAGAATTGGAAAGACAAATTAATCAGAATTTAGAAATTCCTCCCAAGGCACAATAGAAAGGGATTCCTATAACATTTCCATTGACTGACGGGGAGAAATAAGAAGAAAGAGAAGTCACTCTTTACACAGTTCCATTTTTTGAAGACTTACAAGATCTGACAATCATCCCTCCAAATCCTTCCCTGGGAAAAAGAAAACAACTGACTAAAAAGAACAAAGGGAAGAAAGTTGTCGAGGAAGAAGCACAGAGATCGACACAGAGGAGATCTTGAGAGAAACATTCCAGTTGAATGAGGGAGTCGACTTCAACGATCCCATCATTAAATAAAAAATGATAAGTATCACCTCCAAGATTGTTGTGAAATTACAACAAATATGACAAGACATTGCTATCATGAAGAAGATATTGGTCTGTGAGACTGGCGATTCTAGGTTTGATCCCCAATGGAGTCACCAATTTCTGTTGTATAAAATTTCGCCTACAGACAGGTGAATATCCTCTTGGATTCTAGACCCCTACTACCAGGACAGAAAGATGCTAATATTGGACACTAACATTCCTTTAAATGTGGTTAAACTAGTCAAAGGGAAAAGAGGAAGAAAGTATGATCTACCTTTTTTCTAAAGCTTGTCCTCACTTAAGATATTGGTCTAAAGCTTGGATTCGAGCCAAACCAACTCGGTTTCGCAGCCTAAAGCTTGGATTCGAGCCAAACCAACTCGAATCATCTCTAGTTGTCTTTAGCGGTAAGAGGGATTTCTTCCCATGATTCTCTCAACCAATCGACGCTCCCTCAAAACTAGCAACAGAGCATTGCAACGCTCTCTGCTAGTTGTATAGGGAGCGCTAGCGCTCCCTGCATATGAGCAGGGGAGCATTGATCTTCCAAAAGTTCGTTAAGATGACCATTTCTCAAGGAAAAACATTTTGCTTAGCTTGTCAAATGATGTGGTTTCTCCTTCCAACATGTTTTAGAGGATGTATCAAGTGTTTCCATGGTGTTGTTCGCAATGCAATGTATGCAGAACGAAAATGTGACATTTACGACACTTGTGACAAAAGTGAGACACTTGTGAAAATGAGAATGTGACATTATCGAAGTGAGGAATTTTGACGTGTAAAGGATATACAGTTCCTCGGTCGGAACACAAATGAAGGAGGCCTTCTAGAAAGATAAGAACATAAAGAGCACACTTAGGAAAATTGAAATAAGAGGGGCAAAGAGGAAGTAAAATTTAGAAAGAACAACTACTTATGTCATCCCAACAAAGGTCACAGTGAACACAATAGAGTGGGAAATAAGGACAAAAACAACACCAAGTAATAAAAGGACACTTGATGTTGCAATCAACCTCACAATGGAGTCACCTCCAGCAGAACCAATCCTGGTTGTGGAAGAACTTCCAACGAATAAAAAGAAGAGGCAACTCATAATCAACGAGTCATATGAAGCAAGAGAGTCGGATCAACCAGTCAAGATAGATGACGTCAAGATAGAAAACCTTGATATGGAGCATCAGGAGTCACTCGAAGCATCAAGAGTTACCTCATGAAGCAAGACCTGTTGTCCTATGTGGACCAAGCTAGTATGGCGGGCATTGCTATGATGATGACAATGAGTGGTGATGGGTGGTGGAGAAGAAGGGCTCTATCTGCTCAATGTGAGCTCTGCTAGCCAATCTGACTCTAGGCACTCCATGTATTCTATCTACTAGACTTGAAACATCATCTCTTTAATTACATCTAAATTGGGAAGTAACACATAAAAA
The DNA here is from genome assembly GCA_000966675.3 of Picea glauca. Lineage (NCBI taxonomy): Eukaryota > Viridiplantae > Streptophyta > Pinopsida > Pinales > Pinaceae > Picea > Picea glauca. The sequence continues at coordinate 686,634 of JZKD02S1617421.1, forward strand.
TCAAAGATATAAAAAAATATCATTAAACACAATAACTTAAACCAGCCAAAACACCTTAATGGCTCAAACTAAACAAAAACACCCTAATTTTTTTTAAATACTTCATATTCCCATAAATTATAACCATTCCCATAAATTATAACCATAATGGCTTAAACTAAACAAAACACCCTAATTTTTTTAAAATGTGTCATGTTCCCATAAATTAGGCTTTCACTCTCAATTCAACATTACTTTTTCCAATCTATATGATAAGCATGTATGTGAGATTATAATCGTATTGATAACAAAATAGAGATAAGATCATCGGAACATAGTTTTGATATGCATACAAGGATTATGGTTATCCTCGAAGAACTTACTTAATTTAAAATCATGGATATATGTCATACATAAACAAGATTAAAGTTCACACAATAACATTTTGCATTTTGTTTCGGTGTTTTATTTTTATTTATAATATAAAAGGGGATGTTTTATTTATAAAAGTTTACATAAGTAATGTTTTATTTATAATATTAGTTTAGATTTATTTTAATTTGGATTTATTAAGTATTCAGAGATAGAATTTTTCTATATATGTATTTATCTAATTTTTGAATATATTAAATAGATATATATTTTTTATTAATTTTTAAATTTATATATATATGATTTATTATTATTATTATTATTATTTTCATTTGCCTGTATTGTAAAACATTTCACAACATTTCCTTTATCTTGCATTGTAAAACATTTCTAAGTGCAATAAAAGTGAATGTTTTATTTAAAAAGTTGGAAATATTAAATATATCAATTTAAGTAAAAGTTGAATAAGAATGTAATATATGAAAAGGCCCCCAAAAATAAAGTGGAGAATTTTTTAAATTATATTTTTATATAATGAATAATAAATAAATAAAAATTATTTAAAATAATGACAAGTAAATATTAATTTTATATTTAAAAATAATAATAAATAATTATTCATTTTATAATTAAAATTAAAACAAATTTATTTTATTTCAAGATATGGGTTTTATTTTATTTTTAAAGTTAGTAAGTTATAAATCATTTATTGGGAATCCATTTTTGTTGTGAATTGTTCCACTTAAATAATAAAGTGTTTAATAACATGCAAGCTTTAGGTAATTTTGATGGGTAGATTCTATTCAAAAATTGACATGTAAAGTGCAACCCTTGGGACATATCTTTAAGAATCACTTGTCCTCTTAAAAGGAAATATTGTGATTACTTTGAACATGTTAATTTTTTTTTAACAATTTGAACATTAGAATCGTCAATTAATTTAATAAAGTGAATCCTATAATTATAGAGGAAGTGTTATTAATTGATTTGATTATGATGTATTTAAGATTTTGATTAAGATTAGAAGGATAAGGGTTTTTCCATGAGAAAGACCCCTAAGAAGTATGTTTTTAGATGTCTTAATCCTTGCTAAATCATAAGTTATTTATTAGATGTTGGTTTATAGTCTCTTAACACTAGCAGAGAGATTATGGTGATCTTGGAAAGCTTCTCTTAATGCTTTTCGAGTACATAAACAAAATTCTAAAAAATTCACTTACCTTCTTAAGGTCCAATAAACCAATTAAGTCTTAGTGGACGTTAATCATCATCATCATCATCATAATGGAAACCAACAAGATTTAAACCTAAACATCATCTAGATAAACTAATTATAAATTCCTCTAAATTTAAAAATAAATAAATAAAAATACCTAACTAAAACACAAACAACACAAACACATAGAAGGATGACAGCTCCTTATTATTGTTTTTTCCATTTAAAACTTAATAGAAATAAATAAGTTCGACGCGTGTGAATGAAAAGTCATATTAAAACAAGTATCATGTAAAAAGTCATGATATGGAATCATTAAAAAATTGTCCAATTATAAATAGAGTCAGTATAGGTAGTATTTGAAAAAATGATTAGCTATTTAAAAAATTAAATTTTTGATTGATCAAAAACTTTAATCTTCTATTATGTAAAGTAATTTGAAAGAGACAACTTTCAAAAATAAAAATAAAGTGCGAAAATTAAAAAGGAACAAAACTTTTAAAAATAAAGTTTCAACGTACATAAAATTTGGACTATAATAAATCTCTAACCAACCAAACTTTGAAATTTCACTAAATTCAATTTAAAAAATTCCCCAAATATAATTTGTTAACGAACACGTTCACTTACTTCGAAGTGGAGTTCCTGCTGTTCCTGCTGGAGTTGCGATGTGGCGAAACTCGCATGTGGAGAGCGCTTAATAGTTGTCAGTTGGTGACAAAAAGGCCTAGTGGGATCAGGATGGTGTCACACATAATTTTCTGTGGGCCCCATATGGCGGCAGACTGTTGAAGTCGTTTAAATAGTGACAAATGGTCTTTCAAGTTTCAACATCACCTCCTCATTGTGACTGATGATGCTCTTTCAACATCTCCTCCTCATTGCGACTATAATTCCTTTGCCGCTCCACTCCTCTTCGTCCATTCGTTTCGGTGGATTCTATTTTCTCCTGAGCCTTCCAATTCTGGTACGTTTGAATTCCTTCGCTGCCTTTCGTGCCAGTCATTTCCAGGGAATCAGCGAACAGCGAGGGAGGGCGTGCGGTCCTAGGGCTTTGAGGCTGGCTGGATCCCACTCGGTGATCTTCGATTCCATACGGTTTTATACCCACAAATTGGATTTGGGCTTTCCATCCCATAATCTTGACTGGGTCTTCTTCTTTCTATATTTCTGCCTTCCATACCGGTTTTTACAGCATTGGAATTTGAAGGTTCCACTCTCCTCCCTCGATCATGGGAAGCAACTTATTCCAATACTGCTGCTGCAGGCCGCCGTTTTGGTTGTATGCATAAAGAGCGTCATCTGGTGGGCTCTCCGTTGCGTTGGGTTGGCCGAGACACTCGAACCCGATACCTCCTCTTCCTCTTCATGGCAAGACACAGAATTCTTTTTCTTTTTCTGAAATGAATCCATCCGTGCATGCCGAAATGATAAGAGAATGGCTTCCCGTTAGCACGTTCGGCGAGTTCGCGCAGAGATTTCATGGGGAAATTTAGAAAATTGTCCTAAGGATGGGGATGGGGAAATTTTGAATATTGTTTTGAAAATATTTTAATAAATTTAGAAAATGTTATTAATAATAATAATAATCTATTTTTAAGGTCACAGCGAAGCCAACACACCAAATTGGTGTATGAGACCCCCTTCTTTGTGGGACAAGAGACCCCCCTCCGTCCAACGATTTCACTGGTAAAGTCTACGAAGGTATACATACCCTACCCCTCTCGATTATAAGTCTTAAGGATAATTTAATTTCTTTATATATATATATATATATATATATATATATATATATATATTATTTAGAAAATATTATTAATAAATTAATAAGTTTTGAAGATAATTTATTAATAAATAAATAAAATATTACTCATAATCTACATTAAGTTAAGTGATTCAGAATTTAATAATATTAATTCAAATTATTGTTTTGTTTTTACAAGATGGAATTTATATTAATATAGCAAATTGTGCATGAATTCCAGACATTACATATATAGTTTAGACATACAAACATCTACATAGTTCAGACATGCAAACTGTGCATGAATTCCAAAATTACATATATAAGTGTCATAATATAACGCCCAAAAAATCCCAGTCTATTTTAGCTTCCAAAACTTGGCTACTATGATATTAAAAACCTGTATACAATATATCTGTAAATAACCAAAAATGGGCCAGCTCCAATAATGGAGAGGAACATAATTACACCTGTTGTTCAGGAGAGCCTTCACCCTTGCTTCATTCTGAAGGGTCGACCTGGTGGCTTGAAGCTCTAGCTTTTCCAGTCTGGTTTCCAATTCTGCGATTCTTCCATTGACCTATTGGGTCATCTGTGTGAGGGCCTCTACAGCTTCCTCTCTGAGTTGAATTAGATCTTCCTCGAGCATCTTGAACCGTCTTCCACCTTCTCCATATAGCCTGAGAAGAAATCATCTGTGTGCACTGAGATTTTGCTTCAGATCATGGATTTCCTGTTCTAGAGAGGGAGGGGGATTGGGAGAAGCAACATACTCAGAGCTGGAGGCCATTGGGCGGGCTGAGGAAAAAACAGATAGAGTTTGAAAGGAGAGGGGCCAAGCGCAAAGGAACGAGCGAGATAGGCGATTACCCAAGGGAAATGAGGCTGAGCTGCAGGCTTTTGTCGCCCTGGATTTATTTGCAGCATGAGCGTGCGACGCCATAATTCGAAGAGGCCTCGCTCGAGCACCATGCGGGAAGGAGATGGGTTCAACACAGTTCTGCATGAGGGGCATGAGGGCAGACTCATGCAAGGAAGAGAGGAGTGACTCAAACTGGAGGAAGAAGTACCATCGCGTGGGGGATGTGACGGCTCAGTGTGACAGGGAAATGTTGCCATGGATCGGGACACATGGAGAATCGTCCGAATGCCACCTGTCTCGTGGTCTCCACCTATCTGCCCACCACAGAACGTTAAGGAATAGGGGCATAGGACAAGGTCCCATTGACGGAGAGACAACCCTTGCTCAAGGGGGTGGTGGCTTTAGCTACCTGATCCGCTTCTCCATTTAATTGTTGAAGCACATGGAAAAAATCAATCTTTCGGAAGAGTTTAGAGAGCCACTGAATTTTTTTGAGGAGTTGTCGAAGTTTCATTTGGTTTGGTAATGAGTTGGTGACCATGGCTTGGATTAAGATCTCAGAATCTCCTATCACCGTGATTGGATTGACTCCTAGCTCTCAAGCTTGAGTGAGTCATTTCCAGAGACTCAGAGCTTCTGCCATGTTATTGGTTTCTTCCCCTAATCCCCAGGAATAGACCAGTTCTCGGATTTCATCGGGGTCATAGAGAACCCTTCCCCCTCCTGACTCCCCTGGATTTCCTTTCGAAGCTCCATCAAAGAAAAGGATATGATTGTGTTGAGCACGCCTCCATTCTTTGAACTCCGCTTGCTCCTTACGCAGTTCCCAGGATTCGTAGAGATGCTTGGGGGAAGGGGGGAGGGGAGGTTTTAGATCTGAGGCGAGACTATGAATCCAAGCTTCTTTAAAAGGGGAGAGAGGGTGATTATTGGAGTTTTTCCAAAGGAAGGAGAGGCGGTCTCCCAGAAGATCTTTGGAGTTGACAAAGACATGGGTAGGGGTGGAGAACTAGTTTCTAAATATTCGGGCATTTCTTTCGAGCCAAATTTTCCATAGAGTAAATTTAGGGAGGGTTAGCCAACAACACTTAAGTTGATCCTTGGACATGAGTGGAAAGGGACATAAGAAAGTCCAATTACTTAGTAGAGAGGGGACACTACTACTCGTGCAAAGAATATAACACATACCCAACATTCTCCCACTTGTTGTTTTCTTTGCATACAAGGGGGTTACAAGGTTACATAGTCAAAAATCCAGAGCAACAATGCCCATGGATCCTCTACACCAAGAGAAATTCTCAGTGCTCACAGATTTTTTTAATGAGTCTGCAACATTCTTCAAAGTGTCCACCTTCATCAATGATACTTTCTTTTCTTCAATCATGTCTCTCACAAAGTGATATTGAACAT
>JZKD02S1617421.1:717209-727772 GCA_000966675.3 Picea glauca
TGATTTGTGTTTAATCTCTAACCCTCTAGTAGAACAATAGCATGCATGCATAGTTTTGTCTTGATTGCAGGATCGATTTTTGGAAGGAGCAGCAGAAGCAAGGAGATAAAGCTCAACAGAGGATCTACACCAACCATCGATAAAAAGGTTAGTTGGTTCTTCCCCTATTTTCTTTTGAAAAAGGGTTTTAGGTTGGGGTAGAAGGTTAAAAGTTATTTCTAAAGGGTCATGATCTGCATGCAAGTTTAAGCCCTAGCTTGTTAGTCCGTAGGGTAGAATAACCCCACAACGACAGGCAGAACGTTTTGTGTATGGGTTAAACCCTAAGATAAGGGACATGGTATGGATGTGGAAACCATCATTAGTAGTTGAAGCATTTGAAATGAACATTATGCAGAGGAGCATATGAGCTTAAACGGAGGTATGAGATCAACCTTTCCACAACATCCTGGATTTGTGGGGAAGGCCCCTAGGACCTTCTCCAGGGGAGGAAGATCTAGGCCACCTCCTTATGGAAATAGAGTCACACCTAGAACAATTGCAACATGTATTTCAATGGAATCAAGTGCAACATCCCACTCATCACCAACGATGCGGGAAATCCCACGACCTTCTTAGGGAGAAACAAGTAGGGGTAGGGTCTCCAGGGGAAGGAACTCAATTCAAATATCATCACAGGGAAGTGTGCAAGTTCCATCTCATGTTATGTGTTGGGGGTGTGGAGGACCCCATTACCAGTGTGACTGCCTCGAGTCACAAGCAAGATTTTTGCATAGAGAAGGAAAGGCCACGATGGGAAGAGCGACTAGTAGCCACCAGATTTATGCAACGGTTAATAATCGCCAAGAAGAACATCAATCCATGGTGGTGGAGTCATCAGGTACGCTAAATCATGTCAATGTTAAAAAAAAAATTGATTCTGGTGCTACAGATAGTTTCATTTCACCTTGTGCATTAGAAAAGTGTGGGTTAGTAGCCTATGAGAAGGATGAATTTAAACAAGTCAAGATGGCTTAGGGGGGAAAACAAGCGGTAGGACCTAGCGTCGATAATTGTCTAGTAGACCTGGGAGTGTGTACTACTAGGTTAAAGGTGTATGTCACTGCTCTAGGGATGTATGACCTAATCATTGGAATGGATTGGTTGGAATCCCATCAAGCTATGGTAGATTGTTTCACGAAAAGAGTGCTTTGTGTGGACGATAAAATAAGGTTAGTAGAGATCCATGGTGTACAGAGGAAAGTGTCTCTACGCTTTATCTCAACCATGAAGGTTAAATGTTGCATGAGGCAAGGTTGTCGATTATATGTAGTGGAAGCAACCAATGAAGGGAAAGGAACCTCCTTGGATTAGTACCCAGTATTGTCAGAGTTTAAGGATGTTTTTTCGAAAGAGTTGCTAGGGTTACCTCCTGAGAGGGAGTTTGATTTTACCATTGAGCTAAAACCTAGTGCGGAGCCAATTTCCAAGACTCTGTATAGGATGAAAAAACCCGTAACTTTGTGAGTTGCAGATGTAGTAGAAGTAACTACTCGACTTAGGGCTAATAAGGCCTAGTGTCTCACCTTCAGGTGCACAAATAATTTTTGTAAAGAAGAAGGATGGTTCCTTATGACTGTGTATAGATTACAGGGACTTGAACTATACTACAATGAAAAATAGGTACCCAATGCCATAGATAGATGATCTCTTTGATCAGATGAAAGGAGCAATGTTGTTCTCAAAAATTGATCTGCGATTAGGGTATCACCAATTAAGGATTAAGGAAGGAGATATTCCTAAAACTGCATTTTGAACTCGGTTTGGGCATTACGAGTTCATTTTAGTACCTTTCGGTTTGACCAATGCACCATCAGTATTCATGAGCCTCATGAATGGTGTATTCTGAAAGTACTTAGACTGCTTTGTACAGGTCTTTCTGGATGATATCCTCATCTATTCCAAGAATGAAAGAGAACATGAGGAACACTTGCGAGTGGTGACGTCATGCCTTAGAGAAATAAATTTGTATGGCAAGTTGTCGAAGTGTTATTTCTTCTAGAAATAAATTCACTATTTAGGTCATATCATTTCCGGTGAAGGAATCTCTGTGGACCCAGAAAAGGTAAAGGCCATTATGGAATGGCCAATGCTGAACAATGCTCATGAAGTAAGAAGCTTCATGGGGCTAGCGGGTTATTATTTGAGATTTGTGGAAAGGTTCTCTAAAATAGCGAAACCTATCACCACTTTGCAGTGCAAGGGGGTCAAGTATGAATGGAAAGAAGAATGTGATAGTGCATTCATCGAGCTTAAGAGGTTACTAACTAGTGCACCAATTCTATGAGTGTCAGATATGGAAAAAGACTTCACAATCTGCACGAATCCCTCGAAGAAAGGGTTGGGGGTTGTCCTAATGCAAGATGGAGGAGTCATAGCATATGCATCAAGGAAGTTGAAGCAGCATGAAGAGCTTTACGTTACTCATGATTTAGATTTGGCAGCTGTAATGCTAGCTCTGAAACTTTGGAGGCACTATCTAGTGGGGCGAAACTTTGACCTCAAAATGGACCATGAAATCTTAAAACATCTCTTCACTCAAAGGGATCTCAATGCCAGGCAGAGGCGATGGAGTGAGTTTATGAGTGAGTGTGATTTTGGAATTTTGCACATCAAGGGAAAGGAAAATGTGGTTGTGGATGCCTTGAGTCAGAGACCATGTGTCTTCTCCTTGGTACCCTTAAAATTTAATCTTAGGGGGGATTTGTTGGGGCAACTTCTTGGATATAGTTGGTACTTAAAGGTTACGTCAACCCTCGAGAGTGGAAGGAAATTAGATTCGAAGTATGAAAGATATAGCCTAGAAGCAGATGGACTATTAAGATATCAAGGAAAGATATACATCTTCGAAGGTGGGGATATTCAAAGCATCATACTCAAGGAAGCCCATACAACACTTTCTTGTGCGCATCCGGGTGTGAAGAAAAAGTACGCAGACATGAAGAAGATTTTCTTTTGGGCAGGCATGAAGCATGATGTAGTCCATTTTGTCGCCAAGTGCCTAGAGTGTCAACAAGTGAAATATGACCACCACCACCCGATAGGTCTCCTACAACTGCATGATGTCCCTATGTCCAAATGGGAAGTAATTTATATGGATTTTGTTGTGGGATTTTCGCTCACACTGCATAGACATAATTCCATTCTTGTGATAGTTGATATGTTGACCAAGAGTGCTCATTTTATTCTGTTTAGATACACTTATGATGTCATTGATGTGGAACGTGTGTTTGTAAGTGAGGTCATTTGTTTGCATGGGTTACCCAAGAAGATCATTTCAGATAGGGTCTCTAGATTCAATTCTAGGTTTTGGACAAGTTTGCAGTCAGCGTTGGGGACTCAGTTGAACTTAAGCACAACTTATCATCCTGAAACAAATGGGAAAACTGAGAGAGTAAATCAAGTTATGGAAGACATGCTTAGGATGTATGTTATGGATAATCAAACCCATTGGGATAAGTACCTACCTTTGATAGAGTTCGCCTACAATAACAGTTTTCATAGCTCCATTGGAATACCACCCTACGAAGCTCTGTATGGAAGGCCATGTAGAACATCGTTGAGTTGGGAAAGGTTAGAAGACCGATTGACAGTTGGGCTAGAATTGATTCAAGATATGGAGGAACAGGTGATTCAGATTGCAACGACTAAAGGAAGCACGAGATAGACAAAATTTTTATGTTGATGCACCTAGGATTGACTGAAGTTATAAAGTGGGAGATCAAGTTTTCATTCGTATTAGGCCTAATAAGAGTACCATCTAGTTCAAGAAGGGGACAAAGTTGTCGCCTCGATTTATAGGATCGTTCAAAATCCAAGAGAGAATTAGACATGTTTCCTATCATCTCGTAATGCCACCCCACTTGCATAAAACTCATAATGTTTTTCATGTATCTGTTCTACACCATTATGTTGCTGGCGAATCACGTAAATTGAATTCGAAGGAATTGTAGGTATCAAACGCGGGAACCCTCACAGTAGAACCATTACGCATATTGGACCATAGGGTCCGACAGCTCAGGAACCGTCTGGTAGACCAAGTTAAGGTCCAATGGGACAAGTATATCCCAGGATCTGCTAGTTGGGAGGATGTCGAGACATTATGAAGAGATCATCCCTCACTTTTTTGACCACCTCGGGAATATGTTTATCAAAGGTTGGGTGTATGTAATGCCACCTTTTGACTTAGACAACTAGAATTACCTAAGTCCTAATCACCTTTATTTTCTATTCACTGTGAAACTATTAATGATACACTTGAATTTTTAAGACGTATGAACCTATGTGAATGTCAATTCTATGAATGTTAACGTTATTTGAATGATGGTGGATATTATGCAATCTATTATGTGAATGTCAATTCTATGAATGTTTAACGTTATTTGAATGATGATGGATATTATGCAATCTATTATGTGAATGACAATTCTATGAATGTTTAACTTTATTTGAATGATGATGGATATTATGCAATCTATTATGAGAATGTCAATTCTATGATTTTTTTAATGTTATTTGAATTATGGGGATATTATGCGATCTATTTCTAAGTTGAAAATTTTGACATTTAAAGTTGTTGGTACGTGGATACCGAATTGAGATTATGGTTGAATGCATTTACATGATGATAATGCATAGATATGTATGAGTTTGTGTTATAGACTAATCTGCAGGTCAATGGGATATGAAATAGCCAAAGGATAATGATAATAAAAAGTTGATGTTGTGAACACCGACCAAGAAACAATATGGTATGAATCTTCGTATGTGAAATTATGTTGGTTCAAATGCTTTGCTATGATATATGGACCAGTCCAGGTTTTCAGGTGGTGAGACTGCCTAAAACTGAATATACAATGAAAAAATTCCCAGCAACACAGTGCCATTGTATGTTCCATGGTAGGGTGTGGACCCTAGTCCTATTAGGAGGGGTGGAGGCATTTCCCACCATGTATCCTTTGAAACCTAGAGTCATGGGAGGACGGTGTTAGCTCACACTCCTCTAGACGTGTGATGATGACTGCCAATTGCCTGTTGGCGAATATTGGTCAAGAGAGTTGACACTTCCTCTTACGGGTTCTATTTGGAGTTAGGTCAATATAGTTGATGCTCCAAGATAGTCCAGTAGGGAAAGGATAGGGATAGAAGACAAAAGTAAGTTAGGGAGGAAGGATGAATAGAAATAGTTGAGAGTGTGTGGGGATTTCTCCTTATAGTAGAATTTATTGTCTTTCCCCTTTTTGAAAAGAAAATATGGATATATGTATATTTATAATTGCTTAACTCAACTACAATTATCTAAATGAACGTTCTTGTGCTAAATTGTTATAATTGAGGGATTTTGCGAACATTTAAATTGGTTTACTATCTTTTATGAAATGAATGGTCTTGTTGATTGGATTGGAGGTATACAAGAATTACTATAGGTGTGGTAATTATTGTCATTAGTACATGCGTGAGTCTTGTATGTGCTAGCTACACATGCCTTCCTTGCACATGTACACTAATATGTATATATATATATTATTTACTAATGATGTTGTTTATTTGATGTGGATGTATGAACCATGTGTCATTACCCTTGTATTGTAAATTACTCTAACTTTAGGACGAATTTTCTTGAAGGGTGGGTGTATGTAACAACCCTATTTAACTATTTAATTATCATGGTTGATAAATATTAATTTAATTAATTATTAAAATAAATTTATTGAGTCTTTATTATAATATTATTAAAATTAGTAGTTGAAGTAATTAATGGGAGGGATAAGATGGTTGATGAATTAATGGGGGAGAAGGCGGTTGAAGGGATTGAAGGAGGATAAGGAAGAGGGGACATAATTGGGGGGAGGATCTTTTGGTTTTTGGAAGGTACAATTTGGGGAAGAAGGAGGAGGAAGAAATGTTGAAGGCAAGAGTTTAGTGAGCAATTTGGTGCTTGAGGAATCTCACAAGGACACAGTTGTTGTTGGGAATTTTGGGTTCGGGGGCCAGGAAACCGCAAGGATTCCTGGAGCTAGGGAGACGGAAAGGCTGTTCCTAGTTGGCTAGGAGGTTAATACTCAGTTTGGGCAGGATCAACATCAACAACCAGGAAAGGGCTAAATCAACTAAGCTTCAAGTTGAGCTTCAGGTTGAGGTAAATACCTTATTCATTTTATGCTATCATTATATTGTTGTTATCATTATATTTTTGTTAATTATTATGTTGTTAGTATGTTGATGTTGCTATGTTGTTAATTATTATGTTGTTAGTATGTTGTTAATTATTATGATGTTAGTATGTTGTTGTTATTATCTTGTTGTTTATTATCATGTTGCTATCAATTATTATGCTAGTAGAAACTGTCAATTATTATGCTGGTAGAAGAATATCAAGAAAGGAAATTCTAAACTAAGTAGAAGTAATTAAAGAAGTAGATTAGAAAGTATTTATTTATTTTTATGAGGTTTTGTAATGTAGGCCTTACAATGCCCAAGAGAAAGGGACATCCCCATCAAAGAAGGAACGAGATGAGTCAAAGGTGCAATGTCTAGCCTCCAAAGGCATCCAAGAGGATAGGTCCAAAACCAACTCCTCAAAGTAGGAAATGAAAACCTCCTAGATATCCTCCAAGGTGGACGTGTAGCTCTCTAAGGTGAAACATCCCAACAAGTAATGAATAGAAGCTCCCAAGAGTTGACGAACTCCAATAGATGCATAAAATATGGGCCACGTGGCCTTAAGTGATAGTGTTCTCTTAACCAAGGGCATATATCAATAATGATCTCCCCCAAATATCCAAAACACTCAATCCAAAAAGGTGGGGTGTTCCTTAAACGAGTGGTCAAAATTGTGGTGAAAATTCTCCCATGAAAAATTTTAAAAGCACCAACAACGTCTTGTTTTTTGTGAGGAGTTTTATTATGACCACATTTTGGAAATCTTAGAGCCATTCTGCATCTAATGGAATTGATTGGTTATAAATATAGGCACTCTGTCAAAACATAATTACTCCTAAAGCTAGGTATCCCTCAAAACATGCAATGCAACCCTAGATCTAGGGTTTGGAACTTTCTATACCTTCTCCAATGTAGGATGTATTCAACTATGAGCATAAGAATTCTTCTTCAATAGGGATGTCTCCTCAATATAGGACATGAAACCATGAAGAACCTCCTCAATATACTTGTGGCATCTCCCAAGGTGAGACATCCCATCAACAAGCATGATAAAATGTGTAAAGTAACCTCCAAAGTGGATGTCATCCTCAAATCAAGCAAGTGGATCCATGATACAAGGCTTGAACATGTGGAATGTAAATAACACTCAACCATATCCATGAAAACAAGGGACAAACCCCTTTAGTCCAACAATATGCCTCAACATGCATGCACAATAATCCCCAAAATGACACATGTGGTCCAATAAAGCATGAGGGGTAGTGGATCCAAGTAAGAGTGACTCAAATTATCCCATGAACTCATATGTCAAGTCATCAATATGCCCACAAACATTTTAAGGAGAAGGATGACCTCATAAAAACATGCATGAAGTGAAGATAAGTGTGCACATGCCTCCAAATGTGGGCCTAGGGAGGGGAGTGCTCAAGGTGATTTCATGATCCATGCTACAAGTAATTCATCCACATGTGAATATCATCCATAATAGCTAGGCAATTAGAGAAAATGAGTTGTAACCATGCCCATGTTCATCCATCAATGTAACAAACCATGTGGAAGAAAGTGAGTGTATGGCAAGCACTCTATGCCATGATGAAGCCAACCAAATGATCAAGCCAATGCAATGTCCACTTATCCCAATAGTGGTGGGGAATTCCACCAAGGGATCCATGCATCCTCATGTTCAATCATCTACCAGAGAATGGAAACTATAACATCTCATGATCAAGTGTAATGTTGTCTCTCTATGATAAACAAGCATACTAAGCAATGCATCATCAAAACCTCTAGCACATCCTTATCCATGTCATTAACTATCCACGAAACCAAGTGAACAACCTGACCATCCAAAACCGTTTGTGATGAAAATCACAACGATAGTGAAAAAATTCACTAATATAGGCCTCATCCAAAATGAGGGGTAACAACTAAGTCCAACTCAAGGACATGTGCTCTTTTTGGGAGTGCATGAGAATCTTAGAATCTTGGCATGTACCTATTAAAAATGACCACCATTATCAAGAAAAAATATGTGGTGAACGGATCCACATCAACACCCCGAAACACCACATCACTAGTTTACATAGTCCATTACATCAATTGTTCAAAATGGGTTTTTACGAAACAAGGCATAATCCAACAATTTTCCAATGAAAACATGAAATGAAATCTAATGCTCACATGTTGAGCTTATTCATTCTACTCTAATGCTCAAGTGAGCTTATTATTTATCCTATCCTACTCTAACATCAAAGAATCACCATGTTAAGTGAAATCATAAATCCAATGTAACCACCTTAGCATCTCATCAATACCATGACTTATTCCCTTATGTTTGGTCATCATCCAAAACCAAGATACATCAAAAGTGAAATACATACATGTTGGAATCTCCATGAGATTATGGTTGGAATAAAACATGAAACCATATGCATGATAAAAATCATGTCAAAAATGGCATGCACCACTACATGCCTCATCTATCCAAGCTTGAATAACGTTGGTATACACATCATTGATGCAATAAAATTCATGAGACAATCCCATATTATCATGATTACCTCCCTCAAGTAACAAAGGATTAGGGGTCTCTACAAAATCATTCAAAATGTCATGACCATTATCCAAGTAAGGTGTATTTGAGAGTTGAGACAAAATTCAAACTTTAGAAAAAAAAATGTAGGCCCTCATCTAGGGCTTGGAATCCTCCTTTTGATGGCTGAAAATTTCTGCAAAATAACTCATCATGAAACGTTTGCTAGCCTATACATTTTTTTGCATCAAAAATACAATTTCCAACTGAAAGAGAATGATTGAAGAGAAGAAGAACATGAAGAAATAGGTGGCTGGAAATTTCTACAATTAAAACCTTGTTGTACCATACAATTTTCAGCCATTAAATCATATTTTCCAGCTAAAAATTCATGTATGATTTCACCAAAACACGAGGAAGAAGATGGCTGGAAAAATTATGTTTTTTTTGCATCACAAATATACTCCCACCTGAATAATACTACATTGAAAAAATGCTCAAATTTTTAATATTGTAAATTATGTAGGAATTTCATGGACTAGTAGCAGGAAGTAGGGTTTCTAATGATTAAATGTGCAAATTTTCAAGATATTCCCCTTTGTATGAGTTTCCAAGATATGCAATAAGGATTAGGGGTTTGAGGGTCTTGAGGATAAGGGAGTGTCAGGTGATATATATCTCTGATATACGTGTGGGGTCCAACAATAGTACTTGGCCCAATTTCTTAGGGATCTAACTAAGGAGGCTCGTCTGTACCCTTAGATATACTACCTGATTACCTACGTACTTCAGAGTAATCTTCCTGAGTTATGTTCTCAATGCCACTATAGTAGCCAGACAATCGATCTACTTATCTAAAGCTAATTTCAGGAAACCCAGAGGACTTCCAATATACCCAAGGACACGTGGAAGTGAAATTCTATATACATGTGTTGTCTGATGTGGTACTACTTGAAGAGTTACCAACATGGGTTACAAGGGTGTCCAAACAGATGAAACTTCTTGTATTTCATGCATGTATGCTTCCTCTACTACAATTTTACCCATTGAACAATAGGTCATTGTGTTATTTATAGATTCCATAACATGTCTCTAGCTTGAAAAAACAATTTCTCTAAAATATGTGCTCAGGAAAGTGATTTGATACCACTTGTGGTGTTCATTATTAGCAAATGGAAAGATATAGAGCAAAAATAATAGATTTTACTTATATTTGTTGTAGAAAAGATAGATTGCAACCAAAATAACCAAATTAAGAACTAGAATAGCACCAAAATGTTATACCTTTAATAATGGAAGCAATGTTCACTTGCCTCTTCGAGGGGGAAACCTCTAATTGAGAAGAGATCTAATTACACATAAGTTCGCAAGACACCTCACTATATTGCTTCTACATCTTTATATAGTACTCTTTACCTCCTAAGAACATTTTAGAGAAGGAACATTCTAGTAGGCAGAATCTTTTAGTAAGCCTTCTTACATTTATTTCTTTCACACTATTACATGAGTCTTATTTACTAGAGATGACCTCCATACATAGCAATACATAACAACATATCTATCTAATTGGAGGATTAGGAACATTAAGACTCCAATAAAGAAGAGATACTCAATGGAGATGTTAATAATCTAGAGAATCCATATGATATCAAAATTCTTGACGATTATATACAAAAGAGTATCAACATGGTTTCCAAATTTTTAATTTCTCACGTTATAAAAAAACTTAAAGTAACACATTTATTAAATCCAATACATGCGTTTAAGAAAGTGTTAAATTCTCTTTGGAAACATATTACTTCCACGAAGAAAGTTACAACTAAATCTAT
>JZKD02S1617421.1:742126-754536 GCA_000966675.3 Picea glauca
TCTATATTTAAAAATAGATTTTAAACAACAAAAAATAATGATTTCTTACAAATTTATATCACCAAATTTCGAAAAAAATTATACAATAAGACAAAGCCACCAATTACTCCAAAGTAGAGTTGCAATGCGACAAAAATAACATGTGTACAGCGATTAGTGGTTGGCAGTTTTGTTAAAAAGAGTCAATGGAATCACTTTGCTGTCCACACATAATTTTCTGTGGACCCCATGTGGTGGCAGACTAATGCGTTTAAAGAGAGACAAAAGCTCTTTCAACATCTCCTCGTTCGGACTGATGATGCTCTTTCAACATCTGCTCCTCATCGCGACTGATGATACCTTTGCTTCTCCCCTCCTTCCGTCCGTCCGTTTCGGTGGATTCTTTTTCTCTTGAGCCTTCCCATTCCTGTACGTTTGAATTCCTTGGCTGCCCCTTTCGTGCGAGTCATTTCGAGGGAACCAGTGAACAGCGAGCGAGGGCATGCGGTCTTAGGGCGTTGGGGCTGGCAGGATCCCATCTCGGTTGTCTTCAATTCCATATCATTTTATACCTACAGATAAGCAAGATGTCTCAACTCTAAGTCATTGTTGACTTATGGAACTCTAAACTCAATGTTGACCATGGGCCACCTAACATTGTGTTGGATTCAATGATCTCTTCCATGAAATGGTGAGACACTTTCTCCCAATGCCTTTGAGGCTGAAGGGTTAAAAAGACTCTACATCATAGGCTTAGTAAAAATAAACATTGTTTTATGAAATGCTTTAGTCTATCCTTAGAGTGCTTTGGATAAAGGTAATCCTTCAATGATAATAATGTTGAATTTACAACAATCATAATTAAACCAAAGATGGTGAATCAACATTATTAATTGATACGTGTCTATTAGAGACCCAACCTCCCTAATCCTTCACGTAGGTAGAATAATATATTTTCCATGTAATAAAGATTGATATTAATAAATAAGGCCTATTTAATAATGTGAACATGTCTAATGTAAGAAGACTTAATAGAAGCTTCTGTTTCTAGAAAGATCTTCCTCTAGATTGTTCTTTTGAAAATAGATTTAGTATAAATCAGAGTAGGAAGGCAGGAGAAAGTTTTGTCTTGAGAATTATTGTAATAGAGCGCTGCTATGCTAGAGGTTTCCCCCTTGAAGACGCAAGTGAACATTGCTTTCTGTCAATAAATATATCATCTTTAGTGTTTTGGTTCTCTATATTTTGTTGTTCTGCTGGTATTTGCTTTAGTATTTCTATTTTATGCTTATTGTAATAGATCTGGTACCTAACAAGTGGTATGAGAGCATTTTCCTCTATGGAAAATGTGAATTTTTTTCCAGGGTAGAGATGTGTACTGTCGACATCTTTAAAGCATAGGGATATGTCTTTCAATGGGTAAAATTGAGTCAGGGAAGACTATGTATAGGAAATACAAACGATTTCATGGGGTTGTCTAGAAACCAAAGTTTCACCTTGTTGGAAACCTCTATAACACCTGTTGGTACCCTTGGAGTAATACCACATCAGAAAAAAATTGTACACGTCCATCACTCCCACATACTGTCAGGTATATCGGGAGTCCCCTAGGGCTCCCAAAACTAGCCCTAGATCAACTAATCAACCGCCTGAATGCTATAGTGCCACCGAGAACAACACTCAAAAAGATACTCTCTAGTACCTCGATAATCGAGTAGTATGTCTGAGGGTATGGTCAAGCCTCCTTAGTTGGTACCCTGAGATATTGGGCCGAGTACTACTATTCAACCTCGCCCATATATCAGAGAGCTAAACCACAGGGAAAACCCTTATCTGTAGGAACCCTGAAAACCCTAACCCGGGGGAACATACCAAACAAGGAATAGAAAGGATATTTTGGCTGCGCAACCTTGCCCCTGCACTCTGGTTGCAAAATTACTACACAATTTTTTTTGTCAAGAATTTGGGAATTTCGACATTGCAGTATTATTCAGGTCGGAGTGTAACTATGCAGGAGTAAAAAAAAAAAGTTTGGGTCCTACCCATACCATTATTTGAGACCTATCCCATTGGATTCCTCTCTTCGCCTTGATCACCGTGATACCTATCATTTTTAAGCCTTTTTTTTACTCGTGGATCCATCCCTTTCGTGACACCCTGATTTCCTACTTACTCCATTGGATTTCTCTAGTTTCATTGATTATAGTGGTATATATCACTTATATTCTTTTTTTTTATGTGGACCCACCTCTCATCCCCAAATAAATCCCATTAGCCAAGATGAAACCAATAAAAAATTGAATTCTGACATCTCTGTCGTTGATGCCAAAGTGGACTACATCTAGGAACAACTCAACAGTTGAATTGAAGAACTCAATTCCACTCTCAAACAATTTATGAACAACTTCCAAGGTCCTTTCTCCTCAGACCCACCCCTCCATGTTGAAGGTGTTGACTCCAACCAACCTCTGCACTCTCATCCAAAATCCCTACATCACGACTCCCTTCTTCCCAGAGTTGAGGTGGACAAATTTGATGGCTCAGATCCAATAACGTCGGTCACTTAGGTGGAACACTGTTTTTCCCTGCATGGCATTACCGATGAGTTGACCAAGATTTGTTACTGTATTCTCTATTTGGATTTGGAACGATGGAAATAGTGGCAATGGCATCGAAATGCACAAAAAGGGTATGTTGCTTGGACATAGTTTGTTGTCGAGCTGTATGAACGCTTTGACATGGACACCCACCATTTAGGCCATTTGACCAAGTTGAAATAATCTGGAACAGTGGAATATTTTATCACTGCGAGCACTTGGCTTTCCAAATGAAGGGTATGACAGATGCCTTTTTCCGGGAATGCTTTATCAATGGCCTCAAAGATGAAATCCGAGCCTAGGTCCTCATGGATTTTCCTAAGACTTGGTTGGAAACAACTAAATGTGCCAAGGAGGCATAACAAGTCATATTTTCTCAAAGCAGAAAACCTGCTTTTATTCCCCACCCTATACTCCTCACTCCCGCCCCTTAATCCACTCCTCTCAAGGTCCAAAAATTAAAACAGGTGGAAATGGTTGAACACAAACTCAAGGGTATTTGTTATAATTGTGATGATAAATACTTTCCAGGGCCCAGGTGCAATAAAGAATATAAACTTGTTATGGAAATTTTAGAGGATGTTTCAGATGAAGATGTCAAGGTTTCACCTGAGGAAGAAGTACCCCAAGAAGATGATCTTAAGCCATCCTCTAATTCTTCCGAAGTTGAACCCATGATTTTTATGAATTTTGTCATTGTATTTTATGCTCCCCAAACCCTCAAGTTAATTTGCTACATTAAGCACTGGAAATTCATTATCCTATTTGACAATGGAAGAACTCATAATCTCATTCATCGCTGCATTTCCCAAGAGATCAATTGTTATATCCGTGTAGTCAATAATTTTAAAATCTTTAGACTTAGTAAAAATAAACATTGTTTTATGAAATGATTTAGTCCATCCTTAGAGTGCTTTGGATATAGGTAATCCTTCAATGATAACAATGTTGACTTTACAACAATCATAATTATACTAAAGATGGTGAATCAACATCAATAATTGATACTGTGTTTGTTAGGGACCCAACCTCCCTAATCCCTCACATAGGCAGAATAATATATTTTCCATGTAATAAAGACCGATATTAATAAATAAGGTCTATTTAATAATATTAATAATGTGAACAGGTCTAATGTAAGAAGACTTAATAGAAGCTTATATTTTTAGAAAGATCTTCCTCTAGATTGTTCTTTTGAAGATAGATTTAGTATAAATCATAGTAGAAGGCAGGAGAAAGTTTCGTCTTGAGAATTATTGTAATAGAGCACTGCTCTACTAGAGGTTTCCCCCTTGAAGAGGCAAGTGAACATTGCTTTCTATCAATAAATATATCATCTTTAGTGTTTTGGTTCTCTACATTTTGTTGTTCTGCTGGTATTTTCTTTAGTATTTCTATTTTATTCTTATTGTAATAGATCTGGTACCTAACAAGTGGTATGAGAGAATTTTCCTCTATGGAAAATGTGAAATTTTTTTCAGGGTAGAGATGTGTATTGTCGGCATCTTTAAAGCATAGGGATATGTCTTTCAACGAGTAAAACTGCGTCGGGGAAGACTATGTATAGGAAATACAAACGATTTCATGGGGTTGTCTAGAAACCAAAGTTTCACCTTGTTGGAAACCTCTGTAACACCTGTTGGTACCCTTGGAGTAATACCACATCAGAAAAGAATTGTACACGTCCATCACTCCCACATACTGTCAGGTATATCAAGAGTCCCCTAGGGCTCCCAAAACCATCCCTAGATCAACTGATTGATTGCCTGAATGCTATAGTGCCACCGAGAACAACACTCGGAAAGATACTCTCTAGTACCTCGATAATCGAGTAGTATGTTCGAGGGTACGGTCAAGCCTCCTTAGTTGGTACCCTGAGATATTGGGCCGAGTACTACTATTCAACCTCACCCATATATCAGAGAGCTAAACCACAGGGAAAACCCTTGTCTGTAGGAACCCTGAAAACCCCAACCCGAGGGAACATACCAAACAAGGAATAGAAAGGATATTTTGGCTACGCAGCCTTGCCCCTGCATTCTGGTTGCAAAATTACTACACAATTGTTTCTGTCAAGAATTTGAGAATTTTGACATTGCAGTATTATTCAGGTCGGAGTGTAACTATGCAGGAGTAAAAAAATAAAGTTTGGATCCTACCTATACCATTATTTGAGACCTATCCCATTGGATTCCTCTCTTCGCCTTGATCACCGTGATACCTATCATTTTTTAGGATTTTTTTTTTACTCGTGGATCCATCCCTTTCGTGACACCCTGATTTCCTACTTACTCCATTGGATTTCTCTAGTTTCACTAATTATAGTGGTATATATCACTTATATTCTTTTTTTTTATGTGGACCCACCTCTCATCCCCAAATAAATCCCATTAGCCAAGATGAAACCAATACAAAATTGAATTCTGACATCTCTGTCGTTGATGCCAAAGTGGACTACATCCAGGAACAACTCAAAAGTTGAATTGATGAACTCAATTCCACTCTCAAACAATTTATGAACAACTTCCAGGGTCCTTTCTCCTCAGAACCACCCCTCCATGTTGAAGGTGTTGACTCCAACCAACCTCTGCACTCTCATCCAAAATCCCTACATCACGAACCCCTTCTTCCCAGAGTTGAGGTGGACAAATTTGATGGCTTAGATCCAATAATGTCGATCACTTAGATGGAACACTATTTTTCCCTGCATGGCATTACCGATGAGTTGGCCAAGATTTGTTACTGTATTCTCTATTTGGATTTGGAACGATGCAAATAGTGGCAATGACATAGAAATGCACAAAAAGGGTATGTTGCTTGGACATAGTTTGTTGTCGAGATGTATGAATTCTTTGACATGGACACCCACCACTTAGGCCATTTGACCAAGTTGAAATAGTCTGGAACAGTGAAATATTTTATCACTGCGAGCACTTGGCTTTCCGAACGAAGGGTATGGCAGATGCCTTTTTCCGGGAATGCTTTATCAATGGCCTCAAGGATGAAATCCGAGTCCATGTCCTCATGGCTTTCCATAAGACTTGGTTGGAAACAACTAAATGTGCCAAGGAGGCACAACAAGTCATCTTTTCTCAGAGCATAAAACCTGCTTTTATTCCCCACCCTAAACTCCCCACTCTCACCCCTTAATCCACTCCTCTCAAGGTCCAAAAATTAAAATAGGTGGAAATGGTTGAACAAAAACTCAAGGGTATTTGTTATAATTGTGATGATAAATACTTTCCAGGGCCCAGGTGCAATAAAGAACAAAAACTTGTTATGGAAATTTCAGAGGATGTTTCAGATGAAGATGTCAAGGTTTCACYTGAGGAAGCAGTACCCCAAGAAGATGATCTTAAGWCACCCTCTAATCCTCCYRAAGTTGAACCCATGATTTTTATGAATTTTKTCATTGTATTTTATGCTCCCCAAACCCTCAAGTTAATTTGCTACATTAAGCACTGGAAATTCATTATCCTATTTGACAATGGAAGAACTCATAATCTYGTTCATCRYTGCATTTCCCAARAGATTAATTGTTATATCCATGTAGTCAATAATTTTAAAATCATGATTGTCGATGGTGGTTCCATGAAATGTGGTGGGTGTTGTGAAAATGTGTGCCTACAAATTGGCTAGTATCACTTGAAATCTCACATCTTTTCTATTGACATGGGTGGTTGTGACATTGTACTTGGTGTTGAATGGATACACACTCTCGGCCCCATCACCATGGATTTTAAGGATTTAACCATGCAATTCCAACAGGAGGGATAACAATATAAATTCTAAGGAATTACAACGGGCGCTTCTAATATCATTAGTTCCCACCACATGGAAAAGTTACTCAAAAAAGGTTGTTTTGGCATCATCTCCAGACTCCATTCCATTCAAGCAGTTGAGACACCCTCTTTGCACCCGTCATCCAATCTATCCTTTCCCAACACCATGTTGTTTTCCAAACTCCTCAAGGCCTCCCCCCATGGCGACCATGGCCATTCCATTCCTTTAATCCTAGGCAATGTTCCTCCCAATGTTCTCCCTTATCGTCATCCCTTTGCTCAGAAAAATGAAATTGAGAAAATTTTCCAAGAGTTGCTTGAAGCAGGTGTTATCCATCCCAGTACCAACCCCTATTCTTCCTCGGTAGTCATGGTCCTCAAGAAGGAAGGAAATTGGCACATTTGTCCTAATTTTTGTGTGCTCAACAAACTTACCATCAAGAACAAATTTCCCAGTCCTATCATATATGACCTTTTCGATGAATTTAGTGGGGCTCAATCCTTTACTAAACTTGATCTACATCCTGGATACCACCAGATATGTATGAAAGAGGAAGATATTCCCAATACTGCATTTCACACTGATGAGGGTCACTATGAGTTCTTGGTCATTCCCTCTGGTCTCTGTAATGCTCCCTCCACTTTGCAAAGCTGCATGAATCATATATTTCATCCTTTCCTTCATCACTTTGTGTTAGTTTTCTTTGATGACATTCTCATCTATAGTAAAACTTGGCTAGAACATATCACCCATGTGGATTAAGTTCTCCATCTCCTCTCCAAGCATAAACTCTTTCTCAAACAATCTAAATGTGATTTTGGCACCTTTGAAGTTGATTACCTAGGTCATATTGTTGGCAAGGATGGTGTTAGGGTGGATCCTAAGAAAATTGAAGCTATGTAGAATTGGCCTCGCCCTAAAAATCTTAAAAGTTTTTCTGGTTTCTTGGGTAACATGATATTATTGCAAGTTTGTTCAGAATTATGGAAAAATTGCAGATCCCCTCAAAACTCTCCTTAAAAGAATGCTTTCAGTTGGACTATAGTAGATTACCAATCCTTCCAAGACCATAAACAAGCTATGTGTACTACTCTTGTCCTATAACTATCTGACTTCACCAAGACCCTTTTTTTGGAATCTGATGCCTTGGAGAGAGGCATAGGGGCAATCCTCATGAAAGATGGTTGACCTTTGGATTTCACTAGAAAACAATTATCGGAACGACATTTGGGAAAATCAATCTATGAAAAGGAAATGTTGGCTATTTTTTATGCAGTGGATCTCTGGCATCCTTATCTATTGGGGCAACACTTCCAAATTAAAATGGATAATCAAAGCCTCAAATATTTCCTGGAACAACGAATTTCATCCCTGAAGCAACAAAAATGGGTGACGAAGCTGTTTGGGTATGATTATGAGATCATCTACAAGAAGGGAAAACAAAATGTGGTGGTTTATTCCCTTTCCAGACAATATGAAGAAGATGAGTCCCTCTTTTCCCTCTCCTTCATTGTAGCAGATTGGCTTCAGGTTGTTCACCAAGAATGGTGGCAAGACCCCAAACTTTCCAGCCTAAGATAAAAACTGCAATAGGATCCTCAGGCTTCTCTAGGGTACTCTTGACACAGTGAAGAGCTTTGTTATAAAGGTTGTTTGTATTTAAGAAAATAATCGGCCCTTAAATCCAAAGTGCTCTCTATGTTTCATGCTTCACCTACAACTGGGAATTTAGGTTTTTCCAAAACTTATGAACATGTCAAATATTCTTTTCTCTGGGACGGTATGAAACATGAAATCCTCACCTTTGTGCCTGAATGAGATACATGTCAATGCAATAAGGGAGAGACAGTCAAAACTCCTTGCACACTCTAACTGCTTCCACTTCCACCTACTATTTGGATGGATATTTCTATGGATTTCATTGTTGGCTTACATAAATAAGGAAATAAGTGGGTCATCATGGTGGTCGTGCATTGTCTTTCCAAATATGTTCATTTTTGTGCTCTTCAACACCTATTCACAACCTCCACATTGGCTCATGTTTTTATGGATAATATCTTCAAACTCCATGGCATGCGTCATTCTATTATTTCTCACTGTGATCCAACTTTTACCAACAATTTCTGGCAAGAATTATTTAGGCTCCACAGAACCCAATTGCATCTCAACACTGAAGCAATCATCAAGTTCTTGGAAACATATTTGAGGTTTTTTTCATCATACAGACAACATCAATGGGTTCAGTGGTTACCCCTAGATGAATGGTAGTACAACACCTCTTACTATACTTCCACTCGCATGACCCCCTTTGAAGCAGTCTACGGAAAAAGGCCACCATCGATTATCCCATACATTCCAGGTGTCTCCAAGGTTTAGGAGGTTAATCAAAATCTGACAATTCGCACAACCATTGTCTGTACTCTCAAAGACAATTTGGTCATGGCTCAGAACCACATGAAGAAATAACCAGATCAAGGTTGTTTTGAATGTCAATTTGCTAAAGGGGACCATGTGTTTCTCCGTCTACAACCGTACAAGAAAGCTTCACTCAAATCCCAACACTGTCAGAAAATTACCCCCAAATTTTATGGTCCTGTTGATGTTTGAATTGGTTACTATTGAAACAACAACCTCATGAGGATTAAAACCCCCTTTCGTTTTTATAGAGGTGGTACTCCTCTTTAATTCTTTAAATATTTATCTTTAATGATATTGGGACAACAATTTTTAAATGGGAGAGTGCTAAAGAGAAAAATCCAAATATTTATGATTTAAATAAAATAAAATACTGAATAGAATGTACATGGATTATGAATTCCTAAGAATTGGACTAGGAACCTTCACTCAAAAAAAAGTAAATTTGCATAAATATGATAGAAGGAAAACAACTATAAGAAAAATAGCATGAATCTCACATCCATCACAATTTAAAATATTTCTTGATCACATTCAAGGAAAGAGAAATGAAGGGCCCACATATATCATAGAACTTTAAATAAGTCTTTTCATTAAGATCAAAATAGGATTTGATAGGTTAATTTCAAATATCTTATACTCAAAATGATGAGAGTTCAAAGATACAATTAAAATTAACCCAAAAGTAGTTCTCTGTAGTTTTCTCAAAAATATAATAATATTTAATAGTCTCATGGACCATAAAACAACGAAAAGAAATAATAAAGGAGCAGAAACAGAACTGGAACAAGGCATGAATAATGTAAGATCTGAAAAGAGAAAAGAATGAAATAATAAGAAATTGGTTATATTCTCCTTGAGATAGATAAAATATAACTGAATGAATTCTGAAGATGGAAAATAATGGAAAAGGGATGTGATCAATTTTTCACTTACTGTGATGGAATCTCTCTCTCGTCATTGATGGTCCATTTTTGCTTTTGTATTTTCTCTGGTGAAAATTGCTTCACCAGTACTAATTGTTGTTGTTTGATTATCTTTGGTATTTTTTTATTAAAGATAAATTTAACCAATTTTCAATGTAATCACACATAGGGGAAAAAGTTACTTCTCATTTATTTTTTATTTCAAATAACGTGCTTTCAAATTCCCTTAAATCAATTGAAAGTTATTGTAATGTTATTTCAATGCCTTCATTTTTATTCATGTAATCCACAAACCAACTTTCAATTTCCTGTTAAGTATACTCAGTCATATTATTGAACCTTTCTGTTGATAGGCCCTTTAATATCTCCACATGTTCCTCGAATTGCTTCCTTGTTAAGAAAATAGAATTTAAAATAAGTTTCGGGTGTTGTACCTTACCAATACTCCCTGCAAGATCTAATTCTGTTAAATTTGAATAGGCTTCTCCCTTTTCGACACTTAAAACATTTTGATCCTCTAGAAATTCTCTTAATGTCTTAATTATTTTCATCCAGTAGGATTTCAATTGTTTCAAGCGACCGGGTGAGGGAAAATATTCCTCTTTTCTCTTTAGCTCGCTCATGCCTGAAACCTTTAGAGTGAATGTAATTGCATCTTCTTTCTAGAAAATTTCATCATTATTCAAATTGTCCTATAAATATTCTCTGAAATTTTGAATTTTTGAGCCAAGGGAAACAAAACAATTTTCTAATTCCCATGTCTCCAGAATGAGAGACATTCTTTTCTTTATATTTTCTTCAATGTAACACTTGGTTGTAATAAGTAGGCTTGATGTTCCCTTTATCCTTATATTTTATTATAGAGTTCTGTCAAAGCTCTTATAGGGTTGAATTGTTGAAAAAGGAGTAGCAAGTATTGGGGTGGCATCAAAGAAGACTCTAATTCTTTGATTCTTTCCTTCAACCCAAGGTTTTCAAATTACATGTCATCTATTGAAAAATCTAGGGCATCCCCAGTAATTTTGTGAATCTTAGAAATTATGGATGGGGGAAAATTACTGAGATCAATGTTAGAAGGATATTTTATTTTTTTATTTTTTAAATTAGATCTTTCAAAGATTAATTTTCTAGAATTCTTTTCAAATAAAACATTCTCGACAACAAATGATTCTTCCTCAGAGAAGACTTCTTCTTGGATAGAAACCTCAATTGCGACTTGTTTTCTCTCTTGAAGTCTTTATTCATCATCGGGAAAATGTATGTTCTCAATATCAACATCTAGATCCATATATTCAAGGGAAATTTCATTCTTAGGTATGTATTGTTCTATTTCTTGTCGAGAGTTTACTCTTTTTATTTTTACTTGAAGCTTGTGAGATTTTTCCAATTTTCCTTGTGGAGGGTTTCTATCATATCCATCATCTGATTTATTTTTCAAGGATTTATTTTTTTGTGATGTTATTGACTGAAAACTCAGCTTGGGTAGGCTTCTTTTTGGTGAAACAATGGGAGATTGAGCATTTTTCTCAGTGGATACTCTTCCCCTTTGCTTGTATTGATCTGTCGTACTTGTTGATATTGTGGTAGCTGCGGGAGGTATTAACCTCCACGTGTAACCTTGAAAGGAATAGAATATTTCGGGAAACAAGAAGAATCCCTAAAGCATTGGATATAACCCTAGAAGACAAGTCGTCTAAAGAAAATAATTTAATATTGAGTCTTTATCCTCCAAAAAGAGAAGTCGGTCCAGACAACTAAGAAAGAGAAATATAAATACAGGATGACAGAGCTCATTTAACACACATAGCTCGCAACTGCAGAAATCTAGTGTGCACTGCAAAAATTTAGTAAGTGTGCAAGTTTGGAGAGTAGTTGCAACATCAGCTAGTGCAACTTGTATTTTCGTTTTTAGGCTTGGACTTTATCTTGGTTATGGTTTGCACTTTCTCTTGGTTATGGTTTGGACTTTATTCCTTGTGCGCTAGATTTGGAGAGAGGTACGCTATATTGATTGGCTATTAGGCCTAGGGTTTGCTTCTAGAATTATTCTCTATCAAGGTTAAGGTGTTCAGGGGTGGCTTCAGCATATGGTTGGGTGAAAATATTGCTATATTGTCTATGGTTAAATGAGAAAACCTAATTTTCTAATAGCTTATGGGCCCACACTATATTCAGACAGTCTAACCGTTGGAAGATATATTTGGAGGATTTGCTAAGTTACAGTTGCAGTTGCAGTCAAAGTTTTTGCTGTAAAAACGAAACCCTAACCCTCTTGTTGAGGCACCTTAAGTGAAGAGATTGACCTAATTTCTAGATAGCCTAGTGTGCCCTAACTCAACACACCTACTGGCACTCTCAACAAGCTAAGATCTCAAGTTTGAGTTTTTGGTCAAAGTCAAAGGTTGACCAAGTCAAAGAAGTCATTACTTACTCTATGAATTCAGAAAACAAGTTCGAAGGGGCTTCTAAATTTAGATCATGGAAGACAAGGATTGACATCATCCTTGCCAAGAATAAAGTGTTGGATATCGTGAAAGGAAAAATCATGGAACCACAATTTGAAGAAGGAAAAGAGAAGGAACCTCAAAACGTTGCAATTATGGAGAAGTTCAAGGAAAATGACATCAATGCCATGAGTATCATAGTGGACTCTGTAAAATACCACTTGATACCCTACATCTCTCATATTGACTCATCTAAGAAGATGTAC
>JZKD02S1617421.1:788100-799227 GCA_000966675.3 Picea glauca
TAGATTCAAATATATAATAAGCATTGTGATATAAAGGTTCATGGTACTCCTTTTATTTTTAATCGATGGTACATGTCCTTTGGATCTAACTTTTACACTAAACTCATAGATAACATGCATCTCAAACTCCAAAACTAATTTATACCCGAATATGATATGTAACTTATTTATTTTATTACATTACTACTCACTTTTTAAACTAAAACAAAATAAATAGATCATGAATATTTTTGCTTGCAACTATCTTGAAAAAAGGGTGTATAAGAAAAAGATCATGAATATTTTTGTTTGCAATTATGTTGAAAAAAGGGTGTATAAGAAAACTTAATATTATAGTGATGTAAAAATAACATCAAATAAATTTGACAAAGGGTGTATAAGAAAACTTATAGTGATGTAAAAATAACATCAAATGATATTAAATTTGACACACCTCGACACTATGCAAGCTTCAAAACAATTTGCAATAGGAAATAATGTATTTGCATAATTTCTATGAAATTGTAGATTTTAACATCAATTTTACCATTTGCAAAAAAACATTGGTGTAACTATTAACCCAAATATACATTGACAATTGCAACACAAATATACATTGACAATTGCTTCATCTTAAAAAATAAGTTATGTAATTTAAGTGGATAAATTATTTGTTTAGTTGCATTCCTTATTTAATTTTATGATATATCTTTAATTTTATGATATATCTTTCTTTGTTCTTGATATTTATAAATATCCTCTAGATTTAGTTGTAACTTTCTTCGTGGAAGTAATATGTTTTCAAAGAGAATTTAACACTTTCTTAAACGCATGTATTGGATTTAATAAATGTGTTACTTTAAGTTATTTACAATATGAGAAATTAAAAATTTGGAAACCATGTTGATACATTTTTGTATATAATCTTGAAGAATTTTGATATCATATGGATTTTCTAGACTATCAACATCTCCATTGAGTATCTCTTTCTTGTTGGAGTTCTAATTTTCCTAACCCCCCAATTAGATAGATATGTTGTTATGTATTGCTATGTATGGAGGCCATTTCTAGTAAATAAGACTCATGTAATAGTGTGAAAGAAATAAATGTAAGAAGGCTTACTAAAAGGTTTTGCCTACTAGAATGTTCCTTCTCTATAATGTTCTTAGGAGGTAAAGAGTACTATATAAAGATGCAGAAGCAATATAGTGAGGTGTCTTGCGAACTTATGTGTAATTAGATCTCTTCTCAATTAGAGGTTTCCCCCTCGAAGAGGCAAGTGCACATTGCTTCCATTATTAAAGGTATAACATTTTGGTGCTATTCTAGTTCTTAATTTGGTTATTTTGGTTGCAATCTATCTTTTCTACAATAAATATAAGTAAAATCTATTATTTCTACTCTATATCTTTCAATTTGCTAATAATGAACACCACAAGTGGTATCAAAGCACTTTCCTGAGCACATATTTTAGAGAAAATGTTTTTTCAAGCTAGAGACATGTTATGGAATATATAAATAACACAATGACCTATTGTTCAATGGGTAAAACTATAGTAGAGGAAGCATACATGCAGGAAATACATGAGGTTTCATCTGTTTGGACACCCTTGTAACCCATGTTGGTACCCCTTCAAGTAGTACCACATTAGACAACACCTGTATATAGAGTTTCACTTCCACATGTCCTTGGGTATATTGGAAGCCCTCTAGGTTTCCTTAAACTAGCTTTAGATAAGTAGATCGATTGTCTGGCTACTATAGTGGCATTGAGAACATAACTCGGGAAGATTACTCTGAAGTACCTAGGTAATCAGGTAGTATATCTAAGGGTACATATGAGCCTCCTTAGTTAGATCCCTAAGAAATTGGGCCAAGTACTATTGTTGGACCCCACATGTATATCAGAGAGATATATCACCTGACACTCCCTTATCCTCAAGACCCTCAAATCCCTAATCCTTGTTGCCTATCTTGGAAACTCATACAAAGGGGGCTATCTTGAAAATCTGCACATTTAATTATTAGAAACCCTACTTCCTGCTACTAGTCCATGAAATTCCTACATAATTTACAATATTGAAAATTTGAGCATTTTGTCAATGTAGTATTATTCAGGTGGGAGTATAACTCTGGAGGAGTTTAAAAACGCATTTGGGGTCCTCACCATAGCCTTATTTGGGACCTATCTCAATAGACTCCTTGTGTCACATTGATTGTTGTGGTACCGCTCTCCAATAAGCCTTTTTTGGTGGACTCGATCTTCCCATTACCTAACAACTATCTCAATATCCCCATAAAGAAACATTGGTCACATTGGTAGCACTCTTTAGTAACCTTTTTTTGTGAACCCCTGTCCCTATGGCTACCAGAAACCATGATCTCACCAATTGAGTCTCCACCTTGGAAACTCTATGTGAGGACTTGCAACACCAACTAGGTCATACCCACTCCTCTACCAATAAAAAAATTTCTTCCATAGATTTCAGTTTCAATAAACTAGACTCTATCCCAAAACAATTGACCCAACTCATGACTATGTACAATCAATTCAAGGAACATCCATCCCAATCAAAGGGAGTTGAAAAATCCAATCCCACAAGGCCTAACTCTCACCAATTTCTTTGTGATATTATAACTTAGACATGGGATCAACTCCCTAAAGTGGATCTAAACAAATTTGATGGCTTCGACCTGATAAGTTGGGTCACTCAAATGGAACACTATTTTTCCCTACATGGCATCACCGATGACTTAATGAAACTTCATGTGGGTGTCTTATATTTAGATCCTTAATTCTAGAAATGGTGGCAATGGCATAAGAACTCCCAAAGGATTTATATTTCTTGGACACAACTTGTAGAATTTCTCTAATGAGCCTCCCAATTTTTGTATCATGAGGCCCATTTTTGAGATATTACAACCATCTTTGTACTCCATGAGACCTCTCTTGACCATGATTAATACAATTATATTGGGTTTTGTGCAATTGATTGTTATTGAAATGATTTGGATGATTGAGTGTGTGATGTATCATAATTTAGTTATGGCTTTGATGATTTCATTCATATCTAAGGATGTATTAAGCTATGGCTCAAGAAGGTAAAAGTTTAAGGAGATCCTTCACCAACATCTTCATGAGAGTAAAGGGGGATTGTATCCCCTCATCAACCTCCAAGGCTTTCCAAGCCTTCAATCACCTAAGGCACCAAATCCAACATCATATCCACTCAAATTTCTCATTGAGAAGGTTCACTCTAGAAGGGGATTTGACCCTTAAAACATAGGCACATGATTATAGGGATCTTGAGGACATGAGCCCTTCAATCAATGATCGATTGAAGGAATGATTGATGTAGCTTATTTTGTAGTAGGATTTGTTGCAACATTTTCAATGATGTCATATGATTTTTTGTGTAGATTTTTTCCATGAAAATGAGTATATTTGTGATGCAAAAAAAACATAATTTTTCCAGCCATCTTCTTCCTCGTGTGTTGGCGAAATCATACATGAATTTTAGCTGGAAAATATGATTTAATGGCTGAAAAATGTATGGTACAACAAGGTTTTAATTGTAGAAATTTCCAGCCACCTATTTCTTCATGTTCTTCTTCTCTTCAATCATTCTCTTTCAGTTGGAAATTGTATTTTTGATGCAAAAAAATGTATAGGCTAGCAAACGTTTCATGATGAGTTATTTTGCAGAAATTTTCAGCCATCAAAAGGAGGATTCCAAGCCCTAGATGAGGGCCTACATTTTTTTTTCTAAAGTTTGAATTTTGTCTCAACTCTCAAATACACCTTACTTGGATAATGGTCATGACATTTTGAATGATTTTGTAGAGACCCCTAATCCTTTGTTACTTGAGGGAGGTAATCATGATAATATGGGATTGTCTCATGAATTTTATTGAATCAATGATGTGTATACCAACGTTATTCAATCTTGGATAGATGAGGCATGTAGTGGTGCATGCCATTTTTGACATGATTTTTATCATGCATATGGTTTCATGTTTTATTCCAGCCATAATCTCATGGAGATTCCAACATGTATGTATGGAGATTCCAACATGTTTTATTCCAACCATAATCTCATGGAGATTCCAACACTTCTATGTCCATTGGACTCATTCTCTACATTTCCCATGCTGACATGTAAACGTTCGACCTCCTCCTCGTGGATGTAATATCCCCAGACATCCTCCATATCTCTATTCCTCATATAGTAACCATATTTTTTTTTCCTGTACTTCTAATTCGGTAAGAAAAGTGCATGCAACAATTACCTATTAGAGTTAAGCATATTATAAAATTGTCCTCAATTAAGCTACAACCCCTTTTTTCCTCATTTTTTCAAAGAATTCTAATAAAAAAATCAAAATGCCTAGATTTAAAATATATTCCCTTATGAATTATCTTTATAATGACTGTATTTATATTTCAATTTGATTTCTGAGCTAAAATTTGTGGCTCTCTGAAATCAATAGTTTCACCCCTTCTTGCATTTGTTTCACTGGAACCAAAAATCTAAAAGGATAACTTTTTCCTCTTATAGAAAATCTAGTGAGAACCAAGAATTGTTTTATATTGTGAACTGATAATATTCTCGGTTGTGAACTCACAACAACTATTGAATTCATGATTTCATGCTCCATCCAACTTATGCATCAGACTATATTTGTCAATATCGTCCTTTTGCATTTCCTCCAGATTTAGATTTTTTAGCCGAAAATGGTTATCTCCCAAACGAAGAAAAACTGGAAAAATTCCCTCAAGATAAATTTGTCTAGATTAATATGTAGGTAAAATGTCAACAAAATAAACTTTTCTGGATTGGTGATCTGGAGTCCCTTTTCCTCCCCTGAAGATTTCAAAAACCCCCCCAAAATGCCTTGGAATAGTGTCGTTTTCCCTGTTTGAGCACCTCCACTCCAAATTCTTTAGAAATTTTCTATAATCCGAACTGGATATCTTTATGCCTACTTTTTTGGACTCCCTATAAAAAATTCACCTTCATATGGGCCTCGATTACTGAGCATAACCCAGATCTTTAAAAACCACTATTTTGCATTTTTCATAAAATTAAATTAGAATGAGCCAATGGCCATCAATAGCACTCTTGTAGCACTCGTCATTGACATACCCATTAAATTTCATCTGAATTTGAGTTGAAATGTTCCTGTTATGGCCAAAACAAGTTTTTGGCTCCAGAGTTTTTTTGTAAACTTGTCTAATTTTTCCTTCCCTTTCCTCTTCTTCTTTCTCCCCTTCTCTTCCTTTTCTATCTCCTTCTCTTCCTTTGTTTTATTTGCATCAACGATTGGTGAATTCATATACATCAGTGATTGGATATTTTATTTGCATTGGTGATCGAAAAATTCTTTTGCATCGATGATCGACGAATTCCTTTTCATTGGAGATCGAAAAATTTCTTTGCATTGTCGATCGACGAATTCCTTGACATCGACGATCTGTGATTTCCTTTGCATCAATGATCAGAGGAAAATTCATTAATTCATATAATTTCATCGAACTCCAAAAACTTCATCAATGATTGACAGTTTCCTTCATCGGTGATCTACAAAAGTGTCATTACTTCATAGAATTTTGTTGAACTCTGAAAAATCCATCGGCGATAAACTATTTCCTTCACGAGTTGTCTACGAAAAATTCACTTCTTCATAAAATTTCATAGAAATTCGGAAAATCTACCGGCAGTCTACGAAAATGTCGCTACTTCATAGAATTTCATCGAACTTGAAAACTTGTAATTTTTTGACCAAATCTAGGATGAGTTTGGGTCGTCCATCTCAAAATCAAATGCAATCTCGGCTATTGATTCATCACAATCTATTCCACGATCCCTTCCTTCCATCACCATGATGTTTCCAACGTGGACCCTGTCATTCCACGTCATCATCTATACAATTTTTTCAAAAATCGCTAAAAAATATAATTTTTGAAAATTTCATATTTTTTTTTTTTTTCTGATATTTTTTTTGGTGCATTTGAAAATTTTAACTGATCCAAAATGAATCTCATTCGTTCATCGCCAAGTTGAATGCGATCTAGGTCATTGATTTTTATAGCTCCTGAGTTTCCATGAAAACACAAAATTCAACCTTCCAATCCAAATTTAACTCTCAAACTTGCATATTGATGCCATTAATCATCTCCTCAACTATTCAGAGCGAAGCTTTGACCAGAATTTGCTTAGAAATTTGGGGATTTCATTTGAGTTTCAAAAATTTCCCCATATTCATAATAGATCAAAACTCTACAACAACAAATTTTCCAAATTCGGGTTGTTCTTTGGCCCATATGGGTCCGATGTTGAATGAAAATCTCTAATACCACTCTTTAGTGTGCTATACTAACCCCATAATTTTTTTTTGATACCACTAAAGTAAATTAAATGCATTAGGGATTTAACATGCATCTATAAGTAGTTTTAAAACATGAATGCAACTAAATAAACATATACACAAAAATATATAAATTTAAAAAAAAACAGAGTAAACACACAACAATTAAAACTCATAATAAAAATAGTGAAACATAGATAAAACACTTATATTTTAAACCAAATGTGCAACAATTTTAGGGGATGGATGTTCCACCCAACTATAGATTTGTTTCTCCAAATATCAGTAGCAAATCACCCCCAATTTGGGGATAGGAATGCACAAGAAAATGGTGTCTCTAATGTTCACTCACGGTCTAATATAACTCACAACAAGCTAATTTTTCCTACAACTATCCCAATCCAACAACTCTCTTCCCCTCAACCTGCACAACCCAAGGAATGATATCCCCCTTCTATGCATGTCGTCCCTCAGGCCTTACCACTTCCCTCCATGGATCCAACACATATTGGTTAGGAATTTCTCTTGTTGGGGACTCTAGGGATGTCAGCTGCAACAAGAAAGGCTTATAGAAACAAGCTCACTTATTGTTGGGGTAATCTCTTACAAAATATCTCACTCTATAGGCCTAACAACATGCTTCTTCATGAATTTATAGCTTCAACAAGCTTCCACACATGCACACTATGGATGCCTTCAAGCTCCAACACTTAACTCTCCCTTGTTGTTCCAAAAAATGCATGTAAAACTTCCTACACTACCCATTCAAATTTCCCTTTTACCCATGCAAGTTGACTCTCACATTCCCCAATGTTGATTGTACTCATCCCCCATGCTCTCATTAACTATGTGAAGTGACTTTTCACACCCATGTTCTTACATGTGTTTAATGATTGGGGCTTTGAGACACTCATAAGGAAATTAGAAGGTTCATACACACCAATAATTTAGAAAGTGGGCTTGGATTAATATCTGTGAATAATCCCCCCTTGGACCCCCCCTCTCTTGTGGAAACTTACCATCTACAGCCGACGTTATATTTATTTTTATTATTTCTATATACAATAATTACATATTACATCTCTTGTTCCATGTCCATATATAGTATTTACATTATACATTGCTAAACTAGGGATTAAAAATGGGGATGTTATATGTTCCACTAACTTAGAATGGTTCCACATCTTGGCAATGCTACTACAATTTTTCAGGTCTCGAACTTTCAACAGGTTTTTCAGGCATTTCCCTTATGTTTTTTGCAGTATACATGGTCAACTATATCTTTCCAAACACATAGAGCATGGATTAATATTTGTAATAGTCCAAGAAAATAGAGTTTGCATGAAAAATTTGTGGCCTTGGGAAGTTTACATATCAACTAGCCTCCTCGGTGCTCACATTCCTTTTGACACACCATATCCTAGGGTTAGGGTTTTGGATCTTTAGTAATTTTACCTCTTAGGGTTTCAAAATTTATGTTAAAAAGGTGTCCTTAGCCTCTTGTAAGGGATTCTTACAAATGAGCATATATAGTATTTACATTATACATTGCTAAACTAGGGATTAAAAATGGGGATGTTATATGTTCCACTAACTTAGAATGGTTCCACATCTTGGCAATGCTACTGCAATTTTTCAGGTCTCAAACTTTCAACAGGTTTTTCAGGCATTTCCCTTATGTTTTTTGCAGTAGACATGGTCAACTATTTCTTTCCAAACACATAGAGCATGGATTAATATTTGTAATAGTCCAAGAAAATAGAGTTTGCATGAAAAATGTGTGGCCTTGGGAAGTTTACATATCAACTATCCTCCTCGGTGCTCACATTCCTTTTGACACACCATATCCTAGGGTTAGGGTTTTGGATATTTAGTAATTTTACCTCTTAGGGTTTCAAAATTTATGTTAAAAAGGTATCCTTAGCTTCTTCTAAGGGCTTCTTACAAATGAGCATATCTAACACATCTCTCTTTAGAGATAATATACCACCATTCTAGTTGGTTTGTGGTTTTTTTGCATTTATAGTCTTTTTCTATTACATCCATTGATAGAATTTGGGTTTCACTATATTACCATGATTTTTGCGATATCTTTGTGTGTTTCCATTTATATTTCTTCCTTCATTTCTTTCTATACATAATCCATATCAGAAAATGAGACATGTTTTGACATCCTTGTATAAACTAGATGTGAAGAAGGATATCCCCATGCCCAACAAATTAGTTATCTAACATGTCATCAAATCAAACACTATGAGTCCTATTTTTTTTAATGCATTTTTAGTCCCTTGATATAGAAATTTCTGATATAAGGCAATTTATGCAAATTCAAAAATTTCACCTCTTTACTAAAGGTTTCCTAGATCTATTCCTTGTGAAATATCAACCCTAGGGATAAACTAAAATATAATTTACAATAGCAAACAACAGACAACATTTCACTTCACAACAACCCCAATACACTAGGAAATCCAAGAGAAAAGATACCAACTTATGCCAACAAGTTTAAACTCTTAAGAGAAATATTTTCAAGCATAAATCAGATCTGAAAATCACTTTATGACAATGAAAATTATAGCTATAAATCTTCCCTATTATCTTCAAGATTAATGTTAAAACCCTTTACAATTTCAGCTTTAAGTTAAGTGAAATCAACAAGACATATAAGTGTTGAAAATTACCAAACCATGAAGACAATGGAAACTAAAAATCAAATCTATAATAAGATAATTTTGGAATACTGAAAAATATCACCTATATAAGGAAGAAATGAAGTCCATCATTACACACTAACAATCTATCACAAGTTGGTACAATACTCCAAGATCTCCAAAACATTAGCAATGTAAAACCAAGAAAAACCTTAACTTTACCAAAGATGCTCCAACAAGCTAGAATCACCACTAGCAAGTCCTCCTTAACCTCATGCAAGGCATCTCATTTTATCTTCCTCCTCAAAATGTACAACCTAGAGTTAATTCAAAAACCCTGTCTCCAATGCCTCCTTAGGGAACAAAACCCTAACCATAGAATTAAAGAATTCTCCATGAAATCATAGCACCTTGCAGCTCCATGAAACCTTAGCACCTTAAGACATAGAGATAAAAGTAAAAAGAGCATGAGAGAGAGAGAGAGTACCAATTCTCTTCTCAAATCTCTAAACACAAGAGTGATAATGAATAGGCTCTCTAAGCATGATCATGAGAATGAATCATTCCTTCCTCTATTCATATGAGAGGTAAATGGATCAAGTCTACAATGACTAGTGGCCCTATTCCATTGTTAGTACTATATTTGTTCTTGACTTGGTATGACATATTATTGAGGTTATAAGGTTGGGATCTAGAAACTTGAAGGATGAAAGTCGAGTTTCAGGAGCTTCTGCGCAGCTCATAGTTAAATTTTCCTAAGGAAGATTTAAGAAACATTAAGAAAATCCATGCCCTTTGTGTGCATAAGGAAAAAAATTAGCTCCTGGGGCTTGGCGCAATCCAAAGGGGATTGTCACAGTCCAAAAGGGGCTCATCGTAGTCCAAAAGGAGCTTGTTTCCGTACAAAAGAACTTAAGCACTAATATCCCAAGCTCTGATGATAAGATCACGGCCTAAGAACTAAGTGCCAACATTTCAGGACCCTAACAGGTTGAACAGATGTAGGTGAGGGAAATTAACAACTAACATGCATCTTCGATTAAATTTTGAAGGGTCCCACAACTTTGTCGTTGGGAAAATACATTGGAAGTTCCCCCCTCCTTAGCTCGATTTACAAAGTACCGATGATGATTTCGTCGTCGACAATGACCAAAGATAAGCATAAAGATGAGTTAATAGCTTGACATGCTAGTGGGGCACTGCGATAGCCAATAACCGTCTACAACGTGGACATGGGAAGCCCATTGAATGCACAAGTAGATATGTAAAAAATGGGTGACACGTGTCTCATCCCTCTGTCACATCAGTGACATCGTGGGCCAATGAGAAGGTGCCACGTGTCCAAGGTGGAATCAACCTGAAAATGATCATGCCTTAGGTGATTTTTTCTTTCAAACACGGTGATATCAATGACCCTTGTTTGATCTCTTGTTCCTCCGATCAAAAGTCGAGATTTACTTCGCAATTTTATTTTCAGAGTCACATTCATATCCAAGCCTCAAGAATTTTCGAAGAGGAACCTATGATCAATGGTCTAGATTCTATCCTATAAATGATGCCAAATTGACGGTCGAGATGAGGTCTCAAAAATTTACCCAATGGGTGTTGGAAAAATACTGAGAGGGGGGGTGAATCAGTGTTTTTAGCTTTTAACAATTTTTCACTTTTCTTTCACTGAAAAATCCTAGTCTACTTTATGGAGACCAGTTGATGTATATTCTTGTGAAAACAGTAGTGCATCCAGAGATCATATTATGGATTTCTTCATTTATCAGATGTCTTTTAAACANNNNTTCAACAAAATAAACTAACACAGATGAATAGGACACATGAACACCAGGATTTAAGGTGGAAACCCAAATAGGGAGAAAACCACCGCTGCTGTTGTCTCTGTCTTCAATGATTATTATTAAAAAAACATTTTACAACAATGTACTAATGCAGACTCCTACTAGTACGCAGGCTTCTACCTGCAGAAGGCTACAACCTTCTCTCATTTACCAGCCTTTCCTGGAAGGGAGCTTCAACCCCCTGAAGATAGAACCAGTTTCTACTGGCAGATTGCTACTGCTGAAGGGTTTAACCTTCATGCTCACTGCTGACCACGTTTCATTAATTTTCACACTGG
>JZKD02S1617422.1:40249-57824 GCA_000966675.3 Picea glauca
CAGCATGTTTCAGCATCTGTTCTTCATAAACAATCGATTGCCATCAATGACAACCTTGATTATCTGCGCCTTGATCATCTGCGTCATCTCTGTTGTAGCCATATTTCCAACAAATTCTGCAAAATTACATCAGAAGTATCTCAAATGGATTAAAAATTGGTATGGTTGTGTTCTAATCGACCTGAAGAATCCAACACAAATGACGACAATTAAAAAGGTTGAGCGTAGCTTCTGGAAATGGCCTCCAAAGTTTGCTTCCTTAATGGCTTCCTTGCATAAAAATGGATTAGGCTTCATGAATTCTTCAACATTCTGCTAACATGATCCTCTTTGGACTATCCAAAACCTCTAATATATATATATATCTTGAGTTGAGGATCCTATCCCAACTTCCTCCCAATATATGGCCTCAAAAAGGGCTCTAGATCCTCAATTTTGGGAAAAACTCCAGTAAAATCAGCTGAATAATACAAAAAATCCATATAATAAAGTTTTTAACCCACATTGGGAAAAATTAGGTGTGCGTGCCCCTCTATATTAGGGCTCCATGTCACATGGGAGTGCCATATGGCCATGCTCTAAGAGATGGTTCCCTAGTCCTCTGCCCTGGGCTTCGCTCCCAGTCGCATGCTAAGCCATGTGGCATCGATCTGGTCAAACATCTGTGCGCCCCCCAAAATGGCTCCTGGTCTAGCTCTTGGTCGTTCGGGATAGCCCCTGCTAACCAAGGCTTATCCCCAAACCCCACACTTAATCAATATAAATATATAATATGCCACATGCCTAAACAAGTAACACGCACATTCTGGTGGTTAGCCCATGGTCTATAGTTCGTTGCTCGTCCAGAGGTCCCGAGTTCAAATCTTGTGAAGGAGGAAACAAAATTTTGAATCAAACCTCATTGGCTAGATCCAGGGTGCCACCTAGCACCCTATGATTGGGCCATGTGTCACCTTTATATTGGCCCCATACACACAATCACCTGCCAAGTCATCCTGCATAGTCTGCCTGCCTGCCATGTGTCACACCCAGAGTGTGCCATGTCACTGCCACCTATCAAACCGTACAACCACATGTCTACCATGCGTCAAACTTTCATTGGGACATGTTAGCATATGGACTTCCACATCGTTGTCTGTACAACCATGTGTATCTTTCGTACAATGCCACATGTCAAATTTTTATAGGTCCAACTCAACTCTGAAAACACCAAAAATGACTGCCACATGTCAGCCTTTGGTGCTGCCACTTGTCCCTAATGATGTCATCATAACATCGTGCTGAAGTCATCTACCACGTCATGCTGATGTCAGTAGTACGAATTACTGATTTTTGACTTTGACTTTTTTTACGTTTTTGCCTGTTTGGGAAATCGATCAGAATACGATAATTTTTGCATACGATGTCCATTTTTGAAAAACAAATATATGGATGGAATCGATGCAACGAGCCCAAAACAATGGCACTATTTTCGTCTGATTATGAAAACTTTGATTTTTAGGCCTTCCTGGATTCATTTGGATCATGCCTCCCGACTAAGACCTTTTGGTCCTCCAAAATGGTATTAACCAGTCATCAAGTGAGGGATAGGCCACCCCACTTGTCCTTTGTCTTTAAAATCTGTCCTGTGCACATGTCGCATCATAATCAATTGAATAATAACCATGAAAACTCAAAGCATATTGTTATCCATTTGAACTCGTTCACATCTTACTGAAGCCACTACCATCCATGTAGAAAACATTAGCAACGATAACATCATAAATATGATTGAAACTGAACCAATATGTTTGACTGGCTTGCAAGACATTAACTTATCTTCAAGCAAAGTATGATTGAATTCCCATCCTAAAACCATATTATGTTCATGCTTAATATAAACTACTTTACTTGGCTATTGCTTGCATAAGATGCCTTCTATAATTGTTCAATTGTTATAAGAGATTAATTTGCTTTGATATGATGAGCATGCACAACATATTCATTGCCTTCTTTAGTAAAGTGATATTGATTCTGTTCCCTATAGAAGATTGCTTTGAGATCATATAAATAAGGGATTCCCAAGACCATTCCAAATGTTTCTAGTGGCACCACATCACATGTTACTTCATCCACATACTTAGATGTAATTGCAAACTTTATGATACATTGCTTTGTTATGGGATTTTTTTTTATCTTTCTTATCCAATTTAGTGAATAAGGTTTGTGATGCATCTTAGTGTTTAATCCCAATTTCTTAACCAATTCCTCTAAAATTAAGTTATATTGAGATCCAGTATCTATCAATGTATCAATATTATTATGTTTCATTATGACCCTTTGTTATAGGAAAATTCCCCTGCGGACAGGTGAATATCCTCTTGGATTCTATACCCCTACTACCAAGACAAAAATATGCTAACATTCCTTTAAATGTAGTTAATCTAGTCAAAAGAAAAAGGGGAAGAAGGTATGATGTACCTTTTTCTAAATCTTGTCCTCTCTTAATCCAGGCTGAACATGATCTCCAAGATCCTTAATGATATCTGCAATCTAATGGACAACGAAAAAAACACATACTTCCTACTCTATAAAGATTAGTTTATACTAAATTTGTCTATAATAGAAAAGTATATGCAACAATACATAAACTTGAAGGA
Organism: Picea glauca; assembly: GCA_000966675.3. Taxonomy (NCBI): domain Eukaryota; kingdom Viridiplantae; phylum Streptophyta; class Pinopsida; order Pinales; family Pinaceae; genus Picea; species Picea glauca. The sequence continues at coordinate 42,889 of JZKD02S1617422.1, forward strand.
AATATGCCAAGCATATATTAATGAGAACATTACAAGGTACTTACATTAGTTGAAACAACCTCTCCAAGTCCTCCTTGTCCAACCCCTTGCTCGAAAGATCCACTATGAGAATGACATTACTTTTTTTCCGATTATTCTCCTCCTCTTCACCATGAGAATGCCTCATTTTATAGGCTTTGAGAGGCTCAACCACCTTAGTTATATTTGTAATAATTGAGGATATGACTCCATCAATTGTGGCATCTCCCTTAGATGCAACCTAAATATTGGATTTGAGCCAAACCAACTTGAATCATCTCTAGTTGTCTTTAGAGATAAGGGGGATTTCTTCCCATGATTATCTCAACCAATCAACACTCCCTCAGAACAGGCAACAAAGCATTGCAATTCTCCCTGTTAGATGGAAATAGAGCACTAACACTCCCTACATATGAGCAAGGGAGCTATGATTTTCCAAAAGTTAGTTAAGATGACCATTTCTCAAGGAAAAACATTTTGCTTAATTTTTCAAATGATGTGGTTTCCCCTTCCAACATGTTCTAGAAGATGTATCAAGTGTTTTCATGGTGTTGTTTGCAATGCGACATATGCAGAATGAAAATGTGAAATTTATGACACTTGTGACAAAAATGCAAAACTTGTGACACTTTCGATCATGAGAATGTGACATTATCGAAGTGAGGAATTTTGACGTGTAACAGATTTCCCCCCAAAGTGTGAAGTCAGAAGACAGAAGATGATAACTGAAATGCTTTGTATATTTTCGAAGCAAGGGTATGCAGTCAGAGAACCTGGTAGAAGATTTAAAGAACCATTAAACAAATGTTATCATGTGTTTCAAACCCAAGGTAGGCATACCTATGCTTGGGTAACAAAAAACTTAAGGTATGGTCGCCAACAAATACGTTGTGGATCCATGATGATAATGACTAAGGGTATAGCCACCAAAGATACAATGTGGATCTATTCCTCCATGACATGAATTAATCGTAGCCACGAGAAATACACAATAGAGCTACGAGATGATAAAACATAGCCACATACCAATACAATGTGGATCTATGTGACCGTTTATATATCAACATGCTCAAATGATATCCTTCGCAACCTGGGGAAATCATATAACAGAGTGAATGCTCAACCTAGGGTTTTCATCCCAATCTCGATGTGGTACAAATCTAGCCATGTGAGTAGTTGTTTTAATGTCGAACATGGTAGAAACCATTTGATTACCAGTCATTGACGTAAACCATTAACAAGTGCGAGGAAAATCACCAATGATGTCAATGACTCCCAAGGTACCCTAGTAAAAACCAATGAATGTGAATAAATGAGTTGAAGTAAAAAATTCATGGAATCATCCTATTAGAGGTCAATCATGTAAACCTATTGTTGTAGGTGAGGAGGCCTGCCATTGAGGCATCCAGATCCCAAGGTACTAACCAGTTTCTAAGTCTAATTCCCGGATGATGTGTTGAAGTCAACAGGAAAAGACTCGTTGAAAGAGAGCCTTGATGTATCCCTCATCATCAACAAAAAACTGACATAGGAAAGAGATTCAATATGGTGGATCAAATGAGTATAGACTGACATGGGTATTGAAACTAGAAATTTGTGATGGTTGACTCTCGAGGTGAATACTTCCCTTGAAAACTGAGGCACAACATGAGACTTTGCAGCATAAGCGTAACGTGGACCAAAACATAATGCAACAGACACTGTGACATTCATCAGATGAACCAAAGGAGTGGAAAGACTCATAGGATTGGTTTCGTGCAAAGGTTTAGCGGATTATCCAAGTGTTCAAAATGCAGGTGAAAACAAGTGTCGTGTTCAAGGGAGACTGCAAGAGTTACTTGTAAAAATTCTAAAAGACAACTTGACCTACTTCCTTCAATTTTCCCCCCCATCTAGATAGATGAGTACCTCTTTTTTATTTTTACGAGCTTGAGGAGGATAACACATGCTTGATATAACTCACCTTCGGTAAGTTCCTCTTCCTTTTCTTAACGAACTGGAAGAAGTAAGGGTTCATCCCCATATGTACCCTTCAATGTGTAGTTTAGTGAGTCCAAAGAAGGAAAACTCGATGGTTTTTCATGTTTAGAGAGTCTGAAAATAACTTAAAGTTGACTCCAGGGTTGTCCTTTTTCGTAATTTTAGTCTCCGAGGTCCAAAAAAGAGATAAATATTACTCAGAAGATGCCCTTTCGAACCTTTTAATGAGTGTGAAAGGAAGAAAGATCACTCAGCAATATTTTCATGTTTAGAGAGTTTGAAAAGAGCTTAAAGGAGACTCCAAGGGGTTCCTTTTTCGTATAACCTTTACGAGTCTGAAAAAGTGATAAAAGTTTACTCGGTCACATTCTCATGTATTTAAGAGCATGATAAAGAACAAAGACTAAGCTTAGTATTGGTTTCATTTTTACAAAATCTTGAAACAAAATTAAACTTATGCTTGTAATTTCCCAACATAATTTCCAAAGGTTTTGAGGGATACCTATGGATGGTTGGTACTCTACCCCCAACTTGAAAATTTAGCAGCTTAAATCTAGAATGATAATCAAATACTGGAGACATGCCCCCCCAAGCTTCATTTCATTTGTCGACTTTGAGGTTGTCACCAATTTATTTACTAGATGGAGAAAAAGGATAAGGGTGGATGAAAGGAAGGTTCAAATACGACACCTAACGAAAGACTCTACTCGACATCTATGATATTTATATAAAGACTTGACTCGATATCTATGAGATCTAGAGAAAGAATCGACTTGTTAGGAGAGGTGACTGTTTCATTTTTTAATGAGCTTGACACAGGAAAAGAACTATGCTCAGGACCTCTGTTTCATTTTTTAATGATCTTTCCACAAAGAAGAAAACCTATGCTCATGGATTTGGGTTCAATCCCCAGATTTTTGTTAGTTTTTTTAATGAGCTTGCTACAGAGAAGAAAAGCTATCCTTAAGGTTTCTGGTTCAATCCCCAGATTTTTGTTTCATTTTTTAACGAGCTTTCTACAGAGAGGAAAACTATGCTCGTAACCTCTTCTTGATCATGGATTCTAAGAGGACAATGATCTGGAAGGAATACATGTCAAGGGACAAATGTCAATCATGGCTTCCAAGAGATCTTCGCTAGATGGAAAAAAAACACTTTGGAAGGAACACATGTCGAAGACCTCGATAAGGGTAGGGATATCTGGCTCTAATATCCCTATCAAAGATATATCCATGTCAACTACTAGATCTAAGTCAAGAGAAGGGATATAATCCCTCTCGTGTGGGGTTGAACGCATGGGGAAGGTTGTTACATAATTTACCTATGGTGGGAAGGACATCGCTGACATGTAAAAACTGTTCAGGGAAGGTGGATGGTTTCCCATCTGATGAGGGTCAATGAATGAAAGTTGGTTGATCGTTACTATGTTTCTATTGTGAGGGAAACACATCACTTGAAAGAGAGTGGAAACAAAATATCTCATAATGTAGACATAGTCTTTCCTCAGGAGTAGGTTAAAGTCCAAGGGGTCGTGAACTACCATCACATAGACGTAGACCATTTTTCCTCCCAAAGTAAATGGAAACTGAGGAAGGATCCCTAAAGGTTGAAGATATCTTCTATCAAAGGCCAACATATTCTGAGTCACGGGTACAAGATGTGGGGAACCAAAATCTTGCCAAGCATTCGTAGATAAGATGATAGCAGGATAACCTTCATCTATTATAGTCTTAGGAATATTCCTATCAAAATCTTGCACGGTGATTTAGAAAGGCACGTAAGAAGGAAGACGAGTTTCTGTCAAATGATTCCAATTAATAGAAATCATCTCATTGCTTGAAGAGGGTTCCATCAGGACGAGTGGAGTGCCCCCTTGTGCGGGTGAATCAATATTAATGAGGTAGAACTGAGCAACATCCTCACTCTTTGAATGAGTGGGATCAACTGATGAAGGAACCAAATCGACCACTTTGGTTGCACTCTTCAAGGGAGGAGTGGGATCGACCGATGACGAAACTAGATCGACCACTTGGGCTACACTCTTCAAGGGAGGAGTGGGATCGATTGATGACAGAACCAGATCGACCACTTGGGTTGTACTCTTTAAGGGATGAGTGGGATCAATTGATGACATAAATGGATCGACCATTTTTTCACTCTTCATATAAAGAGTGGGATTGATTGATGATAGAACTGGATCAACCACTTGGGTTAGTGGTTCAACCGAGGATGAAACCAGATTGACCACCTGATCAACCAGACTGACCGGGGATGGAACTGGATTGACCAGTCCATCAAATAATGACAGTTTTGAATAAATATTACAATGACCAGTTAGAAGTTGAAGATTTTCCAAAAGTCAAGAAGCCTCATCCATACAAGGGAAAAGGTGAGAGTAATGATCACCTTCGCATAAAAAGCAAGAAAATTTGACAGTTCTATTCTTCTTACCAACCTTAATGTCACTAGATGACGGGGTGTCACCAACATGTCCTACAGGGGCTGATGATGTGGAAGACCACATTTCTAATACCTTGGGGAGACCAAGGAAATCCCTCAGAAAGTGGTTACCCTTATAAATCCTGCAAGGGTACCTAGGCTTACTGGTTGTTTGGGTGATCTTATCATCATCAACACTCCCATCATGATTAATAGTAACGGGTTATTCTCCAACATGTTTGGAAGTGGTTGGAAGTTTGTAACCTTGCCTATTCTTCTTCTTCTTAATCTTCCTTTTCTTCTTCTTCTTATTCGCCGGGTTACTAGCTTCAGAACTTTCACTCAGCGAAGAAGATGAAACAGAAGAATACCTTACAAGTGAAGAAGGAGAAGAAGATCTTATTGGTGAAGAAGGTGAAGGATCAACACGAGGTTGATTCTTTTGGGGGGAAGTGCTTACAAAAAAAGAACTTGCTACATTCGCGATTACCAGAGTAGAAAACAATCATACCAGTAACCCAATTGTGAGAACTGGGAGGCTCAAAGTAGCGATGTAAGGAGGGCCAACGTTTCCATAGGAAGGAAAAAAAAAAGGTTCCCCCAGAGTAGGGGTTGCTTCATTGGTCATTCTCAGAACTGACGCCATTAAAAACATATCCAAACTAGATTTTGATAGGGAAAACAACCAACACACGCTAAAAATCTAGGAAGCAAGAAAACAAACAAAACGTTCTCACAATGAATGCACTAGTTGGTGATGAAATCCAACGTCGCGGGAACAATGTAAGAAGGGGCTGATATAGAGTGGGTGGAAAAGTTATGTTGATGACCTACTTAATGGACTTACACCTTGGTGCAAGATTCCACACAATAAATGTGGATTTACCCTCCAAGGAGCTCGAGTGAGTTTGGCCAACGTCGATTCCAGGTACAACGAAGACTTTCCCCTTCATTGTCACCTCATTTATTATCTCTAAATAAATGCCACTAAGGTTACCAAATACAACAATGATTTCTGGGGAAACAATCGATAGTCCGATATATGCGCAAGGGCAGGGTAACTAATCCCGAAATCGACTTGAGAAGGCCCGCACAGGGTTGTTTTCTCAAGTGACCCCCAATAATATGCGCAACCACTACACCAAGACCAACAAAGCATGGTTAGTAACTCTACTGGTATGAATGTGACCTCGTGATTGACCCTTGTGTGAGAAGGGCTTCCTAGGACAAAATGTAGTAAATGGATTTCACCGCTCCCTAACTCAAGATTCTATGTTTTTTTACAACTTTGGAAAGTTATATCTCACACCTATTCCAAATCCCTACAACTAATATAATGTAGGTTGCAAAGAGACCTAGAAATAAAAGTTTCTATGTAGATTTTAATTAACGCACACATGTTATTAAGTTGTTGTTACTCAAGAGGAAAATGGCGTGGACTAAATGATGTTTTGACCGACTCTAAACAATGAAAAGAAATGAGAATGAAAATATTTCACTTCGATCAAAACTATATTACGACAAGGAGAAAACGTTTATCATTGCCAGATGCACAATGTCCCAAAATTTTATTAAACTCATCGATATCAAGATCCTCAAGAAATGAGCCAAAGAGACTGTACACCAATACACGATTCAAGACTAAAAAATGCCAAAAACCATGCAATTTCACTACTTCAAATGCAAAGATGCCCCTAATATAATGAAAAGAAAGAAATTAAAATTTTTTGTTTCAAAGATACACTAAAATAAATAACGATTTTCTTCAAAACAAAAGCAACCCAAACAAATCCACAAGACAAAGTACAGACTCTAGGCAAAAATATCTGCAAGATAGACTAGGAAAAACTAAGCAGAAAAGGGAAGAAATCACCAAAAAAGGAGATAAACGCTCTTGTTTTCAAGAGAATAGAGAATTTTAGCGCTCTGATATACACTACATGGGAGCATTGATTATAGATCAATTCTCTGATATACACTCTAGGGGAGCGCTACCATTCCCAGAAACTCAGAACAAAGGTTTAAAACTCAGAAAAATTCACCCAGAATTCCCAGAATTTTATGAAATTGTCAATGAAGAGGGGAGAAAAGAAATAGATTAGGAACAAACAATAAAAATGATCTAAAAGTGGGAAAAGGAAGATATGATCTAAGGAAATAAAATTCAATGTCCTTCCCCAATGGACTTGTCAATTTTTGTTATAGGAAAATTCCCCCGTGGACATGTGAATATCCTCTTGGATTCTAGACCCCTACTACCAAGACATAAACATACAAATGGACACTAAAATCCCTTTGAATTCAACTATGTAATCAGAAAGAGAAAGAGAAGGAAGAAAGTGTGATGTACCTTATACCATGGTTTGTCCTCGCTGCCTCCAATCTGAGTTTGATCCCCAAACTTTTCAACACCACTCAATACCTGCAATGCAATGGAGAACAAAAAGACAAATAAATCCTACTCTACTCTACAAGATTAGACTAATCAAATTCATCTATCAAGAGCGACGATCATATGCAACATACACAACCTTGAAGGGAATAGGCCAAGTAATATTAATGAGAACTTTAAAGAGATACTTACAATTTGTAGATGCAATTGCAACATCCTCTCAAAGTTCTCCTCGTCCAACCCTTACACAATGCTCCAAAGATCATAATATTGATATCAAAAAGCTTCCTCCCAAGATCATAAGTTTTATACCTCTAATTTGCCTCATTCCTCTTCTCCATGGAAAACCCCTCATTATATAGGATTTGGAGGCTTAACCACCATGGAGAGGATCACTCATTAGATCCACTAAAATGGGATCTCCAAGATATTTAGGGAGAAAATATCTCTTAAGGATTTTATGGATGAAATATCTCTCAAAGATTTTAAGAAGGAAATATTTCAACCATCCATGAGATTCTCAACCTCCCCTTAAAAATAGGAAACCAAATGTGAGGTGGATTCTCACACCAAAATAATTTCCTTTTCATGAATATTAATAATAATTCATGTGCACATAGTATTTTGAGCTTCATATAATATATTTCTCCTCCACATTGACTAGGGATCATGACATATGTTATTTTATGGTGTCGAGGTGTATGTGACACTTAGCAAGGTCCATATGACACTTTTATGACACTTGTGACACTTAGGGTGAGGTACCTAGGTGTGGAAATTTGATGTGTAACACCTTTATATGAAACAATTTTCTTCTTGAATCAAAACCATCACCAATTTTACCTGTCAAATCAACTATTGTGATTTTAGTCTCATCACCTAAATCATACCCCAAGTCTATTGGTCGTGTTGTTTTTACAACTTTTTGCTTCCCTTTCCTCTCTTTGAACCACTTCGGTCTCTTCTCTGGGTGCAATTTCCAGCAATGGTCATCATCATGCTCTTCTTTCTTGCAATGCTTGCAAGACTGAAATTGAATTTTTCCTCTTCACATTCCCCTCTCTTTTGTCTTCTTTCCTTGAAGACGATTCCCCTGATACACCAACTCCTATTTTCCCTGCTTCAATATGCATTTCTTGAACAAAAACCTCATCAATATTAGTAAGTCCAAACATAAATACAGTGTTACGAATATGTGCAGGTAAACCTCCTATATAATTCATAATATTTTCTTGTGTATGTAATAGAATATTTAACATTAATTCCATCTAACAAAATTCATCTGTGTATTCTTGCACCATTTTTCCCTTTCTTAGTTTAAGACTTTTCCATTCAATTAAATCATTTTCCTTATAACCCAAAGGAAAAATTGCTTTCTAAGTGGAAAAAAAAATCTTGCCATGATGGAAATACATTACCAACTTGTTGAGTACCATGTTGCAACATACTCTGCCACTAGATGAGTGTTGTTCCTGCAAGATGAAGTGATGCCAATTTGATTTGGTTTTCCTCATCATTGATTTGTTGCACGCTGCAATAAACTTCCATCTGTCTGACCCAATTATGAAGCCTCTCAACATTGACTTCATCGCCATACACGAGAAAATCAAATTTTACATCAAGATTAAGTAATAACATATCAGGCTTATGTTTATTAGAATGTTTTCTTGCAGTGGAATTTGAACTTGTACTTGAAGAAGAAGAAGATGATGGATATGAAGGAGGAGTTTTAGGAGAGTCCTCTCCTTCTTCACTTTTGGCTTGCTTTGAAGATTCCCCTTGAAGTGGAAGGAGATCTTAATGAAATAATGTTGCATCCATCATAAATAATACATAACATAAACTAAACATTGAAAATTGAAAACCATAATGCCAAGATTGTTAATGGATTTTGGTAAGGTTGCCTACATCTCCGGGCCTTTGTCTCAATGGGGAAGGATTTCTTATTAATATTCAATGCTGCAAAATTACATCAGAAGTATCTCAAATGGATTAAAAAATGGTATTTATTTGTTCTTATCTATGTCAAGAATCCAACACAACTGACGTCACTGAAAAAGGTTGAGTGTAGCTCTAGGAAATGGCCTCCAAAGTTCATTTCCTCAATGGCTTCCCTGCATAAAAATGGCTTAGGCTTCATGAATTATTCATCATTCTACTAATATGATCCTTTTTGGACTGTCAAAAACTTCTGATTTATATAGATCTTGAGTTGGGGATCCTATCCCAAATTCCTCCCAATATCTGGCCTCAAAAAGGGCTCCAAATCCTCAATTTTGGGCAAAAATCCAATAAAATCAGTTGAATAATACAAAAAAATCCATATAATAAAGTTTTTAACCCACATTGGGAAAAATTAGGTCTGTTCTCCCCTGTGTCTCAAGGATCTAGGTCACATGGAAGCATCATATGTACACTCTCTAAGCGTTGGTTCCCTATCCCTCTGCCCCGAGCTTCGCTCATGGTCACATGCTAAGCCATGTGGCCTTGGGATGGTCAAACATATACGTGCCCCCCAAAATGGCTCCTAGTCTAGATAATGGTTGATCGGGCTATCCTCTATCTAAACGAGGCTTGTTGGCACAGGGCCAGACCCAGGGTTCAATGCTTCACCAATGCACCAACAAAACCCTAACTACCGGCCCTTTCGGCAACACCTGCGAAGTAGATGAAGTCTCACCTGAGGTAGAAGCAGGGGTGGTTGCAGGACTCAGATCTTTGCAACCTAGTTGGGACACAGATATGTGATTACAATACCTTAACATAACACTTAGCAGTTAACATTCATTAGCATTTAAACCTTACTCATATCACAGATTCAAACCCTAATTACAGAGCAACACAATATTCAACTAGATCTAACATTTCCAAGCACTTAGCACGTAGAAATAGATCAAATCTAGCATTCATTCACATTATTAAGCACTAAGCTATTATATCATATGCATCTAACATATATCATTGTACTAAGCATACATCACATCAATAACATAAAAACTATAATGCACAAAGCAACCACAACACATGATATACTTGGTTCACCCCAACGTGGGGCTACATCCACCAACTCTTCTCTTATTTATTATCTTCTCTCAATCTTATACAAGAATAGAGCCATAGGAACCCACTCCACATAGGACATGAGATCTGCGCGCACCTCACCAAATCCTCCTTCCCCGAGCTAGGTTTAAGCACAAAGCCTTCTTACAATCTGCACACAAGCTTCTTACAATATCTTGCACTTAGCTCTGCAAGTTCTTAACAGACAGTAAGCACAAAGCCTTTTCAATCACATAGATCAAACTCTAGCACTTATCATATTAGCCTCATTACCCTTAGCACCACCTACTTACATCACCTAGCTTTCTATTTATACATTACAAAATGGTCCTAAACATGGGTAAACCTGTGGGTCGACATCCCATACTTGTTACATAAACCCTAAACCAAAAAATTCTCTAAGAAGGGGTTGAGATCACATGATATTCGCTTCACCTGAAGTCCCAAAATTGGTCAAACGTGACCCAAGTTCACCAAAACTTGGTCAAGGGCCAACAAGCCCCCAACACTCACCTGTGACTCGTCCCGATTCACTCTGATCTGGCTAACTCTGCCTCAAATGCCTTGAGATTGGCTCAAGCTGCTTCAACTTGTTGCTTCTCTAGAGTCTCCTACTCGGTGAGCTCCTAAATGACCTTCTCGGTGACAAGTCGTTCCAATCATTGTTCAACTGAGGTGACTACTTGTTCTATCTTTGCACCTTGTCCTTCAATTTCCTCAAAAAGTGTGCAAGATGCATCCTACACTGGATGGAGTTGCTGGGTCACTTCCATGACCTTGCTCTGAATGGCATGGGCCTGTTGCTGAACCGTGCGATGTTCCTAGGATCTTTTCATCCTCTCAACCAGTGATAGTAGCTTCAACTGCGCTTGAATTGTTGCTGCTTATTGTTTTTCCTCCTGGAGCTGTGACTCCAATGTCCCGAGCTCAGGGTCCTCTACAAGGCACTCATAGGTTTGCGCACTTCGACTGCTGAGCTGTTTTCATTCCAAGGCTAATTCCTTGATTCTCTCAACTGTGCTCCTCATAGTTTCTTCTCTTAGATCTCACACTTCCTTTGGAGTTCTTGGCACTGCTTGTAACCCTAGTTCGCCTATTCTCTGTTGGAGCTGTTGAATGGCTTCAAAAATCTTCCCTACTTGTCGTTCTACTGGGTCTTCTTCCATCTGTTCTAAGCCCATCATAGAGAAAAGTGCTCTAATTAATTCTTATTTAACTCCAATATTCTCTACGATTAGTTGTTCCTTTCCTTCTGGATCTGCGCTCTATACTTTGCAAACTTGGCTTGGATGTCGTCTCTTTCCTATTGCGCAACCCAATGTTGTTCTCTAGCTTCCTCTTTTTCTTGCTTTAAGGCCTCGGTGGCCTGCTATTTTTCCTCCTGGACATGACGAAGGAGAGATTCGGTCGCCTCTGCTATTCGGTGGAGCTAGGAAGGTTTTTCTCCCAACTTTGTTCCTTCAGATGACGAGGGCACAGTAAACACTGCGCGGCTCAAGTGGAGGGATTGTTGTACCCCTTTAAGATCTGCTTCAATTATTTCTTACATGGTCTCTTGTTTTCCTTCATTATGTTGTAAGATATCTTCCGAGGTATCTGAGACAATGACGATGATGAAATATATGTCATCCATTGTGAGCACAGTCTGCATCTATGGTTTATTAGCTTTAGAATTCTTCCACAATGTAGGTTTCATGGGGGAAACCTTTTTTTTCTTGGAGACCTCAATGTCGTTTATAGGGTCACTAGGCAGTGTTAATTCGCCTTTTTTTTGTTTGTCTTCTTATCCTTTGTCTACTTCGTCATCACCTCCCCCTCTGGGTGAGTCTGAAGAAGTCTCTTCTGATGCATTGTTTAGCTTCTATACCTCTTCCTTTTTCTTCCTTATGCTACTGCTGGGTGCATCATACTCTTTGTGAGTGACTAGAGGACTTTCGATTAGGTCAGGGTCAGAAAGTTTTGCCTGGTCGACTGATGCAAGGAGCTCTAAGGGACACTCCTTAGTTATTTCTTCCATGTCCTCTTCAGTGAGCTTGTAGTAAGATTGTATCTCTTCTTTTTTTTCATCTCCTCACACAGTGATATAAATAAAATTTATGTATGTGCAGAAATTCACAAATGGTCTGAATCTGTGCAGTTTATTCGATGTCATGCAAGGGGAAGACTCAATATCCTTATTCAAATACAGGTAATAGGTGTGGAACACTGCATTTGACTACCATTAGCCACGTCACTCAAATACCATAGCATGGTGAACTTTGCAGCTAAGGGTTTTGATGGCTCAATCTCAGGGAAGGTCACACCTTCCAACATCTCCCAAGCAATGAAGGTGATGAGGATCAACAACCAACTAAAATGGAACTCATATCCCTGATCCTAATCTTCACAACAATATTGCTCTAACTAGTTGACGAGGAAGCTCGCCCATTTCATTTGTAGTCCTTCCACGCATTTTCCTACGAGGTTGACAACAAACCCCATGACCTGCGTGGGTCTGTTCTTCCTTACTAGTTTACCAACAATCAACTAGAAGGCTAGGCACACTACATCATTCTGGATGGAGGATACCTTGTAGCCACACTTCCCCTTTTCTACATCACCATAGGTGTCTTTGATTCTCTATGCCAAGGCACGATCTCCAACCTTTCCTGGATAAAATTCTTATGGTTCTGGTCCTTGCATGCTTAGTCCAGTGATCCTATGGATCGACGCCGGATCGACGGTGATATGCCTGCCCAACCACAAATAACCACCATGGAATCATGACAATAGTATCTTAATGCATGCGTTAACCTCCTGATGTCTTCCGAAGTGTGGTATCTTCATCACATTCAAGATAGTGGACCTTGCAATGTCCATAGTCCACGTCTGGGGGATGATCTTCAACTTATTCCCCTTTGTCTTGGTCAAGTACTTGTATGGTGTGAGCATGCCATAGATCTTGCGGTCTCCTAGGTTATAGTCACTGATATTCAACGTCAAAATCCTCTCCAACTGCGGTCTGACTGCGCATATCCCCTTCGGGAGGTACATAGTGATGACTGTGTAATCGAAGTCCCTCGGGACACTATCATGACTCACCGTGCCAACCAGAGGTGGGATGTAGATGGGCATGATATATGGGATGAGCTTCGCATTCGGTAAGTCATCACGATGCTTCGTTCATTTCTCGGTCGCAGCTTGGGATGGTCCAGATCCATGAGTAGTCGACGAGGATGATTGCACTCCTCTAGTCGATGAGGCTTGGATGCCCGCAGACATCACTTTCTCAACCATGAGGTATATTAGAATCTCTTCGATGAATTTTTCTACTGTGCTAATTTTGTCTGACATGCACACTCAATATCTGATATCTCAGGTTGGTGAACAACACTCAATGTAACAAAACAAATGGAGAGGTTTCAATGATCATTGCGTGAAAGCAACTAGTTCTCCGTGGGCTCGGATAATGACAATTGGAAAAAGTGTTCTCGGTGAAATGCTCAACAGGATAAATAGAAAACGACGTAATGGAGTCTATCAACAGGTAGGAATGCCTCAATTAATGTTATTCCATCCATAATGGCGTGGTCCCAATGGTCCAGGAGTGAACGTTTCGGTAATAAATGCGTTTCTAGCCGTTTTGGAGAGTCATTCTAATGGTCAGGATTCCTCCAATGGTCATATTGCTTCACCATGGTGAAGTTCCAATCCTCATTGTTTTGATATCCCGGTGAAGTTCTAGTTATGCAAACCTTCTTTCTCCAGAGTCCTCTCTGAAAAGTCCTGTAACTTTTCTAACTTTGCTTTCTTCTTGCTGAGCTTCTTGGCTTTCTTTCCTGAAATCTGAGTCACTGATTTCCTCTTTCCATTATTGTTCTTATCTCCTCTTGGCATGGTAACTTCACACTGTGGAGGGTCTTTCATAGGGTTCAAGGGTGATACTTCTTCTCTTTCTAGGGTAGGTGCTCTACTCTCTTGTACATATAGATGTTTCCAGTCTTCCTATGTTCTTTCAACTTTGATGTCTAGATTGGTCCTTATTAGCTTCAATCGGTTCTCTTCTTCTTCCAGTAAGTGCGCTATTCTCCTAGCCATGAAATCTCTTAGTTCCTTCTTTTTTTGTTCTATATCCTCCTCTTCTTGTTTCCTTCGTATCCGATCTTTCTCAATCCAGTTTTTTCCTAGCAAAATAGAAAATGGGGCGTTGTTCTCAATAAATTTAACGATCTCAAATTCTTCTTCTGTCGAAGTGCCATGAGCACTCATAGATATCTAGGTAAGTCTTCCACATAGGGTTATCATCTTTCCTCTAAATAACCTATTCCTCCTAATGAAGGAACCATAGCAGGCTTTCCCAAAATTTCCCAAGTTCTTTTTGTCATGATATTCAACTACGTTTCCTCATCCAGGACATAGTCTATGTCAAAGTCTCCTATTCTTGTTTCTATGTGCTCCTTCTCTTTTAAGATCTCTGATAAGTTGATATCTTTGTGATCGTTCAGGGTTTCTTTCATTTGTAATAATACAGTCCTTGATTCTTTCTGGGGTTCTATCATATCCTTAATTTCATGGCCTATCTCATAGTTTTCTTGTCTCATATTCATCTTTTCAACCTTTTCAATTATTCTAAGGCAATCCAAAACTTCATGTTCAGTAGCCTTACAATAAAGGAAAATAGGACCTCTACCAGGGCATTCCTTAGCGAGATGTCTCAGTCTTCTGCAACTATAACAAAGAGTTAACCCTCTCTTTCTTTTGAACAATCCCCAACCTTTCTTGTACTGTGCACTGGGATCACAGTGGTGGGTTTACAAAAAATTATTTCTAGGATACTGCATCCATTTTTTAGTCCAACAATTCTTTCTATGCATAGGAATAACATATATTTCATTATTTCTATCAAATCTATTCATATCAAATCTTCTTTCATCTAGTTGTACCCTAGTTTTTAGACTAGGACCAAATCTATTAAACATACCTAGATCCATTCTTTCAAAATAAAAATTTTCACTTATCTTACCTTTATAAGAGCACAAAGCTTCAAGATCTTACCTCTTTTCTTCAG